>CALSBZ010046817.1:139978-175472 GCA_943591055.1 Gobionotothen gibberifrons | reverse complement strand
AACACACACACACACACACACACACACACACACACACACACCTGCCTGAAATGCCTTGATTGGACTCCTTTGTTTACTACCGCAACATAGTAACGTCACTATGTAACGTCACTATGTAACGTCACTATGTAACGTCACTAACGTCACTATGTAACGTCACTATGTAACGTCACTATGTAACACTCGTTCTTCTATTGGCTAGCATTCTAGGTGATAGGCTAAGGGGCGGGACATCACAACAGAGCCAGCCAGCTAACCAATCAGAGCAGACTGGTCTCTGGTTTCAGACAGAGGGTGAAAAGAGGTGCTGCAGCACAGGCAGTATGAGAAAAATAAAAACCTTTTTTAACATTAAAGCATGGAGACATGTCACAGTAGAGGCACCAAATACACATATGAAGCAGAATATGTCCTCTTTAATTATATTTGTGTTTTTTCCCTACTGGAATTTCTTGCCATGAACTCAGCTGTAATACAAATCAATACATTTCTGATAAGCAGGTAAAATCAGCCATGTTTATCAATCAGGCCGTTCGTCTCCATTTAAAAATAGATGTCACAAAGTTTACAATATAGCAAAGATGTATTGAGAGTTGTAGCGCCTCATGATATCCTTTATTACATTTCTGATAATCTGATTGAGTGTGTGTGTGTGTGTGTGTGTGTGAGTGTGTGTGTGTGTGTGCATGCGCGTGTGTGTGTGTGTGTGTGTGTGTGTGTGTGTGTGAGAGTTAGTGTGTGCATGAATGACCAGAAGCCTGTCTACAAAGCAAAGCTCCACTTCCCTCTCTCTGTTCCTTCCTTTCGACTGTTTGGTGGCTTTTTGCCAAAGTGACCACTGAAACACATAAAAAGCTCTTTTGTCCCTTAAAAAAAACGTTTCTCTCGTGTGTGTGTGTGTGTGTGTGTGTGTTCACTCCTCTCATGTTTGTGTATCTCAAAGGAGAAAAAATAAATAACAATGGCAGTACAGTGCTGAAGAGCCCCACCCACCCAACCCATGATTCCTCTGATTCGGCTCACTACAGCACTCCATCACACTCCATTATTAGCCAACTGTCAGAGCTGAGGCTTTGATGAAGGTATTACTGCCCAACAGCACTCAGGGAGATGACGAAGCTTTGCATCCTGAGTGAGGAGAGGCTAAAACACAATGTTTAATGTAGAGAAAGATGTCTGATCTCTGTCCAAACTCTGAGCTGGTGGAAAAATAAAGTGCAGAACAGACACCACTTATACTGCTGCTGGTAACTGACTGGAGCTAATAGCGCTGCCTAATGGACACTAATGGTACAACAACAACTTCCTCTAAAAGCTAATGGCAACAAATTAAAACCATGTATTTACAGTTAGAAACATCTTTTTCAAAAAATTATTATCCATTCAAAAATGAGAGGGTATCAAAGTGACACAAAATATTTATTGGTTCTCAAAATCAATGACAAATGTAAACAATGTCTAACAAACAACTAAAAATGATGTTGATTATTAACCAGGACCAGTTTAAGCACCAAAGAAATCTGAAATCAGAAATCTGCTGAAGCTGTTATCGTATTTACTTTACATTAGGGATGCCAGCGATTATTCGATTATTCGAATAATCGTTACAGTCTCCATAATCGAAAGTAATTTTTAAAAATCGATTTTTAAAAACAACTTTTTTAATTATTATTTATGTTTTTATTTTTTTTCCAGGCTTAGTTTCAACCAAAATATAGACTAATGCGGCGGCGGCGATTAATCGATTAATATTCGCCAGGGCTGTCCGATTTTTGATTTTGATCATGGTCAGTTTCTGGCATCCCTACTTTACATAGTTCTCTGCGAACTGTACATGTTGTGTACATATACTAATACAAAGTCATGCAAGCATGCCGAGACGCCATACTCACAAAGGGTCAAATGAGCAGGGTCTGTACACTTGCACTCCTACAGCCTCCATATATATATATTTTTTTTTGCACCACCCACCCTTGGAGAGCTATGAAAGTCATGCCGGTGGTGCAGCGCTGAAAGTGTGTCAAAGGTGGGAGTGTCCGGGGCCGGCCTGGACTCTCCAATCGCCTCACAGAGGAGAGAGGAGAGGAGAGGGCAGGAGACCACTGATACACACTGCCCATCAACTAGCTGGTTTAAAACACACACACTGTTTCCCTTGGAGGCATGAGTCCTGACTGTTCAGTGGACGACGTGCAGACAATCTGTAGTCACTGCATGTATCTCCAAAATGACAACTCTTTGTAAGCTAAAAGCAGTGGTGTGTTGTGATATGTGATAAAGGATTGGTAATAGCTTGTGTCGCCCTGGTGTTAAGCAGTATTTACATTGTTACTCTACCTATGTTTGTATAAAGTGAAGATTTGTTTACCTACTTTTGATACATGCTTTGATAGAATAACTGTATGCTGTTGAAAAAACCCAAAAAAGAAAGTTTAAAAAGAAAAAAAAGGAAATATATTGTGTCCTTTCTCACTGTTATCACTCAGCAAATGAGATCGCAGAAAAGCTGTCCTGCAACTAGTAATGATCCTGTCTCCTTTTGTTTGTCTCAGAGGCTGCAGGTGGATCACAGAGGAGATCAGGCCCTCCTGGCTGACTACCCCCCCCCCCGCTCAGCTGGAGCACAGCGCAGTGATTATGTAGCTACATGGCGGTAAATTGATCCACTCTTGCTTCCCTGCTGATCACTACACCCCAGCGTGCTGCAGCTGGCATCACCCAGCAGGAGAGAGATATCCAGCACATCTCTGACGACAAACATCTGGATGCAACTGTTCATAAATGAAAATGGATTATATGGTTCAAACAAAACAAAACCAACATAGCATATTGTTATGTGCATTCTACAAAAAATGCAACAAGTCTTGTTACTAGAGCAGAGAGAATTTGACTTAATTGATCACTTTTTAGCTTCAGTTGCCAACTTTTCTTAAAGTGTAAGACATGTTATTCAAGCAAAATCCAAACCTTTGTATTAAGTAACAATACATTTAGCATATTATGAGTTGTTGTACACCTTACTGAGTCCAAACAAGACATCTGGAGACATCATCCAACAACATCTAAATACAAATGTGTCCAACACGTTAAAAAGTATGTTGGACAATAACAGCGATAACTAATAAGTTGCTCTTAGGGAAGTAGCTTAACCTAGCCAATTAAAACGTGCTATTAAAATGTGCTACTACTACACAGTGCCTAACAATTCTTCTTGTCCAGATACAAATCACACAGTGTCAAATAAAGTACCAAAAGTACTTATAGAAACTCTAAAAACCACATGTCTCTACTAGGGATGCCAGAAACTGACCATGATCAAATTCCAAAATCGGACAGCCCTGGCGAATATTAATCGATTATTCGCCGCCCCGCTGCACCCCCCTCCAAGCCAAGTTTACAGTAAAACAAACTGGTGGTGTGACCAATGGCCAATACTATTACTATTATTAGCATTAGTCTATATTTTGGTTGAAACTAAGCCAGGAAAAAAATGAAAGAATATATAAATATAATCGAATTTTAAAAATAATTTTCGATTATGGAGACTGTAACTGTTGGAGCTATATATCTCTTTATATTATTTAATAGTTTAACATTTATTTTCTTGCTGTTTATAGTGTTTATTTTATATGTATTCTTAGTTAGTGTCATAAGTTAAAGTAGTTTCTATGCTCTTATTTTGAAGGCATGTTTTTGGCACTGGGTGATTAGAGCACCTGGTGTAATAGTATATATTGGAGACAGGTGGGTGGTGGGAGCCAGAGCACTAGTAGTAGGCAAACGTTTTTTTTTAACCAGGGTGTTTCAAGCCAGCAAAAGGAAAGCCATAGGAACGGCTTAAGGAAAAGGGATATAGGAAACCTGTTCATTGTACTTTGTTATTGGAATAAACTGCACAAATGGAGAATCTTGTCTGGACCTGGATCATTGCCCTGCGTAAGATCTGCTAACTAGTGCCTCAGCGGCTGTATTATTTTAAGTTAATTATCTGTTTTAGTTCTATATGATTTTGGCCGTTAAAGTAACGAATATTCGAAAAATTGAATAATCGCTGGCATCCCTAGTCTCTACAAATTGGCAGCGCAGTGAATCTGAATGTATCTGAATAGATTCAGATTCACTAAATTGGGTAAACTTTTAAAGCATCAGGAGAGATAATCAGGAAGCCAGGACCCCGTAGAATAACTTGAACTTGCCGGGTCTTATTTTGTAATAGCATACCGCTCTGTACAATACGTGTCTTCATGCAATGCGCCTCATACAAGTCATCCTCCCTGCTCCTCACAGTTGTTCCTGTCAGTAAACTCTCCTGAGGGCTCAGCTCTATCAGTGGCTTTATCTATTCCTAACTGTGGGAGGACATTCTTCAAAAAGAATCCTAATACTCAGAATTGTATTCAAATGTTCTCTATGAAGCGCCATGAATGCAGCCCCCGGGGGACTATAGACTTGTGTAACTCGTGATTTCACATGTTTCACAGCGTCCTGCAGTTAACGGTGGTCAGGTGGTCTGGTGCTCCTGGATCACAGGTGCAAGGGGGCGTGGCCTAAAGAACAATAGGGAAGTGAATTGTTTGGTCCTGTGTTGAAGCAGAAAGGCTTTTGGAGATAGACAGAGGAGCTATGGATGATCCAGGCTGCACACTCGGCAGATGGAAAAGGCATTTGGATCTTTTTTTGATGGTAGATCCTCATGTGAAGAAAAAATGGGAGACTTTTTTTTAAGAATATTGGGAATATAGCAACCAGAGGACTTGGGATCAACTAGGCCGGACTCCTAATCAAGATCTATGTGCGGTAAATTTCAGTCTTTTGGGTTTTTTATGCATTTCTACAGCTCTTTATCTATAAGTTTCATTTAAAAGGAAAACATATGGCAATTTTTATTTTATTTTACATTTTGGTTGGATTCTGCGGGCTCTATAAGGAGGCGTTGTTTGAGTTGAACTATCTTTGTTGTCAACCTAGTAGACATGAACCTAATGGTTGGGCACGGGTTTGTTTTCTTAAAATGCTTTGTTATTTGACATTTAGTACATTGATTCCTAGCTTTTGTTGTCAGCAGGGCTTTAAAGGCCCAACATCCTTTTTTATTTCCTTTTTAAATAAGGCTTTTTCTTCTTGGAGTTTCCTCATTTGGACATCTTCTTTCGAATTATATTTAACTATGCTTAAAACCCAATCTGTTAATTAAACGGTTGTTTTTTTTGTATATATTTTATTAAATGCTCAACAGTGGAGGATGTGCTACCTCTCTTCACAAATAAAGCAACAGTCTTTAATCCTTATCACAACATTTCTGAAATGAATAATTAAGCCGATTTAAGTCAGTTTCTTAAGAAAAAATTACAAAAAAGTTGATAAATTGCTTAAACAAAGTCTCTTCTGTGTTGTGGTGGTCAAAACATGCAATTTGTAGACTTTACATTATTGGTTTCTAAGATATACTTCGCTTGTCATTGTTTTTACTATCTTCTGACATTTCAATAGATTAATTGAGCAAGAATTCAGCAGACTTAATCAATAATGAACTAAGTTACACAGCCCTTCAATATTTAGCAGGAAGCAGGATGCTGTGTAGGAAGTGTTGTTTCAGTGTTGTTGCAGTCCCTACTGGTCACCAACAGAGGCTGACAAAAATCACACATTTAAATTATTATTAATACTCTTGATGCAAAGCAAAACAATTCCAACGTTTTTTTTTTCCAATGTGGAACTGTAAAGTGCTTCAAGAAGCCACAAGTAAAGGTTAGGACGCAGCAAAGTGATCCGAACTGCAGGACAAGTTGTGAGGACGGACTTTTACTGCAGCCACCCGTCTGTGTCATTAAGCTCCTGTCCCTATTGGCTCATGCCTGAAACCCGTCACCTTCAGACATCTCTGTCGACGATATCCCCTCGGGAACAAGCTGTTCCCAACACTGCATAACCCTCAACCCACGATTCAGCTGTCTCTCACAGGCAGAATATGTTCATATGAGGTCATCCAGGCAAACCATATGGAAATATAAGAATTAAACCTCAATATTCACTTAATACAGACAGATTTGCACGTATGGCAACCTGTCCAGTATCATTAGTAGTCATTGATCGATCACATTATCAGTCTTGATTGTTTATTCTTTGATTGAAAATGTCCTGATTGTGTGCATTTTAAAAGGATATTTTTTTTAGCAAAGCCCTTGCAACTGCCTTTGTGTTTATATGGAATGAACCATTATTAACATTTTATTAAATGAAGCAAAGTTATTGTAAGATTCTAAGTAATATATTATAGCATTTTTGATGCTGATGCAAAAAGTGTCACCCATCTATGTAAGATCATATCTGCTTTTTTTGTAATATACATTTTGTGCTTTCTAATGCATTTTTCTCATACATCTTCGTGGATTCATCTTCTTATTACAGACACACGCATTCCCTAACATTCGGTCTATAGGCTGTAAAAATGTATTATCTCTTCGATTTACACACCGCATTTCTTGCACGTCTGTCCGTCCTGGAAGAGGGATCCCTCCTCTGTTGCTCTCCCTGAGGTTTCTCCCATTTTTCCCCCTTTAAAACTGTGGGTTTTGCGCGGAAGTTTTTCCTTGTACGATGTGAGGGTCTAAGGACAGAGGGTGTAGCTTTTCTCATATTGATACTCTGAACAATCTGTGCTGTTGTATTTGCTGTAAAGTGTCTCTACTGTAGGCTATTTTTATTATATGTACAGCACTTTGGCTCGACCAAAAATCGCATATAAATGTGCTATATAAATGTGCTATATAAATAAAACTTGATTTGATTTGATTTGATTTGATGCATTAGAAAGCACAAGACTAGGGCTGCACGATTTGGGGAATTGCGATTTTTCTGACAGATATTGCGATTGCGATTTGCGATATTTGTTTTTAAGCGACCCAACGGAAGTTTATTGTAAAATGCGGCCATATCTGCGGCTAGGAAGGTCGTATCAACGTGCTCCCGTCTCTAGCACCCCCGCAGCCCGAGGTACGAGTGAAAGAACTAAACTTACATGAAACTTCCGTTGGGTTGCTTTAAAGTCAAGCTTCAGTTTAAGATTCACCCTGTAATAGATGTCAAACATGTGATGGAGCATTACTAACCTGACTCAGATGGTTTGTTTCACCAAACCATCTAGGAAAGCTCCATTGGAAGCCATTTGGAAAGGGCAGGCACTTTCAAAAAGACTTGGCAGGTGATTGGATCAATCTGTCTATCACCTATCATGGGCCACTTCTGATTGGTTAACAATGGCTGGTACATGTGAGCACAGCACTTCTGATTGGTGTGGATGACTGACACACAAGAAGAAAACAATAATAAAAAATAAATAAACGTTTTCTTTTTAAATCGCATCATTTCAAATCGCAATTTCGATTTTAAAATCGATGAATCGTTCAGAGCCACATGACTTCACTTTGCATGCCAAGTCAGCCAGAAAATAATGAGGCTTCAACTCTCAGTTTCAGAGTTAACACATCCATAGCTAAATATATATCTTATTCACACACTGCACAGTAGACTAGCTTCACTGCCTGTCTCGTGTCTATGTTCGGCACAAAAAGTCTGGCACATCGTCTGCAGCAGGCTGAGCGCTCTGTCAAACTGATTTAAGAACACAAATATGTCTTTGAAATGATTTTGTCACACCTCAGATTTTAAATTTAGAAACCACAGGGGTAATAATGACGGGATATGACACCAATAATCAATGGAACTAATTATATCCATTTTTGCGCAACAATGTCTCGCAACACTGTCATCGTGACTGTGCTGGATCATCCTCATGTGATGGGAAGAGGAAGTGGGACGCCTTCAATCTAAACTACTTTTCAGACAACTTCACATTTTCCAAAGTAACTGGCATGAAATAATCTGTGATTTCTCGCTCGCACTGAGACTGGATGCCTTTGCTGCTCTGCCTGCGACCTCACAACACAACACAGCTCAGATTGTACGTGTAACAGTATAATGACATTTCACTAATCAAGTAATTAGTTTAAAAAATGCAGAACTGGGTTAAAGGGTAGGGCTGTGCGAGAAGACAGTTTTTTTCTTCTCCGTGAGTTGGAGTTGTGGCTGAATTTAGAGGAACGTAGATGAACTCCAAATCTGCAAAAAGAAAGTCTCAAGAATCAACCAGTCGACCAAACGTCTGTAATAAGAGCTCTGTCTGAAAACAATGGTGTACTGTCCCTCTCACAATGAAGCCATGTTTTTCTACTGCTGAACAGCCTCACAGAGACACGTGGATCCAAAAAAAAACTGATAATGAAACACCATTCTGTTAATAGAGGTATTATCGTCCTCATCACTCCCATCAGCAACACAGCAACGTGGTGAGTTTCACAACATCTGCGTTAGATCACAGCTGAAACGTGTTGTGTAATAATCTATTAAAGTCACCCAGAAAACAGTGTCATGCTTTATCGTCATCAGTCAAAATAGACTTGTTTTTTTTTAGTTAGTCAGTACCTACAAATTATTCTGGTATTTATCTATATTTAGAATTAACTTAGGTCAAAAGTCATTCATCAAAACATGACGTTATTACAATTGTCAGCTACTAAAAAGTGCATAAAATAAGTCGTATACTCCATTTTGGCAATAACTTTCATTTTCTTTCTTGTTAATTGAAGAGAGAAATCTTTCTGACAACTCTAAGGAACTGTAATTAACAAGAGGGATATCTAAGTGTACGGAAAAAAAGTTGTGTTTTTACGGCAGTCTCGTCATCACTAAGGTGCTGGAATATGGATTGTGTTGTGACTAGCTGTTCTTCTTTTCTTTATGCTAAGCTAAGCTAACTGTCACTCGGCTCCAGCATTATATTCAATTTTAGGACATGAAAGTGGTATAAATCTTATCTAACTCAAAGAAGAGTTTCTCAAAACTGTGTCTTTAATGACTTCCTGACACCCCTTGATATATATTAGTATTATTGCTTACACCATTAGCATCTGAACATACATTAGACAGCAATGTGCAATACTTCCAGAAAAAAGGTGAAAGGTCACATGAGACCACAGAGACCTGACTCAGCCATTGCTGATTGTTTGGAGAGGCCTCAACAGCAGCTTTCTGATAAGTCTGTGTGTTCATGTCCTGAGGCACCATATGAACCTCTAATGTTTGTCACGTTTATTCTACAACAATGTTTGTTTTAGTCAGGATTAAGAGGTGACTCTCCAATGTTTACTTTCAGCATTGAATTTACAGCTCTTCAAATAAATACATAGAAAGCAGACGACTGGATTCAAGAGCAGGTTGTGTTAGGTTACACTTTTATAGCTCTATCCGCCTCTTAATAGTTGATATGAAATGTAAACATCTCGCAGTGTAGCTTCTCTACAAAAACATCTGCACATGTTCCACTGTAGATGGTTGTTATGTATCCTACTACAATTTACTAAACACAGTGACACAATATTATTTGACTAACCAGTTATTGGTAACCTACAAATGGCATTTGGCTATGAACATTTCCATCAAGAGGTATACTATTTGTACACTTTCTTTAAAGTAGTATCCATACAAACATCATCCCACCCATCAGCTTTATCAACACATCAGCAATGAGTGAAGCTGAGCAGCATCTCCTCTGAAAACGGACCTGTCTCTCCTCTACAAGCTAATATTTGAAGTAGATGTTGACAAGACAACACCCAAGTGTTGCATAACTTCATGCCAGCAGGATAACCATAAGGAATGGGAGTTGAATCCCGGTATGGAGATGAGCTCCAGTAACATCTGTGGAGAAGCCTGCTACATGCACGCACTGTGGAACAACAGCTCAGAACAGAATCTGCAGCCCAATTATCACCTAAACACCAAAACCGCTCCGGCGTGGGAAATAACTGTCTCAACAACTGACCTGTTTAAGGGTTGACTCTTCAATTCGTAATACGTTTTAGGCTCCTCTTGAAACTCCTTTCCAACCTCGAAGTCGGGAACTATTCCCGATTCGGACTGCATACTTGCAGATGTCAACTTTTTTTTAATGGAAACGTCAAACCCCTGGAAAAAAACCAGACGGTGGATATTTGTGGCGCCGTCCTTCGCTCCGTACCGACCGCTGTCAGCCGCCTCTGTGCGGGACCCGGAGCTGTGTAGTCCTCAGCCGCAGCGAGAACCGCACTGCCAACGGGCTGCACGAGACCAACGAACTACGACTCCCAAGATGCACCTGGGCTGTCAATGTCAGCCTGGTTTTTATTGGCTACAACATGCGAGGGGGATTTTACACAGCCTTATTTGCTCAAAACGATAGTGTCGAAAAGTTTAAAACCTTTAATAATAAATGATAACAGCTGGTTAATGATGGACATTTAGACTTATTTTGG
The DNA here is from genome assembly GCA_943591055.1 of Gobionotothen gibberifrons. Lineage (NCBI taxonomy): Eukaryota > Metazoa > Chordata > Actinopteri > Perciformes > Nototheniidae > Gobionotothen > Gobionotothen gibberifrons. The sequence continues at coordinate 165,123 of CALSBZ010046817.1, read as the reverse complement.
GTTACAACAATGCAAATGCTTCCTGCAGTTCCCTTTTTTAATAATTTGTTATCGTTTATAGACCTCCTATAACGACTAACTGCACCACAACAATACAAATATGTATAATGTGATTGCAGCCTAAACACGTATCTACCTTATTAAAGTGTATTATCATCCAACATATGCCGGTTTAATTTTAGCATGATTATACAACATCAATACGTGATCAATTGTCATAATTATGCTCAATGCACCAAACATGAGGCTATATTTAGGCTATATAGTGACCTTGAAAAACCGCTTCATGCTAATGTACTGTAGATATCATGATCATCATACAAAAGATTCCAATAAGATGACATTGCATGGCTTCACCACTTCACGTGTACTTTCTTAATAAAAGAAACACTTCTGCACCAAAAAAGCACAAACTACTACATTCTTTAAATTATTGATAATTATTAACCTTAATATTGCATTTCTCTCATCGTCACAGCAGTTTAATCATGCAGGTATTGCCCCCAAATCCCCACAAACCTGGTGACTCTGTCGACCCTCATGCCTCGGTTCCCTCGCTGTGTTTCCTGTGCAGACAGACTGACCTGCCTCTGCTGCTCGTCTCGTCCTCAGACCCTCACTCTCCTCTCTGCTCTCCAACTTTGGTTTCCTCACTGGATCCCATGATCCCATCCACCACTTGGGGGCAGTATTTGATAGAGAAGCCAGTGTTGTGGGCTCATGGGGCACTTTCTATTACAAAATGGAAATTCTAGTTCAATATTTGCATTAGCTTCATCCTGCTGAACTGGTTTAAGTCTACTAATGCAAATATCATCCAAATGTTCTCCTGTTGGAAAGCTCAGACTTCTAAATAATATAAAACGGAGCCTCAAATGGCATGCTCATAATTGAGCAACATAACTGGAATAGGAAACAGTTTACCAGTGTTTGTTCAAGATATTTTCTTTGCTCCTAAAGGTCCTGTGAAATGCAAACAGAGTTACAGTGAGAGCGGGAGACATGATGCATGCATGCGGGGCTTCATGTTCAGTAAAAAAAAGACACACAATAGACTAGACAACATATTATTCTGGGTGTTGTAGTTGGGTGAATAGCGGCACTGATTACAACGGGCCTCCAGCTGAGGGAGGCCCCCAGAGTTTATAGACTACAATGCCCTTTGTAATTACTCAAGTATAAGTATTTGATACTCCAGTTCAAATTGATCTGTCTTTGAAGAATGATTTTGTTGAAACTCTTGCAACATAAAAGATCCTTGGTCACCTTTCAACCCAGAGACAATGGTTGTTTTGACCCAGTGTTTGTGTTATTTTCTATACAACAAAACTAAAGCCTGTCCTCAACTTCCATAATTTACTTTAGCTCTTTGTTTCATATTATTATATGTTGTTGGTGTATCCTTTGTAGTTGTTAAATGTCATGTCCACACAGTTTTTTGAAACTGACAACAAATCAGTTTTAAGGGTAAAACTTTAGCTTGATTTTTCTAACATTGGGTCAAAAATAACCATTCATGTTGTTGCAGTAAAAATACAGTGTTTACACACCGTCTCTTTATTTTGATGGGTTACTGACTGGTTTTTCTCATGTGTACTAATCTTAAATTAACCTAGTATCATGTTGATGCTATATTGACCTGAATTAGATTACAGCAGGAACAAACATGCCCTTTAGACATAATGGAAACAACAGGACGCTTCTCATTAAACGTATCTGTGCGAGACAAAACCTATAAATGTTCAACAGGTTACATGTGATAAGTGATTAGTCCCCTCACGTGCAATCATTTCCCACTAGCTTTTACAAAGTGCCACGAGAACATGTGCCAACAAATGCAGTGTTAGACAGACTGACAGTGAATGTCTAGCATCATGGTGGCCGTATGCAATGAGATAACTGAACACAAACATAGACAATGTTGTGCAGATTTGAATGAGCAGTGACAGCCGATGCAAACAATGCTGGCTAATAAGGCAGAGCATTAAATGTAGGTCAACAAAAGCAGGGAGTGCACCAACAGTCCTGTTACCTTTTTTTCCGACGGCTGTCATGAGTGACATGCAGCCGTTTCCTACAGAGCAGTTCCTGTATGTTGGACTCAAAACAAGATCCTGGATTGTGAGCAAAAGGTATCCTGTTGATGCAAGATATAAGTAAAGTGTCATGTTGACAGTTGTCTAATCAGATTGCATTGAAAGAAATGGAGGAGTGGTTTTGGTCAGAAGTGAAAACGAATTCAACACCATGAATAGAATACTGCATTGTTTAACCTCAAGTTTGTTCCTCTTTGAACAAATTTAAAACTCTGTGTTGTTAGAAGAAAGTTAAACCTGAAATACCTACTGTATATTCTTCGTTAAAATCTCAACTAACATGCAAAATGTTCAAGACCAGAACACATGTGGTGGGCATATTGCTCAAAGAAAGCCTGTTTCTTTGTTTCTATTTCAAAACCTTGTCCCACAGTGTTTGCTTTTAGAGGCTTTTCCTTGTTTTCAAACTTTTCTATCAGATGAAATCATTTTTCCATTAATAGCAGCAGATTCCATGTAAACAAGATTTGCAGCACTCTTATTCAAAGCATTCCAGTTATGAGACCACAAAGTTATTCATTGTTGTTGTAAAACTCCCTCCATTTCTATTGTTATGGATGCTGTGGGAGCATTTGCATAAAGCATCTGCCAATCAACATATGACTGTGATTAAATGGAGACGGAAAAGTAATTGCACACACATTCAACCATGCATAAAAAAACATAGACACAATGGCATAGTTATCTCTAATGGAGTCATGAAGTGAATATTGCATTTTTGCTATTGTGCAAAATAATAAGTTCCATACAAACTTGCAAACTTTCATCAACTTGTGTAAACAATACCCTGGAGATGTAGGCTATATATCTAACATGCAATAAAAATGAAAAGCAACCTACATCGATGTACATTCTTGATGACTTGAAGCTTTTATTGTGAAATGTACAGTAAATGTTGATATTGCTGGATCTGATGAGTTTTACATGCCAGTTATTACACAAATAACACAGTGTCTTATGCTTATCCCCTCAATGTATTAAAAGTGCAGCTTACCATTGATTGTATAACGAAATTCCTAATGAGGGTAACGAGGGAATCCTACTCTTTTGTTTAAGAGAAGATTTTTTTTTGTAAGGAGGCGACTCAGAGGACAGATGGTTTTGGGGGATCTTAATGAGATACTTATTCATGTCTGATGTCAGAGCAAAGGAGGGGGGGGGGGGCTTTCTTTGCTTACAGACTGCATGTTAAATGTGGGGACATAATAAAAACATTATTTAATGTATTAGTTAGTTTAATTGTTAAGTATGATTGTCAGTGAAGCAATGGCTTACTATCTTAACATGTATTTGCAAAACCTAATTAAATGTTGTTTCAGGGACTTTAACGAGCGGGTTTGCTTGCTTCTTTAGGCAATTACCAGCGGAGTAAAGAGTAAAAGACAGTGATGAATATTTTAGAGGCACCGTCACTCCTCTGCTGAAATGAATATCACATGTGAAACACACACCAATGGGTTGCTTCTATAGTATTGTGTCTTTTAGATTGCATGAGTCAAAGATGTTTAATGATGTGGAACGAGACATTTCCTTAATAATTTACCTGGAAGCAAGATAACAGCCACCAAACTTGTATTTTAGTTTATTCTGCATATATACCCTCTGCACAGAATGGGGTTAACAGTCATTTTTAAAACAGATTTTTTATTAAATATGCTAACGAACAACATGTTAACATCCTCCTGTAAACTAAATGTTGACTTTGACCCATATTTCAATTTAGGGCAACTGAGGTTAAAGCTGTAAAGCCTTATTAAAAATGGCTGTGTTTTTTGGCACATAAACATGTGGAAAATCAGCCTCTGAGTCAGGGAAATGCATCAAATAATTTCATTTGTCACTCATTTTCAATGTTCATTTATGAATAGTAATTTTCTTCCATGGTGTTAATCGTCATACACATTGTGATAAAATCATGTTTGAAGCATCAATGGTTACCATTTCCTGTGTTTTGTCCGTTATCTCACACGCTAAATCCTTAGCAGCTCACATTTTTATCACTTATATCCTGTTTGTTGACACGGGTCAATAGTAAGGAAAGGAACATCCTTTATGCAAATACTCTGCATCCAGGAAAGCTCAAACATACATCAAATTACCTGTTAGCTCAATTCTTGGAAATCACCTTTAGCCATATTTACCTAAAGTAAACACAACTTCATACACACTTCATAATACATTTTCAAGAGATAGGTCAAATAATGTTATATACACTGAGGTTGCTTTTCTGTATGTGTATACTTGCAGTAATTGTATAAATGTAGGTCCTATAAACCAAATAAAATAAAACTTAAATGTTGCAAGACATTCCCAAAGTCATTTTGTGAACACATAATTTTGAAAAAGTAAGATAACAAAAAGATTTAGCCTCAAAATCGACACAGCTTCCCTCATTTTCCCTGCCTTGTTAATAATAATAGCCTGTGATTGTTCAATTTTTAAAGTAAGGCTAGGACTCTTCTAACCTTCTTTTTCCTCAAACTTTCCTCTTCTTTTCTTGGACATACAATAGATTATGGTGGCCAATAAGTATTTTTAATGAAAACTCTGTCTACACTAATTACACAGTCATTTGGGGGGTGCAATCTAAAGCAATTCCTTCTTTATCGTTGTTTGTTGATCCAATCTTGTGTTTCCTATTTGTTTGCCTGTCATATGGTTGGCTTTGACATTATTGTATTGTGTGTAATGGTGACATTGTAATCATTTTTTAATTATACAGAAGCTTATATTTTAAGTTGTCATGGGAACAACCAATAAGCATCCACATAACCAATAAACTGATGTTATATGATTCAACAAGGATTACAGAAATTAAATATTGAGTGCAACAGACATAGGCCAATGCCCCCAAATAACCTTTGTAGAAAATTCAGAGACCACAAAATCCACTTAAAGGTCACTATTGATCAGAGGAAACAAGGAGCCAATATTTAGGCCTGTCATAAGACAAATAAAACTGTTCAATACAATATATTGTGTAGGCTACATGTAGTGTATTATATTATATGGGGATGTGGTGCCGCCTTTAGCCCCTCATGGTTCATTATTATGAGGATTCAGTGAGATTCAGGCCGGCCGGCAGCTGCTGGATGAGAGGCAGAGGGAGGGAGCTAGGGAGGGAGGGAGGGGATGCGGGGCTTGTTCACATAATAGCCGGCGGGTGAAGGCGTGGTGAGTGTGGCTCAATACGAGTGTGTGCGCTACAGTAGTACCGGAGGATGAACATGGACAGCGGCTGCACGGCGGCTCCCCTCCCCGGCAAAAGCAGCTGGGGAGAAAGCTGAACGTGGAGAGATCAATATGCAGAGATATCTTTTCAATACATAAACCGGAAACAAGGAGTGCAAAGGTAAGGCGATATATATATGATGTGATGGAGCTGATTCAACCCGCCCCACTGAGCTGAGGGGAGACAAAGTAGACCGAGTCATGGACGCATGTGAACCGGGGAGGGAGCATGAATGAAAATTAAATTGGGTTTGGCTCTCTGCAGCGACCGGCGTTTTTCCTCAGTAAAACGTAGAGAAGTGAGGCTTTATTTGACATACTGTTATAGTCATGGGGCTCAGGTGGAAACCACCCTTATACAGTAGCCCATAGCACATTCATTGTTCTCCCTGCACAGTGGAAGCTGGCCCTGAGGTGGGCTAGTCTCATTAAGGGATGCTGTGGACAATACTGCTTGTATTTAGCAGTGATAATGTGGTTATTGATGTTAGATGGGATTATTAAATGTGATTAAGTGAAAGAAAAAGTAGTTTTATAAGCTATTTGACTGGTCTGATATGGGGATGCAGGTTGAATAAGACGTTGGTTTAGGTAGAGTGACATGGTGAATATGTGGAGAAAAAAAGCCTGGCCAAAGCATTACCTAATATTTATGTTTCTGATGTTTTATAATTTCCATTTTCCTATTTTGTATGTGATTTGTGACTACTGGTGATCAAGGCCAAGCATTTTTAGCCATGTCATACAAGAGCATTAGTTGCAATAGTTTTGATAGGCAAAGGTATCATCCCTTTTTACCTCCATGATTTGAATGTTAACTGCATTGTTCTGGCAGATTCTGCATATCCATTTGTATTCCTCTGGTAAAAACAAGGATGAGCCCTGCAGAGGTTGACACTGACCCCCTGATGTTATCTCTCAGTTGAAGGAAGAGACGCATGTCTGTGTGTATTTAAAGCATTGTAAACAGGAACTATTGTTGTGTGCCTGTATGACAGACAGCGTGAAACTTTGTCTCTGTGTGCCCGAGGGGATGTCCTGTAGCATTTATCAAACACGTCAACTTTTTTATGGGAATTTTCTGACTCTTTTAGGGTCATCAAGGTTAGGTTTCTGGCTAATTCCTTCAGTAGACAGCCAAATCTCAGCACCCAACTCAATATACTTCTTATGGACACACTCCTCTTGTCAGATTTGAGAGCCTAAAGAGACAGGTGTCTGATGCTGCTGAGAAATATCTTCAGTTGGCAAACGTCCATATAGGAATCAAAGCCTCCTGAGTCTCTCTGAGAAATGTGCTAAAGACGGTGAGGGAGAGAGAGATCTATTTTTGGACAGGCAAGTAATCGTGTAGTCATACACTTTACACAGGGAATACATCTGATATATATGATAAGATGAAAGCCGAGCAATGGAGTGAATCAGGTTGGCAGGTGAGGGTTTGTGGTTATAACTTTTAGTCTTGTGCAGCCTACCTGAGAATCTGGGGAATCCAGTTTCAACATATCAGCTGATCCTTAAAATATGATTAAGGTAAAGGCAATACATGTACATTCATTACATTCCTTAATATCCTTATGGTGTTTTTCACTAGGCTGCAGACACACTTCGTCCAGATCTCGAAATTTGGTCCTGTTCTATTTTCTCCACCCATTCACGTCCGTGCCTCAGTGCCTCAGTGCCTCAGCTCTGCAGAAAGTCACTGCAGTTCTCTGTAATGAAACGCTGCAGTTCTGTAATATCAGGAGTGTGAGTGGGGACAGCTGTGAAACCCAGAGAATGAGGGCAACTGGTGGTAAAGCTCTTGTGATTGCTTTTAGACTAGTGTGTGTGTTTTGAATCATTCTCTGCTGCTTTCAAGGAATTTTAATTCTGCGCTGTGATGCTGCAGTTAGACTGTTTTGAACTCTTAAATCTGTAACCCAAGCCTCTTAATCTTAAAGAACTTTGATCAATCAAGATGGAGACTTTTTTTTGTAAATGGACTGATTAAGAAAAAAAGCTCCTTTGCTGCCATGATCTCTTTTGATGACACCCAACTCTGATTCCCGTAGAGTTATACCTGATAGCTAAGAGTATGTTCAAGTTTTCCCTGTTAGCATCTTAGCATTGTGCGTTGCTATCTCGAAGTACAGCCTCACATATGGCTTTAATGTGTTTATTAGAAATGTTGATCTGGGTCAAGATCCTACATTTTGAATTTCCCTGCAAACACCTTTACAGATTTATCAAGATTGTACTGACACTTCGATGTGTTTAAGTCTTAGCAGCTTGAATTAAAATGCACACATCTTTCACCTTTCCTTGACTATTTAGCTTGTTTCAACAAAGTCACAATCGCTCAAGGCCATTTCTTACGACAGCAGCCCACATTCAGTGACTTCAAACACTGTGCAGCTCAGAAGAAAACACATAGGGATGGAAGCTTTAACTTTCATTAAACTATAATTTAGGCTGCCTTGACCATTTGTACTTATTTAGCTTTTTATACCACTAGCGGTACGACCCTCCAGAGACTGAAATAAGCAGATTTGACCACTACTGTCACAATGGCTGCTGATAAAATATTATGGTCTTGCAGTTGTAGGACAGCCATAACAAAATATATCACAATGTCCTCTGGTTTTTGTGGACGTCCTTTTTCTGGGGTGTGAATAAGAACTGCATGATGACATCATTCGCATGAATCACTCCTCTGTGATGCACGCCCTTGATTCACCGAGATACCTTGTTATAAAAACGAAATTAATATTTATTTCAGGTTTTAATTTCTCCATAATATCCTGAGCCTCATTGCTCGCACGTATTTACCGGAAATCACAAACGGACAGTCTGGTTCTCTTTTTAAGGAGATGATTCTAGACTGATACCTTTTGACCGCTGACAACATGAGTCATGATGAGATATCAGATGCGGTTTCAGATAAACCTGTGCTGTTTCCTTCAGCCCACAGCCTCTGTAACCAGGGCTTCTCGCTGTGTACTCGCTGTTCTGATCACTCCTGCCTTTGGTGTTTTATTTATTATTTCTGGACTGCCAATACGCCTACTAATCAAGCATCCTGTCCTTGGGCTTCTTTTAAGACAGCTTCTAAGCTTCAATGTGAGACCAAAAACAAAATGAGGATTTCAGTTGAATCAAGATGAAAAAATAACCTCTTTGAATCATTATTGTCGTCATTAATCACCCGGTCAGGGGCAGAGGTCGGCTATCATTACAACATTGAAGAAGAACTGTAAAATCTCATGTAACCAAAACACAGAACTTATTATGTTTCCCTTGATCAACATTGTATTGAGTATCATATCCTGTTATGGAGTTAACAGGTTTGTATTTGTCTTTCTATGGGCTTCTTCTCTTTGGACAATGGTCTGATTCAGCCGCAATCTATTAATCGTTGAGTTTATAATTTTATCTTGTCAAAATCGTTAAGAAGAATTGCTTGGGGATTTACAAACTGGAATACTTTGCATCTTTTTGTGATTGCTGAGAATGTCGTGCAAAGAACATGTAAGCATGGAGAGCAGACACTGACTTGTGTGTGTGATACCAGCTTCATCAATAATGCATGAAGACGGGAAACTGAGATAAGACGGACTGCAGTCTGGACATGACATTTAACCAGCGTGACGTATTAAACACTGACAGCCAGTTTACTCAGCAGACAGAGAAATCCTCCTGTTAGCTCATGTACAACTCCAAGCTTGATTGGGTGCTATTTCTCATAAAATGGAAATGAACATTGTGCTTTTTGTAGGATGTACATCTCCACATAGTACCAGGCTATGTTTTAATGAACATGAATACTCCTTGTTTCTTTTTTTAAGGGGGCCACATCTGCACTTTCCCCAAATCTCCATTGGGATATTTGACTGTACAGCATAGCAAGCTGTCTATACGCCCAACCTCAGGCTGCAGACCAGAGACGGACCAGCACCCTGCAGCGTCTCTGGAGAAACAATCACAGAGACTGACAGCTCTTTTATCTCCACCCTCCATGTCTCTTTTTCATGAAGGTTTCAATGCTCGTCTTAACCCCACAGGGTCCAAGGCTGCCCTTTTGATTCAGGTTGAATAGGTTGTGTTTTGTTGAGTAACCAGTGCTGTCTGCTGTGCTGTGACCAATACAAGTCATCAGGAGATGACACATGTAGATTTTAAGCAATAATTAGAAGAGCTGCAACGAATAGTAGATCAATCGATCAATAGAAAGCAACTATTTTGACACCTTACAAGAAAACATACCAAATATTTGCTGGGTCCAGTGTGATGATTGGCTGTGGTTCTGCTTGACGCCCATTTTGTTTTATTTAGCGGCAACTAAAAGATCATTGACATCCACCTGTCTTTTTTTCCTTCTCTACATTCACATTATAATTTTTTACATTTGGATTGTCTGTGTTGTAGTTATATTGTTTTTTTAATCTATACACACACGACACCTATTGCTGTACGTTCTGGGAGAGGTATCCCTCCTCAGTTGCTCTCCCTGCAGCTTCTTCCATGTTCCCCATTCATTTTGTTCGGGTTTCTTGGGAGTTCTTCCTTGTATGCTGCCATGGTCTAAGGACAGAGGGTGGTGTATGCTGTACACACTGTAAAGCCCCCTGAGAAAAGTGTTTGCTATGTGATATGTTGCTATAAATATAAAGTCACAGTCTTGTTTCGGCAAGCTATTTCTAGAGGTGTTTCCAGCCCGTTTCACTATACCTTGAATCGATTTAAACATAATCATAGGTTTCATCTTGTGTTTTCTAGTTGTAATTATTGTGTCTTTATTATACTGCCAGTTTTAAATCATAGCCTGTACTGGTGGCTGTGTTGTGACAGAGGAGCAGCAGGGTTAGGGAGGGTTGCTGGGTTGCTGTGTCAGATATAAATAGCAGTGCTTGTAATGATTATAGCCCTCAGATGATTAATAGGGTAGATTTCTAAAAAGCTTGGCCCCTCCTTCCACTCACTTCATCTATATTGCATGCACAACTCATCCCAGCTGAATCTGAGCTAATAACTGCTTTTGGAAATTCCTCAATGGGGCAAATTTACTTAAAGGTAGGGTAGGTAAGAATGGAGAAACCAGCTCGAGTGCGATAGAATTTGAAACTATGCAGCCGAAAGAAATCTGCCCCTTCGTTCAGACTTCCTTACAGAGCCCCTCCTCCAACACACACGAACGCGCACATGACCAATGAGGGCACGAGATAAGTTTGTGCACAGATGGAAGGCTGACAGGCAGGTAGGCCATCCAGTTATTTTAGCCGGGCCGACTAAAATAATTGATCGTGCTTTTTACAGCGCTACGGCTTCCACAGATGACATTTTATTTATTTATTGTCAAAATGTAATGTATTCATTGCTATCGGGATGTTAAGAGCATTCCATGGAATATAACAAGTGAATTACCTACCCCACCTTTAAGAAGCCATTTTCTCCATATGAACAACTTCTCCATATAGAAAAAAACAATAATCCCGGCACCATCTAGTGGCCAATATATTTACTGTACATGCCAGGCCAGAGCCATGTCATGTTTATTACAGAGACGTATAGTGTGACCCCACCATGATGCAGTCATGACTAAATCAAGCTCAAATCAATGTAATAATACTCCTGGTGATTGTGAGCAGCAGCAACACTCCAAATTAATTGAACTCATTGAATGTTCACCTTTAATTTACATCATGACAGAGAATTTACGACTGTTGTCAAAAGAAAGACGTATCATTCAGAGGCTGTAATTGACAAAGTGCTCGCTAAAAGATTACAGATGGTTTAATTTAAAGAAGTGACGGGGTGTGTCACATCCCAGTCAGGAAGCAGGGCAATTTGTTTAATCGATTATTAGTGTGAGGTGAGAAATAGATAAATGGGAAGTAGAGTGTATGTAGAGTAAAGCCTCTTTGAGTTGTTTCAATCACTTTAGTGCCTCAGGAGGAGGAAGTCAGAGACACCTGATACCCAGATTCAAACTCAATTTAGCCACAGATCAGCACACAAGTGATCGAAGCATCTTAAATGTCTCAGTAAACTCAGTAGCATACTTAACCACCTTATATTGATCGCTTATGTTTCCTGTCTGACCTCCATTGTTCATATTAAGAAGCAGTAAATCCTACAGTGTGGTCAGCAGTCTGATCCTGCCTGCCCTTATTCAGTCAGCTGTTGATTTCTCATAACACTAAATAATCCACTGCTGCTCAAAGCTAGGGCCTGGCTGCTCAGTTAATGAACTGCATTGAACAAGTTGCTGTTTAATCCTGATCGTCTGGTGCCACTAATAGACTGGACTGGAGAGGTGACTCTTGTTAAAGGATGAGTTTTGGTCAGGGATGCGTCCACACCTGCACTCTCTCTCTCCCTGGAGAGGTTTACCAGGTACAGCAGCTGCCCCGTGCTCTCCAAGAAGTTGTGATGAGCCTCATTCTGTCACATGAAAAGGCTTTTTAAATCTGTCTGAATTGTTTCTTTTTAGTTTGTAAGCAGGTTCTTTGTTTTGAAAAACTGCTTCAGCCTCAATCTGTCATTTCTTTTCCCTGGCTATTTGATTTATAGTGTAGACTGAGTGTCTTAGAAGTCAGGCTGAATCTGTGATGCAAATCGTTGTGTGAAGGGCACTGTGGTCAGAAATATCTTGCACAAGCAAACAGGAAAGCTTCTTCATCTTGTGGGTACGAGTTACAGAGAACTGGCTCTCATCGATACAGAGTTTAGTCAGAATCTGATATGAGGTCGTGTGGTTTGGGCCCTTACGCAGTAATGCTGGTTGGATCTTGTTGTATAAATGTTAAAAGAAAAGAGTGTAAACTTTGCAATTATGAAGATATTAGCCATGGTCACAGAAGTAATCCGTTACAAGAGTCCTATTTTTTAAAATCGTATTTATGTGAAGGTATTTCTAACAAATGTACTATCAAAAGTAAAAAATGGATCCATGTGAATGTTATATGACTATATATTATATAATTCTATGACTGATGATTGCATTCATGTCTGAACAGTATTTTAATTTCTGAGCTGTCTGAGAACATTATGCATTTTTGGGTAGTTTAATGTGTAGGAATTCATATTCAAAGTAAAGCTATCAAATAAAGTTGATCAAAATGTACAATGTTTCCCACAGTGAAAGTGTAAAGTGCTGTGTTTAGTACAGTGCAAGAAATGTACTTTCATATACTGGATATTTCTTTGAATTACTGAAAAGCTTGACAGACGGAAAGACTCAAAGTTAAATGTGAAAGGTTCAAAACTGTATAAATCCTTTCTCTGGTTGCTACGGCACCAAATCCTTAAGACAAAGGTTTTATTGTCACATAAGTGGTTTTCTTTCTTTTCTGTATTTACCACCAAGGACTTTGCTCAGTTTGGCTACTGATAGTGAAAATGAACAATTGGACAGATATTTAAGTGTAAGAAACTGGATAAGGCCTGATATGTATCGGACAGCTTTTAAAAAAACATAACCAACAACACTCGGGACCGTATGTCATTTTGCCTTGTGATGAGGAATCGTCTGCAATCTGTGTCACAAGATTTGAGCTTCCTCTTCCTCTCCCCTGCAGATGACGGAGGGCAGACTGTGCCAAGTGCAGCTGCTGGAGGACAGGAAGCTGGAGCTGCTGGTTCAGGTATGACGCTCCTTAAAGAGGTTATAATCAAAGGTTTAACAACTGATCAAATGATGATTATGCGTAATGTGAAAATGGTTTCTGTTTTTTATGAACCCAGTTCCCCTAAACTCTAATCAGCATGTTTTATATCATAAAAAAAATAAAACTTCTGTTTGCAACTCTCTGTTCTCATAGCGGTGCTTTAAAAAATAAATAATGTATGAGCAACAAGCTATAAAAACAACATTACACTACCTGCTCAGACCCAGACAGTATGTTAACATAGTGAGTGTTTTGTAACTAAAAAGCCAGATACTTCCCTCAAGAGTCGGTGGAAGCCAAACCACAGATAAGAGGACAGTGAATATTGAACTTAATTCATCAGGTATCCCGACATCACCAAAATGAATGTGAAAATTAGCAACTGTTTTGCTGCGTTCTGCAACGTCAACGATTATATCAACGTTATTTTTTTTAATTGAAAATAAAAAACGTTATTTGTTTCTTGTAGTGTTGCCAAACCTCACAAAAAATATATGTGAAAAACATGATCAGTTGGTGTATAAAATGATTTTTTTTAAGCAGATCGTAAGTATGTGCGCTGTTGAAGTGTCCTTGAACACAACATTACATCCTCAATTTATTTGCTGTTGTTTGCAGTTAATCTTCCTGTCTCACTTCACTTTAGAGGGAAGCAAGCAACAGTGAAAATAGTTTTCTTAAGTATCTGTGACACATTTATCAATTTATTTGTAACTGAAGATGCTCACCTAATATTTTGAATTACATTAGGTATCCTATTAAATCTAAATCTTCCTCCACAGCAAAGGCTGCTGTCGTACGAACTCCTCGACCTGGTGTCCTCACACTTCAACCTCAAAGAGAAGGAGTTCTTTGGAATCGCATTTTGTGATGACAAGTATGTGAATTATTGCCTATATTTATTTTCAATGGTCTGAATATTTACATATGTGCGTGTGTGTTTAATGCTTTCTGAATCCTCCGTCTGTTTGACTTTTGCAGTGGGCAGCGTAAATGGTTGCAGATGGACCGCAGAGTTCTTGAACATGACTTTTCCAAGAAGTCTGGGCCCATTGCCCTCAACTTCCTGGTCAGGTAATAATTTACTTTTCTCATGCAAATCACATGATCTCCAGCAGGGAGCACTATGTTGTAGACGTGGAGTAAAGCTGTGAGCTCTCAACACAATGTCCAGGGTGGTTACGGTCATGATGTCAAACTTGTGGTTTTAAAAACATTGACAAGAAAACATCTTATTGGTAGTTGTCAATCGTTTGCACGTGATTATAAATCCTCGCTCCCACCCACACGTCACACACATCAGATTAGATGAAATATTCTTTATTCAAATAGTTGTATCACTTCAGCAGAAAGTTCACTATACAGTAATATATACAGTACATATCAACAGCAGAAAAGTTATGCATCAATGGAGTATCTAAACACGAATACACAATATGAAAAATACAGAATAAACTTAAATGACTCTATAATAAACCTCCTACTAAAACATACAAAATAGACATAGGAAAATATATACACATTACAAAAGTGTGCAAAGCAGCTACAGCACACAAAAGCATTCACTAGGCACGGTAAAGTTCAAATTGTGGTTTTGTATATTAAGCAGCAATGACACCCATTATCTCCGTTTAACCTTTTCAATTGTTCTGTTTGCATCTGCTTTTATCCTCAACAGGTTCTATCTAGAAAGCATCACACAGCTTAAGGACATCACCACGGTGGAGTTATTCTTCCTGAATGCAAAATCTGCCGTCTACAACGTAAGTGTTTACCTCTTGTTTCTGAAGCCATGAAATAGACGCTGCTAGTTGCGTTTTAGCTCTCCGATGATTCACTGTCTGTGGACCCTCGCAACTCATCAGACAATAGCTGCAGGGCACGGTTTGTTAACTCTGCTGGCTGGAATGTAAACTAGACAGAAAGAAAAAAAAGACACAATGTTTCAATTTGAGAATAAGCTGAGTTTCATATTGTGCAACAGAGAAAATGTTCTATGCTTGGATTGAGAAAGATTTCTCCACATGGACTTCATTGTCTCCATCCTGTTAATATTTATCCATATCGATCTATTTTGTCTCTCAGGGGATTATAGAGGTGGAGAGTGAGAACGTCTTCAAATTAGCCGCAAATGCTTTGCAGGTTAGTGCTTTTAATAGTCTCATACATACATTAATTGCCACATCTTTTATCCCTTTATCTGATAAGATGTATTTATTTATCTCTAGGAGGCGAAGGGGGACTACACAAGGTAAGTGCATACTCTCAGCTGGGTAAGAGTTATTTAACAGCAGCAGGACATGTTAATAGAGAGCTCTTAGCGAAGGCATTCAATCGTCACAGCAGAAATCAATAGCAGTGTTATGTGAGGTTTACCACTGACTGCTAAGAAGATTGCACCGTGCAGCTAATGAATATCATGGTGCTGATAGAGGCCATGTATTGCAGAGCAGGGACGGCTTTAAATTGCAGAGAGCAGCTATCATCTGTGCTGATATTACACGTGTAGTGCTCACAGGGAATACTGCAGGTCTTTGTGCAGGTCGCCACCTGGCTCTGACCAGCTGATGCAGTTAGATTTTAGGAAAACAGACATCTTTGTTCATATGAGTAGATTCTTTGATATGGTTGCTGCCAGGCCTGAGCCCAGTGCCATTAGGGAAACTGAGGTTGTGTCCTCTGTGTTACTTTTGGGATTTTAAATAGATTTAAAGCCTTCTTATTAAAACCAAAGCTTTTTGACTTATATTTGCATTCCAGTGCTGCTTAGCCAAAGAAAGAAAAGGACTAACTAGTGCCGTACTAGAAGGATATTCCTGGCAATGTAGAGAGGGAAATTGACCTCACATGTAATTGATTGTGGTGGGAAAAGTATTCTGATCATTTACTTAAAAAAGGTGGCACAGTGTGAGAATACAGTATCAAATACTAAAAGTGCTCCTTGTGCAGATTGGATCCTAGTGTTGGTGCAGCTGTTTCCAAGTAGAGATTATTTGATCTACTATATTGGGCGGTTATACTTAGCCCTTTCATATTATTTAAAGTAACTCCAGCTGTCAGATAAATGCACTGAAGGCAAAAGCTCACACATGTCTTCTGAAATATAGTGAAGTTTTAAAGTTGCAGAATACTAATATAATCGCTTAACATGTGCTACAGTAGGTTACATACATCACAGGTAATGGCCTACTTTCCTGACAAAGTAATGTGGAGAAACAGGGATTGTCCACTCAACTTCCCAAATAGTTTTCACAACTATTTGTCTTCTCTGTTTTAGTGATGAAAGCACAAGAGCTGAACTGAAGAAGCTACCAACTCTTCCCACCAAAGTCCTCAAGGAACATCCGTCGTTTGCATACTGGTACGCTTTTTTGAATAGCTTATTTGATATCTTGCCTATAACAATGTATTTTATTGCAGGCCTGCAGATTACACTTCATCACTAAAGCAATACGTGTATGGATGATTAACATTACATGCAGTGGCAGGTTCAGTTTTATGGAGGACGTAAACTCCATTGAGCTAACTAGCTGAAAGTGCTCCGTATGTTTAATTAGTAGGGTTTAACGTAAGCCAGCTAGCCAAACAGTCCTCTACACACAGTGTGAGGCAAGACAACAAATAATTCAGAGGAGATAAAATATATGATAAGCAAGATACATGTAGGACTGCTACAAGAACTTTTATTGCACTGTTTCATTAAAACCTAATTTCCCCCTGGGATTAATGTAGTATTTTACTTTATCTTTGACCAAATAAGTATGATTTCAATGTATTGATGGATTGGTGGTGAAGGGGAACATTTAAATAAAAAAATCGTTAATTATTTTTGTAAAAAACTGATTCGAGTTTGGTAAAATGTATAAATCTTGTTTTAATCTATTTAACTAACTTATTTATCGATGCATTCAGTTATATTTCTGACGACCGTGTTGCATGTTGTCAGTTACGAGGCTACATCTGTTTAAAGTGTGCAATTGTGTTTTCTTTATGTGACAGTGAGGATCGAGTAATCGAACATTATAAACAGCTGAAAGGAGTCTCCCGAGGACAGGCCATTGTTCAGTAAGTACTGACGAAAAATGTGTATTTGCTGCAAATGGTTCAACACCAGTGATTAGATGATGGATGCATTCGGCTTTAAGTTCATTAATCTTCCCCTCACCTCTATTAGCGCCCCCCTTCTCCCCGGCACTCCTTTTCTCATCATCTGATAGAAATCAATAGCTCCTCTTCAGTGAATCACACTGATTCACTGGACTGAGGTCAAACACCCAGTTTCGTTTTACATGTCCTAAGTAAACGCCATGCAGCTGTTCTAGCCTGTGGTTTTTAACATCAATTGTTTTTGTTCTAGGTATCTGACGTTAGTGGAATCGTTGCCCACGTATGGCGTGCATTATTATGAAGTGAAGGTAGGTCTTCCGCCGTGATGAATGGGAAATGACAGCTGTTGCACTTGAAACTGAGTCAACCATCAAGCTGTGCTCTTGCCTCACAGGACAAACAAGGGATCCCGTGGTGGCTTGGAATCAGCTATAAGGGCATCGGCCAGTATGACCTGCAGGATAAATTGAAACCTCGAAAGGTAAACATTCCCTCCATCTCTAAAATGGCTGCTTTCCTTTTCCTCTGCTTCACTGATCTGACTGTGGACATGATAGCACAGGGGTAAGCTCTGCTGCTGAGCCTGGTGATTCACTGGCCTGAAATTCATGCATCATCTATTTTACCCCAACAAAGGATTGGCTTCAGCTGCTGCGGCAGACGAGGCCAGACTTGAACAATTGTGGCAAAATCTAGAGATCTCTGGCCGTTTGTTTTAATGAGTCTTTTTGCATTAAGTGTGAGATTCATACTAAGAACCTGCTTTTCTCGTTACATTGGTGTGTTTTAGCATGTTAGCTTATAGCAGAAACACCCATGTGAGGGATCTATCTGCTATGTCCATTTTGTTACTCCGGTATCTGCAGGGTGCAGCAAAGCAGTTCAGAAGTGGAGTTCCAAACAATTCACATGAATCTACTAGCACTGTCTTCCTGTTCATGTCTGGTAATCGCTCGACATGGTGCAATACATTTTTCTCTTCTTCCAATTGTGCAAGCTGTGTGCAGGCAGCGATGCGTGCTTTGGAGAGAAGAGGAGGGAGTGAGTAGGTGATGTCAAAGGGAAAGGGGCAGGATATGAGGCGTTATAATGCACGCTCTGAGAATACCTGAGGAGACAAGTCAGGAGCTGAGAGGGAGTAGGGAACAAAGTGTGTGTTTGTGTTGACAGCAAAGGATTGAATAACTTAAACAGGACTGTTTTACTGGTAAGTGTGCATACTTCTTTGCCGGGTTTAAAGTAGTACTGCAAATAGACTGAGCTTTTCTTAAAATAACATTTGTATGGTCATTTAAATATTTAATCAACAGTCAATCTTTCAACTTCTAATAGTAACACTGGATTTGTGTTAATTGTTACTGCGTGTGTAGCATGTACTGTAGCAGCATTGTGATATTATACTTCTCAAAGCAGCCACATGTTGTATTGTTTTCTGTGTGCTGGTAGTGTTTAATTTCCCAGACACAGTGAGTCACTGACCCAAACAGGCTGTTCATATCTGGCTGTGTTCAGGGAACACCTGGGTTATACAGGGATAGACGCAATGAGCCATGGAAAGTGCTGTATACTGCGATGAGTCTTTGCCTAATGTCCCCTTGTGGCATTCTTTGCTGTCTAACACCTGCATTATTGCAGACTGTGCATGCCAGGAGGCACAGACCGTAATGACAGTTCATATTACAGTCTGGCTTTTTAAATGATTGTGGCTGAGCGAAAACACCTGCATTCACTTGTCTTTCTAACAGTTTTATTGCAGTAATGCTACTGATTGTTTAGAAATAAAAATTGAATATTCACCAGGACTTAGGGCACAAAAAGATACATTCTAAAGCCATTGTACCCACTCCTCTACATTTCAGTTTGAGAACTATCGTGGTGAGCATATCTTCCATTTTCCTAATGAGATATTTTTTATTTTCACCCCCAGCTTTATCAGTGGAAGCAGCTGGAAAACTTGTACTTCCGGGAGAAGAAATTTGCCGTAGAAGTGAATGATCCACACAGGTAAGCATTAGGAGAGATAGTTCTTTGTTAACCTGCTTTTAGTCAAATATTCACTTGTTTTGCCGACATTTGTTTAGTCTCTTATTATTCTCTTCAGCTGCATCTAAAGAGATCAGTCAGTTACTTCTAGTTACATTTGGTTAAAAAATCTCAACCTTCAATCCTCTTCCGGTGTGTTTCTTGCAACAGGAGAGCAGTAACCAAGCGCACCTTTGGGCAGACGGGCCTACTCATCCACACGTGGTATGCCAGCCATTCTTTGATCAAAACCATATGGGTCATGGCTATTAGCCAGCACCAGTTCTACCTGGACAGAAAGCAAAGCAAGGTTAGTGTCATTCATCAGTCACTGCTTCATTACATTTGAAAATGACTTTCAATTTGTGGCTCTAATCTTTGGTGCAAACTCTGTGTGCAAATATACATTATGGTGCATATGTATATTTTCTACTTTGTTGTTTATTTGTTGTCTTTTAATTTTTATTGTACAATGTCTTTTTATGCTGCTGCAACACACACATTTCCCAAATTGGGATCAATAAAGTACTATCTTATCTTATCTTATCTTTTTTATTCTTTTAGGGTAAATTAGTAACAGCCAGAAGTGTGGAGGAAATTGCCATGGATCTCACGGAGCACGGAGGAGCGAAAATCAACAGACTGGGAGACGCAGGCCTGAACAAAACCTTAATAACAGCCAGCAATGGCAGCCTGGTGTCTACAGGTTGGTCATTATATCACTTCATGAAGCAAGGGTCTATTCAGTTCATGTTTGTTTAACCAAAATCATTATTATCATCTCGGATCATATCCATGCTCCTTGGTATCTCTGATTTAAAAAAGTAGAGGTGTTATATTAGAAAGTCAGCTCACAGTGTCATGACATGAAGGTTATTTTCAGATGTAAGCTTCATGTTTGCCGGAATAGTAAGGATGTTGTTTTCACAGGTTCTGCAGACTCTGAAATGAGTGAAGAACAGAAGAAAGAGAAACTCTCTGATCTGAGGAAAAAAGAGCAGGAGATCCAAGATATTCTGTCCAAGAAAACAAAAGAACTGAAGAAGATTTGCTTGAGAGAGGCGGTGAGAAATCATTTTGTATAACACTTCTTCTGCACTGGTGCTACATTTAACACACGCTTTTCTAAACAACCATATCGCTTTAACTGAACTCCCCTTATTAAGATCGATGCTTTCTGCTGTTACACTCAGCTCAATGTGTTGTAAGTATTGAAGGGAACTTGTTGTTTGGGTTTTCCAGGAGATCACTGGCAAGCTGCCGAAGGAGTATCCCCTCTCTTCAGGAGAAAGGCCGCCACAGGTCAGACGGCGAGTTGGCACTGCTTTCAAATTGGATGACCTGTTCCCCTACAATGAGGTCAGTGTTTAACAGTTTTGTGTATATGACATATGTGACTTTAAAGGATTATCTTGGTGATATTTTACTTGTAGTTCTCTACAATCCAGCAAAAATGATCACAGCTAACAATTCATTTATTAACAATTAACAATCCTACTTGATATGGCTTATTCCTCTCTGCCATGGAGCAAAGTTGTCTATTAACTATTAAAAGTGCATCCATGAGCAATGCTGCACTGTTCTGGTGCTGCAAATACTTGCTTGTACACCAACATTGACAGCAGAACATGTTTTTTAAGTAACTTTTGGTCCAACTTTTTTAGGAATTATGTTATATTCTCGTGAAATTGTAAATACATTTGTATTTTCTTTAAGATAAGTACTTGGAGCAATGTTAATTTAACTCTCCTTATTAAATCTTTTGACATGTATTACATTTTTTTAAGCACCAGCTGCCCCTTAAATGTTGTGCACTACTAATTTGCTTGACATGACATTATTGCATCTACAGTGTGAGGAAGAAATATCATAAATAATGTCATCTTAAAACAATTACTGATTTAGGTCTTCACCTCAACTTGACATGGCGACCTATTCAGATTAATAATAATAATAGATTTAATTTGTTAGCGCTTTTACAGGTGCTCAAAGACGCTTTACAGATATAGTGAAGAAAAAAAAAAGGAACAACAAATAAATATATAGTTAAAGTCAAATAATACAAAAACAATCGCACATTAAAAGCCAGATTGAAGAGGTGAGTTTTTGTGAGTTTTTTGAAGGTGGTGAGGTCAGTGCAGTCTCTGATGGGTTGTGGGAGTGAGTTCCAGAGGGAGGGGGCAGAGACGGAGAAGGCTCTGTCCCCCCAGGTCCGGTGATTGATGTGGGTGGGGATGGATACGAGGTTGGCTTCTGATGAGCGGAGGCAGCGGGAAGGGTTGTGGTGGTGCAGCAGGTCTGTGAGGTAGGGGGGGGGGAGGGGGGGCTGATTGTTGAGGGCTTTGTGAGTAATGAGGAGGACTTTGAAGTTGATTCTTTGACGGACGGGGAGCCAGTGGAGGTTCTGGAGGACGGGAGTGATGTAACTTCGTAACACATTTTAAATGATTAGGGAAAAAAGGCGACAGTGGTAGTTATCATGTGATTAAACTATGATTTACTCACTGGTATCTTTTGGGATGTGCTGCTTTGTTGCAGGATCCCATCCTAAGGAACCTGGAGAGCAGATTTGCGCTGCAGCAGAAGATTGTGGAGGCGGCCAAGAAGCTCGCTAATGAAGGAGAACTGTGCAAAACTGTGAAGAAGAAGAGGAGGAGAAACTGTTTGGATGCCATGCACAAACTCCAGCAGATCGAGGATGAGATGAACCAGTACCGCATCAAGAAGGGGAAAAAGCCCACGCAGCGGGCCTCGGTGATCATTGCAGGTATGCTGCAGCTTGATCTGTGTTACGGATGATTACGTTATATGCACAGTAAATGGAGAGAGTTATTTTTTCCAGATGAACTCGTCCGTTCAGACTGCAGCTCGCTGGCTAGTCTCCCGCTGGATGATGGTGAGTCAGACAACACACATTATGGTGCTTCAAAATCAACCTGCTAGACTAGTATAATACATATCATTGAGACTACTTTTAAAAGAGGGGGTGTCAGTTGTGTTAACAGTGGGTTTCCTTTGTGTTCAGATGACTCGGATGGTGTCAGTCAGAGGCCACGCTCGCGGTCCGTCCAGGGTTCCCCTCAGCTCAGTCCGATGCGATCGCTGGGAATAGAATATGATGTAGATAGACGTGGATCTCCGAGGGAAAATCATCTAAACAAGAATCACAGCAGGTTTGGAAACGCATTTACTATCCCTCTCGTGCGAAGTGTGTAACTTGTTTAACAACCTTTGATTTCATTGAAAGGCTGTTCTTAAAAGAAAGCAATGATATCCTAATTTGGCAGGGTCTGTAATATTTGCCATGTCATGTTTGCAGCCTCATTCCTTTCCTCACATGTCATACCTTTTTTTCTTTTTTTTCTTTTATCCTCTCCGCACCCTTTTAGACTAGCTTTTGAAGGCCAGGATGCTTCCCACTACTACCAGAAACCAAGAGAGGTCTCCTCCACCCACAGTAGTCCCTATAAAACCCTTCCCAGACCTCTTAGAGATCCACGCAGCATGCCTCCCACCCCGGTTATGACCCGCAATGCCTACAGCAGCAGCCAGCTCAGGTGTGATCCGCTGCACCAATTTATTTCTTTTTTTTCCTTACCCTTACCCCCACTTCCCTCTAACCTTTACCCAAAGCTGTCATGCAAACCCCCTAACCTTTATTTTGATGCATACATCCAGAAATGCTTTCCATTAACTGTAGATGTTGCTTCTCCAGGTCCGAGGGGTCTCCTCATTGCTTCAGGCATCGCAGCGGGAGTCTGGAGTCGCAGCCTCGGCTAAAAAAAGATTCTGACTCAGAGAAGCCAGTTTTTATCTTGTCACCTTCCCACCGCAGCAACAGCACAGAGGTGTTGGAGGATTGTTCGTCCTACACCAGCCAGTCCAGCCTGGACTACTGCGGGGCGCCCAACTCCCACTACAGTACGCTAGACTCCCGAACCTCAACCATGCATCGTCTCCACAGGAAGGTGGAGGTGTATGGAAATACCGGGAGTATGCCCAACTTGGTCCAACACCCCACTGGTTCTAGTTACTCATGTGACACCTCATCACACTATGCACCCAGTGCCTACTATGTGGACATGGAGCCTTACGCTAACGGTGCCTACGTGTATGAGAATGACGTGGAGGGCCACTACAACGTCAACCCTTCCTACCAAATAAATGGGTACAATGACAGATACAGGACTTACAGCAGCGACCGGGCAGATAGTATTTCCCAGAATCCCTACGCTACAGTGAGGCCGCCGCGAAACAGAGAGGGGCCCAGGAACGAGCTGTTGGCTAAGAACATGCAGAAGGCCAGGGTGGCGGAGCATCTGAAGGGCTGGTACCACCGAAGCAAGGGTCCTGGGGTTGGAGGGAGGGGGATGCTTTATGATTTTGACAGCGGCTCTCAGCTCAGCCTGGGATATCAGACCATGCCAGCAGCTTTCAGCCACTCCAGCAGAACCACCTCCTTTTCTTCAGGTGAGATTATCACTTTGAGCAGTTTAAAACATTTACATGTATTGAAAATATTTATCGAAATAAAACCTGTTTCTGTTCTCTTCTCAAGTGCATAACATTTTTATTTATTTTGAACACAAGCCAGTAGGGTCTATGTAAGCATCCTGCATGTGATGCTTATTTTTGTTCTATATACTCCCTTATCTAAATTCCTGCCTTAAAAATCAGCTAACATGCTCAATACAATTGTAATTGTGTGTGTTTCAGTGGAGAGTTTCACTTTTTTATCATTCAAAAGTTTCCCAAATTGGGATCAATAAAGTTCTATCTTATCTGATCTCTTTCCAGGATGCCAAGACGTTAAGTCTTTGACTGTGACTGTGTAAATGTAATTGAAAAACACTAGAGGCAAGAACAGTCATAGTTACAGTAGGAAAATCATCTTTGCTTTTAGGAAAGATAAGTGCTTGGTGGTTTATACTGCTGATCCACCAGCCCACAATATAAATATGCGGTAGGGCTATTAGTCGACTTTTTATTCAACATAAAAACGTACTGTCATGGCTGAGATAGTGTTTATTTGCTTAATACAATATACTGTATCTATCAGAAGGATATTTTCAGAATTGGAATAAAAGCTTGTCTTACCTTCTTGATTTACAATAATTGAGTGTACTGCTAATTCAATGTACTGCACATTACAACTGATTACGTTTAGTAAAACAGATATTAGATGCACAAATTGAACTTATCATTTATTAAAAATTACATTTGAAGATATTGGACTAACAAACAAAAATAAGTTAAGCAAGTTTTAGCACTATGTCATAAAATGTAAAGTCTCCATGTAAAGTGGCAGGCACAGGACTGTACTAATAACATATTGCAGCAGAATCTTGTGTAGGGTAAACAGTTTGTTTTGCAGTAGTGACGTAAAGATAGATTTAAGAGTGTTTCCAATAACAACAATTACTCCCAACTCCAACATTAGCTGAGTGTTTTTGCCTGTGTCTTGTTTGCAGTGTCCTCAGTGGAAAGCGCAGGCAACTGGCGCAACCAGCTGGCAGTCGGCTTGACAGATTACGAGACACCCGACACACCTCAGTACACACACCCTGCAGCGCCGGCTTCTCCGTACAACCGCAGTCCCTCACACAGCAGGTGAGTGATGCACTTCACTTTCCACACTGAGCTGTGGATGCAACAGGGAGTTAGTCAGTCACCAGGAATTAAGGGGGTGTTTAGTTTAATTATTAGTGCAATGAATGAAAGTAGAAGTACTGGTTGCTGTCTAAAGGATGCAATAATTAGCCTGCTTTTGTCCCTGTTGATGTTTAGCAGCAGGTACCGATGTCAGTTACTCTCCTGTTAACTGTAATGCATGCTGCAGTTTGAGGCCTTTGTTTAGTGTGCTGCTCTGCCCTTGGATAAACATCACATTGTATTACTGTGTGATGAGGTTTTATCTTATGTAACCTGAAAATATTTAACAAAATAATGTAGAGAATGTAATCATGAGGACCTTCTTTCTTTCTTTCTTTCTTTCTTTCTTTCTTTCTTTCTTTCTTTCTTTCTTTCTTTCTTTCTTTCT
>CALSBZ010046817.1:112914-139968 GCA_943591055.1 Gobionotothen gibberifrons | reverse complement strand
TCTTTCTTTCTTTCTTTCTTTCTTTCTTTCTTTCTTTCTTTCTTTCTCTCTCTCTCTCTCTCTTGACTTATGATTAATGCTCATGTGTGCAGATTTCCTCCAGAAAACAAAGTGTCTGAAACAATGCCTAACAAATCAGAGTCAGTTGAGGTGGTTGGCTCTGAGGCCGCTAGTACAGATGAACCATCAGACAACCTTTCTAGCACTTAAGGGTGAGACCAGCGGACTGCTTTGTGTCGTGGTGCCAGTCATCTCCATTTGACATCCCATCTTCATTCGTGTGTCACCTGTAGCTTGTTTATTCAAGTCATCCACATTTTCATATTGTGGTTTCGAGATCACAGCACAGCATCGCATTTGCACAAAAATGTACCACTCATTATATTGATGATCTTTCACCTGACAAACAACCCTCAGGGATGTCCTCTTCGTTCCGTATATCACATAATCAGACAATAAGAGTGAGCAGCGCTGTGTGGCTGTGCTTCAGCAGAGCAGTGTTTTGAGTGTAATACTAACTAGCTCATTAGGACAAATACAACATGCTATTCAGAACATGTAGGCCTACTATTTATTGCGGTCACCATCTTATCTTCGCATGCTAACTTTTGCTAATTAGCACTAAACACTTAATAAGGCTCAGGGACTGTCATTCATTTTGCAGATATTTGCTCATCAAACCAAGATGTTGGGCATATACACTTTTCCCCCTGATGCATCACTGAAGCAATAGCAATTCAACTAGAAGGGGAAATGAATGTCAAGAAATGTCACTGAAGGAGGAGCCCAGGTAGTATAGGGAGTATCATTAAGGCTGAGTCCTAGCTGCAGCGGCCCAAGTTTGAATCCAGTCCTTGGAATAAAGCAGGAATGACAAACAAATATCATTAAATATC
Organism: Gobionotothen gibberifrons; assembly: GCA_943591055.1. NCBI lineage: Eukaryota > Metazoa > Chordata > Actinopteri > Perciformes > Nototheniidae > Gobionotothen > Gobionotothen gibberifrons. The sequence continues at coordinate 139,072 of CALSBZ010046817.1, read as the reverse complement.
TGGAAAGTTCAACTCTAGGAAAGTTCAGGGGGTCACTTAAGTCGCAAGGCCTTATTTTCCAAGGACAATAAAAGTATAAGGCACATTTTCATGGCTATCCATTTGTTGACATATTTCAAGCTGGACACAAGTGGTGTACTGACTCTTGCCGCTTAGCAAGGCTAAAAAAGTAACACACGTTCATGAACCCTAAATCATGTTGCATGCCATCACAAAGTAATGTGGACCTTTTGATGTATTGCATTTCCATTCCTGAGTTTTCTTTTTTTCCACAAACAGCAGTCACTCACTTCTTGTTTAACTACTACTCCAACAGTTGAGCTACAGTCAGTTTGACATGCTCTTTTCTCACTGCCTGCACAGATTTCACATGGATGGAAGCTACATGGGCATCCACTGAAGAGGACCAAACCAAACTTTGGCACAAACAAAGCCATGGCCAGCAGCACATGAAGGAGAAGAGGCTGAAACATAGGCTGTACACACACTTTTTGTTTCTGCCTAAACCCCTCTCTCTTGGAAGATGTTTCGTCTGTTTTCGGCAGAGTCTATGTGTACGCTGTCCTCATGCTAAACCTCTGAACACAGTGATGACACTCTTGAATGACTTTTCCCATGTGCCTTGGATTGGATGGATTGTACAGGCAGATGAGAATGTGTCAAGGAACTTTAAGATGTTGCACAACCACACTGGATTCAAACCCTTTTGTGTTTTAAAGAGGAAAAAACAGGCGACATCCAACTCCATGTGGAACTCGCTACCACATTATACAAAACAGTAGGTTATAGAATAAAATGTTTTTCACCACTTTCATCTCAGTAAAGTAACATAGTCTTAATTATAACATCCAAATAGAAAACGAACATGTTCCCAATGTGACATTACAAGAACCCATTATTATTAGGCTGTGTATTTGATGACTTAACATTTCTTCCTTTCATTTAACTTTTATTCAGATGTATTATGTCAATATTGTTTATAAGCCATTTTGTCTTTGTTGGTGGCGTGATGTGTTTTGAAATGCATGGTAAGATTTTTTTAATTTCATTTACAAGAACTTCTTTTTATATTAACAGAAGACCACTGCCGTAAAAAAAACCCATATTCATGTCTCGTTTTCTCACATATTTGTACAGTCAGTGTGTAGTTACATGTTAGATGTTGTCATAAAATATTTTCCACTGGGAACAAGGATGTGAATAAATACATGTGACCGACAGACGGCTGTTGTCACCTTCATTGAGAGGTTTGTTTGGGGGTAAACAACCGGGTCAGGTTCTGTTATTGTTGAGTAAATGAGTAAAACCTTAAAGGTATAGCTAAACTTTTCGGTATTCACTTAGTTGCTGAGATTTAGATGAGAACATCAACACCACTAACCTATCTGTCAATCAAAAATATGAAGCCAAAGCTAGTAGCCTGTTAGCTTAGCTTAGCATAAAGACTGGAACCAAAGTAGCATTTAGCCTGGTAAAGAGATACGAATATTTTTCAACAGGTCAAACTCCTCCTCCTAATTTTACTCCTAGATTTGTATTTCTTGTATAAATAATCTGTAATGTCATGGCACCAGGTAATTTAAACTAGCAACATTTAAAACTCCTTTGAGTAATGATCTAAAAAAAAACTCTGAGAGAAGAAAATGCTTTCTCTACAATGTTAGTATCCATTTCCCTATTGAGAAATGACTTCTTAATTACCGCTTCTGGCAGGATCTCATTTGTTTGTTGTGCAGCACTTCAGAGGTTATGAGCTCTGGGAGACGGGGAGGAGCTGTGCTCGCCACCGGCCCCGTTTAAATGGTCCACCTGCTGCTGTCAATCCCACACTTTGCCTGAAGCAGCTGTCATCCCAAAAGATCCTGACAGCCAGGCCAGCTGGGAGCAGGGGCTGAAAGAAGAATGTAGTATGCTCACTGCTTGTATTTTAAATATCTTCCATGCCTTTCACAGCGTTTAATTTTAGACTCCACATGCGGCAGGAGCCAACAGTTCCTAGCTGAAGTCAAAGTCAGAGGCTTCTCAGTTCGCTCTGTCCTGAGTCATAGATTGGACATAGGTTATACTTCATTTTTGATTTCAGTAGAAGAAAGAAGCAAATATGTCAAACAGTAAAGACCTTGAGGATCTCAATGAAGAGGATATTGATGAGGATGAACTTCTTGCTATGCTTTCGCCGGAGGAGCTTAAGGAGCTCCAGAGTGAAATGGATATTATTATCGCCCCAGATGAGAGGGTACCGGTGGGCCAGAGACAAAAGGACCAGACGGAAAAACTTCCAACAGGGTCGTTTGACCACCGATCGCTGGTCGGTTACCTCCACTGGGAGAAAGAGTCCAACCGTATGCTAGAGGAAGAAAGAGTGCCTACTACTCTGCTGCCCAGTGAGGTAAGAGGTCAACATCTCAAATGGTTGGGTACAGATCAATTTAAGATATTAGTACTGACTTAAGAACCATACAGTCCCTACTTGATAGGCAGGATTTCTAACTTGTGCCTGATGTTGTTTTTAATCAGAGAACTTTGAGGGAGGAAAAGGAAAAGAAAGAAGAAGAAGAAGAAGAAGAAGAAGAAGACGTGGAGTATGAAGTGATAGAGGAAGTCATTGAGGAAGAAGTTGTAGATGGTACAGATGGAGAGGAAATTATAGAGGAGATCATTGAGGAAATTGTTGAAGTCGTTGACGAGACGGATGAAGTAGATGAAGCGGATGAAAAGGAAAAACGAGTGGATATAAAAGATGAAGAGATGAAAACAGAAAATCATGAAAATATAAACAAGCATGTAGATCAACTAGACACTAACACGGAAAATGTATCGGTAAACAATACAGATGACAATCAGCCTTTATCAGACACAAAGGAGAAGACTGAGAGCGTAGCCCAAAGGCCCGGCACATCACAAGTTGAAGAGAAAGAGGAAATTAAAACTACAGACTCTTCGCTTCCCAAAGAGGCAGCAGAGGAGCCGGAGATAAAAGAAATCAATGATAAGCTCCCGCAGAAAGAAGAGAGAAAAATTAACAAATTAAATATACCGAAGCTAGCATTCAATAATATAAAAATGACATCAAGACCCTCAGGAAATGAGACAAACTTGGAGACGACTCTTGACAAAGTCCGCAACAACAACCCCTCTATCACTGAGATAAATTTAAACAACATAGAAAACATTCCCAAAGAGATGCTCTTAGACTACGTCAACGCTTTGAAGAAGAACAGACAAGTGAAAACATTCAGCATAGCCAACACCGGCGTGGATGAAAATATCTCTTTCCACCTGGCTAACATGTTACGAGAGAATCGAAGCATTACCACTTTGAACATCGAGTCTAACTTTGTAACCGGAAAGGGCATCGTGGCCATCATCCGCTGCCTCCAATTCAACGAGACCCTCACAGAGCTGCGTTTTCACAACCAGAGGCACATGCTGGGTCACCACGCAGAGATGGAGATCTCACGCCTGCTCAAGGCCAACAACACCCTCCTGAAGATGGGCTACCACTTTGAGCAGGCGGGGCCCAGGATGGTGGTGACCAACCTTTTGACCCGGAATCTGGACCACCAGAGGCAGCTGAGGAAAGAGGATCAGAAGCAGCAGCAGGCCATGGAGCAGAAGAAGATGATGCAGATGTATGAGAACAGTCTAAACCTGCCTCCTGGTATGCTTGAGATGCTCGGGTATGTACCGTCTATGGAGCTCCTGCAGGAGCACGGGTTTGTCCCACCCTCGAGCAGCGAACCTCAAACGCAGCGCGAGACAAAACAACAAGAGGCCCAGAAGAAGGTGAAACAAAACAGCACTCCCAAACAACCCAGTGCCGAACCAGCAGGCTCTTTGAGGGACGTCCAGCTGAAGAGGACTCCCAAGAAACGTGACCCTTTTCTGGACCTGGACCCGAGGGACAACAAGAGACCCCAGCCAGCTCATTTACAACTGAAGAAAACTCACCAGGCGATGGATGTAGGCGATGGAGAGGTGATAGATGAAAGACCAAACCTGACTGAAGTGATTAAGACTTTGAAGCCCGTCCCTCGCAGACGAGAGCCAGCTAAAATTGACTTCACACCCCGTGATAATCTGCTGAGTGAAATAAAAAAGAGCAACGTGGCCTATCTGAAAAATGTGAGTATACAAAAAGTTGTAATGCAAGCTAAATTTGTGTTGATCAGTAATTTAACCGTTTGAAAATGTGCTGTTGACGGTGTTACATTTCTCAGATCAGAAGAGTGTTTGCCATATGAATATATTCTCTCACTTGTTTTAAAGCGTATACGTTGTTGTCTGTGTGTTGTTGTGTACACCTTCTGGAAATCGTATCATCTTTTTATTATTTTCTTTGTCGCTGCTTGCAGGTACCGCTCCCCAAAGGATTGGAATCGGCTGAAACAAGTCTCTTCTGAGGCTGAAACTTGCTACAGCTGTTGGTTTTCTTCACCATACTGTATGTTTATTTTACATATATTATATAATTAACTGCAAAATAAGAGTGAAACCATACTTTTATTACACACAAATACATATTGGATGGTTGTTGTTCCACTCTTGTTAGCACACTAAATACTGTTGCTTGAGTTACTATAAATAAAAAAGCTATAAATAAGTAAGAATGCCCCATATTAAGCTTTTGCCGTTGCTCATATATTTCTTGACATTGCTTGTTAAAATAAATGTAGGTTTATAGGTTTGTTTGATTAATGTTGGATGTACTCTCGAGCAATCCTGTTCAATATATTTACTTTTTGTTATAAAAAAAATCTTCTCTTTGCCTGGGTTTCTCTTTCTTCCTTCTTTTTCATTTGTATTATTATAAGGAATAGATCTGTGTCCAAAGTAAATGGATCCACTGAGAATCATTGCCGTTTTCTATTTCGATTTTAGAGGTAATTTACTGTATAGTGTCCTTACTGTATGGTAATTATATTACTTTGGCTCGACCAAAAATCTTTAAAAATGTGCTATATAAATAAAACCTGATTTGATTTGAATTAGTCAAACTGAAATAAGTTTGAATAATCCACAAGGGGATATTCATTAGGGTTATAAATAAGCTTTTAATTTCAGTAATATTCTACAATCTATCACTTTGTTTCTCACAGATGTAACCCAAATAATATAATAATATATTTCTATATTTGTATACTGAGAATGAATAGGGACAAGAATGCAACATAAATCAGGTCATCTTTATTTCTATATAGGACTGCCATGTTTTAAGTCAAGTTCTGTGAATTAATCATCACCGTCAAGAATGAAACAGTTGCATAAAAACAGAACATATATCATTTAGTATCCGTGTAACATAAACAATCTTCATGAACTGCCATCTGTGAAAGTAGCACAAACAAACAGTTCATCTGCATATGTATACAAGCAACAGGACACTGCTCATACTTTCAGTATAAAACAAACATTACAGATGACAGTGAATTTGGAATTCCTATTTTTTCAAAACGAAAATTGATTTAATCCTAATAGGAAATGGGGAAAATAGGGCAATTTAGGTAATTTAATATTATTGTATCCTGTAGCCATTTTATATATATTTCTGCATGCCATATCAGGGAAATAAAGACACATCAGAAACAACAAACATGTACATATCATGACATAATAGTCAAACAATAAAGCTGCACTTGCCATTCATTTTTCAATATTGCATAGCTTTGATCAGAACACTCAGGCCAGCCTGCAAGGTCAAGAAGTGTGTACACACATCTTTTGAGATTAGGAATATTCAAACTTCCATTACCACATAATTCTGTCTACAAACAGGTCTCATATAAGTATTCAGCTCCTGGAGTGACACAATGGGAGTTATTGCTGTTTAATAAGCATTTAACAGTTCACTGGGTGAATCAAACATGCTTGCAAACTGCAAGCATCTGATTGTTATTTAAACAAACACAATTGACACTAGACATTGTGTTCAGGCATTCTGCTTCATTTTCTGAAATACAAAGTCAGTCGTCATGTGGAACAAAGTGCGTTGTGGACAAGGATAATGATGTGTTTTAGGAACATTTTGACAAATGAATGACCTTTGGTAACTTTTTTTTTGGTGCCCATTGTCTTTCAACATCCAATCCACGCTGTGATTGTGCAAATCATGTTACCATCTATCTGTGAGTAAAGTATAAGAGAATTAAGTAAACCAAAATGGATATAAAATATGGGAATGCCAACATCAGTAACATGACATGTTTACAGGGTAAAAAAAAAACTCCACACATGGGACTATGCTAAGGAAGTTTTAATCCATGCTGTATGATACCGACTCCCCTTGGCACACGTTTGATTATAGCCTTAATCTTTCATTTTGCTTTCAAGGAAATCCTGAATCTTGTTCATTTTCTCCTCCTGCTGATCCAGGAGATCCATGATGATGCCCATGGGGGTCTTCTTCAGCCCTGCACCCTCAATCTTGTTCTCCATTTTGTTCTTCATGTTGCGCAGTCTCAGAGAGGCATGGATCAGAATTACTACATTTAAAAAAAAACAAAAAACATGTGAGGTTTTAGATATACATTTCAGTGTCTCAACCTTAATATCGGATTTTTAACTGGAATACAGCTAAGAAATACGAAATGTGATACTGTTGCAACTAAAAGCAGGACAAGGGATCAAAGTGTCTTTTATTCCCATGGCAGGCAGATAGTGAACGCATGACATCAGCAAGTAAATGTAGTCGTGTCCAAATCAACAACCCATAGCAACCCCTCAACACAAGCCGCAGCAGGCAGACCTCTGGGAAGCGATCAAAGCGTTTCACCTATCGGCCATGATGTTCGAGCGGCTACATTTGCTCTAATGATCCAACCAATCCATTTACTAAACCACCCTGCTGACTGCCTGACTCAAAATGTGTTTAGCAGGCTGAAGCAAACCCACAATCATTCATCTGAACGACAGTACAGCTCGATGTGTAACGCTGACTTTATTTTGCAATCTGTGTCATGAGTGAATGCCTGTCAGTAACACTGTACATGCTGTTCAATCCCTACAGTGAGTCAGAATGAGAGAGTGCTTGGAAAAACGTGTTCACCCACAGGAAAAGCTCTGTTACTCAACCCTGTGTGAGTCACCATCTTCCCTAACAGTTTAAAGGTCCCATGTCATGGCCATTTCTACTGATCATAATTCCAATGTTGAGGTCAACTAGAATAGATTTACATTGTTCAATTTTCCAAACTTTGGCTTTCTCATACAGCATCTCTGTATAGTATGTGTATTCACTGAATTTCACTCTCTGTCCTAAACGCCTTGTTGGAGCTCCTGGCCCCCCCCCCCCCTCCCTGTGAGCCCAGTGTGCTCTGATTGGTCAGCTCGCTGCTACGAGGAGCTGACAGTGCGAGCTGGCTTACTGGTGTGGTTTCCTGCTTGCTGCGAGACATCGCGAATGGACGTGGGAAGGAAGGGGGGTGCTGAGAGGGCTGCAGCAGCCCAATCTGCGAGGTTCCACTAGCACCCGCATCGCACCCCCAAACGCGGCGCCACAGATTCGCCAATGTGTCCATTTGGGTCGTCGTTACATCACTTAGTACCAGGAAGAAAAAGAGAAATCTCCAACGAGGCGTTCTGGGGCAACATAGACAGGTCTTTTCTGTGTTAGAGTTTTACTCGCTACAGGGTGTACTTTGAGGGTTTGTGACTCTGCAGACCGTTTACATGCAGAAAAAGCTACATAACACACAAGGGGACGGGTAAAGGAAAAGCATGACATGGGACCTTTAAGATATAACATTAGCCAATGACTGTTTGGGATATACCGTAGGGAACGAAGGTTATAATTTTAATCAGGTTAGGCCAAGCACTAAATCTATAATGATGCGCACTAGAGTGAATTCATATCTGTGTCACATCTGTTCAATTAATGTGTTGTGACGTGAATTGCTTGTAAAATAACAGGTGTCAAGCAGGGAATGTATTTGATGCCTTAAAGTTAGCAGATCTTTTGTATCAAAATCGCAGAGCATACAGAAGTAGAGAAAGGAATGTGTGTGTGAATACATCTAATTGTACAAGAGCCATGCCCTAAAACCACAAGAGGGAGTGTGTGGGAACCTAAAGAAAACAATGAAGAACTACACAGCTCAAAGTTTCCATGTTATATTTAGTTGTGTACGTGTCTTTTGTTTCCCAGGTCAAGCAGCTACAGTAGAGGTTGTGGCAACAATGGCAAAAAACTTTTTTTCTTAAAGAACAACGTCAAACTTGCTCAATATTGATCTTGGAAACAGAATTGTTGTGTTGTCAAATGACCAAAATTCCATATTCATATGGTAACAATTAAAAGCCATCTCCTAGACAACTCAGCAAACTTGCACCATGGGAATTTATAAGGACACTAAATGGAGCATATATTTCATATTTATATAAAATGTGGGAAAGTGAATGTAGTGCATGATAAGGAGGGCTCTCTGACAGCATGAATAAGATGTCTTCTTTGAAAACTTCTTTTTTTTAAAGTAAACAACGTGACTTACACAGCAAGGGGAAGGTGATGCCAAACATGAAGACCAGGACGCCTCCACACAGCGACAGCAGGAAGTAGCTGGTGACCATTACACAGACGACAAACACCGAGGGGTTCTTCTTCTTGAAGTTCTTCACCATGGCCTGGTTCTCTCCGGCCCACACTGAGCCCATGAAGACCAGAGCCACCACAGTTCCTCCCAGAAACATGCCAAATGGGTTCAGGAACCTGAATATTGTAACAGGAAAGTGGCATATTGTACATGAAGGTGTTGGCATTGTTTCAATAGCACAACCTAGTGGTAACAATAACAATTGCTAACATCCTGACAGCTGGTATGAACCAAAAGAGGGCATATGCCTGCATTAAGGCCTATACTAATCAATACATCATGATCTATTCAAAGACAATTACCAAACCAGCTTGAAAGATACACAGAAAATAAAGAAATTCTTGAATTGATAACTGACGGTAGGAGATCCAAGATCTAATGTAACATCACAGTTTCTCAAACAAACTTAAAACCCCGGTAAGTAACATTTATTTTAATATACAGACTACAGAGACTAAGGGTGATCACTTGCAAACATCTAACGTTAGCTCAAAAGTTATTATTTAACTGATAGTTGATGCTACTGAATATGTGGACATTTAAAAAGAAAATTTGCTATAGGCCTAGAAGAAGAAATATCAAATATAAAGGCTTTAAATGGATGTGCCACAAAGATCGCCTCAACAATATAGTTACAGAAATAGCATGAGTGGTAATGGGTGTGGTGGGTAGAAGGTATGCAGGCTAATTAAACACCCAACCATAGATGCTAGCTAGCCCCGTTAGCATGATACCATGACTTACCCTACAATGAGGAAAACCACTACAGCCGCCGCGAAATAATTGGTCTGGTAGTACATCAGATTACTGATCACTCTGTTGTTCCACTTCGTTAAATCTCCAAACTCGGGTTTGGCAAACCGGTCCGTCCCGGGGTAGAAATCATCCCACTGTCTGAGGGGTGCAAGCTCCATTTTGGCTGCCATGTCTTCAACGTGTAGTGAAGCGACTACAAAAACATACCCACAGGAGCTAGCTGCGTAATATTTTGACAGGCCAGCTGATCACCGTCTTAACAACAAGCCGTACTCTCGCTCGAAATCTCACGAGAGTTAAAGTCTCAAGCGTTTTGCACTTGCGTTCTAGAATGCGCAGTTGCACCAATCAATGCAAAGATTTCCTTGATGATTACAGTGTACAAATAACATTTAAAAAAGAAGAATTATGATATAGGGATTTAAGAAACAATAGCCGGAGTTGTTTATTTAGACAAATATAATTAATACATTTAAAAGAACACTAATACAGGTTTATTTGTTAAAAAAACATTTAACTTATTTTCAGTTATATATTTTAACAGTAACGTTCAGACAAATAAAAAAATAAAAATTGAATACTAAAATATACAGGTTACAGGTTAATTAGTAAAAACAAGAGTTCTTAGTTATTTTTAGGGAAAATTGTTGATATTTAAATGTATTTAAATTCTTAAATGTAACCGCACCTTTTGTTAATACATACAATATTTAAGGTTTTGTGTTCTCTTTTTTTTCTGATTAAATCACTTGGTTGTATCAGTATTTTTTTATGGCACAATCTAGCACACTTTTTATATTAAAAAAATAAATAATATATTTGATTCAAACGTTCTGTCAAACACCTTGTGAACTCAATATATAATCTGACACGAGACCTTTACCTTAAACATGGACACATTTAAAGATCAGTTAGTTGGGTTCGAGTAGAAGAATACATTGCTCCATATGGCCTTTGGGTCCTTTGCGCAGAGTGTGCATGTTTGACCCTCGGAAACATGGCAGACACAATCGAGGACATGGGACCGTGAAAGTATGGCGGATGCCGAGGAGCCGTAAGTCTCAATGGACTAAAAACACAATTTAATCGTAGTTTAACCCGCGCCGTTTGTCGTTAACCCGGCATGCTTGAACCCTGTTTTACTCTGTTCTTGCAGGGAGAAGAAAAGAAGGCGAATAGAGGACGTGACTGAGAAGTTAGTGACGAATGCTAAATAAAGGTCTCTGACTGGCAGCAGATTTGAGCTGCGACTGCTGGCCCAGGAGACATGTAAAATAAAACATTTCTGCTAGGGACAGCCTTACAAACCCAGCTGGTTGTTTGTAAAATGTCTTCGTTTACACAGCGTATCCATTCACGATACCAAACATAACGCAGACACTCTGCACTGCACCAATCCTGCATCCTCCTTACAAGGCACATCCGGAATAACAATCCAACTAAAACTTTGTACGAACTTCATACTGAATACTAATCCTAAAAAGGTTTTGAGTATGTAGTGTGCAAAGCAAACTCAAACAAGTAAACATAACATTACAACATGTGATACAAAAATGGCCCACAATGCAATGCACAAAGTACAAATGGAGCAGCTACTGAAAATGTGTATGAAACATCAAGTTCATATGATAATGACAGTCCAAATATGCATATTCATGTTTGACAAGTCAGGTATTTACAATGTTCCTGTTGGTATAATCCATTAACTATATTGATTTCTTATCTTTAAATGCAAGTATAGTTCATATTGCATTCAATTGGTATGTATTGTGGAAATGGGACAAGGCACCTGTTAATGAGGATTCTCAGGAAAATGGGATTTCTTAATAAACTCACTGCATTATCGTCAGTTAGTCATATCTTAATGAAGGGCGACTTTCCCCACACACATTTTCTAGAATATGATTTAGGGACCCCAAGAATGTTGAATAAAAGATTAAATAGGTGCCAAACAAATGGTGCTGTTTGTTTGCAGAAGTATTTATTACTATTTCCTATGTAGGATACAATCTTTTGGCCTCTCAATGCCTTGTGGTGGTGCTGACTAACATTTTGGGAACCACTATCCAACCAGACAGTCAAAACATCTAGGTTGTGTAATCTCAAAAGATTAAAGTTGTCTTTATTTAAATAACCAAACTATCCTCAAAATAGCAGTTTTAAATGCTGCCAACTGCTTTCTTTCACAGCCTTCTTCACACATCATAGTTACAAATGTATGTAATAAGTGGATCATGACATTTATAGAGGAATAAGTAGGCAGAAATGTACTGATCTAAGTTATGGTGCAAGGTCAGTATATCTCAGTGTGTTGTGGGTCCAGAATGGCTGTAGTTGGAGGACACGGGGACGCTGGTTGCGACTGGGACGGCCGGTGGAATCATGTGAGGAAGTTTTTGGAGCGACCTGGACCATTCACCCATCCTGACTTTGAGCCAAGCACTGAGGTAACCGAAATACTTTCATAGCAAAAGATCATAATAACAGAGATCAGTATTTGAACATCTTAAACTGAATAAGTTAGTGAGAAAGCTTATATATTTACATTGTCTAGTGACTGAGATATTTCAAATCGCAGTATATTTTCATTTCTTTATTATTGTGGTGTTTCTTTTATCTCAGTCTCTACAGTTCTTGTTGGAGACGTGCAAGATTCTTGTCATTGGTGCAGGAGGACTTGGGTGTGAACTCCTCAAAAATCTGGTAGGAAATACCTTTAATTTATGTTAAATGGACTTACTTCTGAAGTGTAAGCTGAGAAATCAAATGTATTTGCTTTCTAAATCTTGTTTTGCTTTAGGGCCTCTCTGGGTTTCGTCTGATTCATGTGGTTGACATGGACACGATTGATTTGTCCAACCTCAACAGGCAGTTTCTTTTCAGGTAATATTACAGTTTTCACAGTAGTGTATTATTTAAGAAATGCATTGTGTGGTCAAAAAAATAATTAAATGATTTAATGGTTTTAATAATGAAGAGTACATGATATGATTAGCTTATAGCCCTCGATTGAAAAATACCATGTCCTCTGCATCTGCAGCTGAGAGATTTAATCAATTTAAATCAAATTACATTAAGCGTCTCAAATGTCCTGTAATTAATAATAGTTTTTTGCATCCAATTAGGCCCAAAGATGTTGGACGACCAAAGGCAGAAGTGGCTGCCGACTTCATCAACAGCCGTATCCCTGGATGTAGAGTTGTCCCGTATCCTTTCCATCCACGGTTTTCACAGCTGAAAAACATATCAGATATACCGTAAATTCCGGACTATTAAGCGCACCTGTATATAAGCCGCACCCACTGGTCGGTCACCAATTGTGGGTAGCGTGGCTGAGCTTCTCCGGCGTCTCCAGCTCGCCGGAGAAGCCGGAGAAGCCAGCGCCAGCCAATCAAATCCCGTTTCTGAAAATCTGACAGCTCAAGTCCTAGCCAATCAAACCGCGTCTAACCTGGGAGAGATATCCCGCCGTTCATTTCTATATTTTCAAAAACAGATGGAGGATAAACTAATTATCGCCGTAGCAAATCACCCGGTTTTATATGACCAGTCCCTATTAACTTACCGGGATACAACCGGAGGAACCAGGCATGGGGGGAGGTGGCAGAGACAGTGGGTAAAACTGGTAGGCTTTCGCCTGTTTGGGGATTTTATATCCAGTTTACATACATAGCTAGCAAGCATAGCTAAACGGGGCGGGACATTCATGTGATTGGTTGTTGGTTGCGGGGCTCGAATAAAATCCCCAAGCTTCAGACACGCCCAGCTCCAAGCTTTTTTTGAAGCTGTAGTGTAAGCCGCGATGTTCAAAGCTTGGGGAAAAAGTAGCGGCTTATAGTCCGGAAAGTACGGTAGTTTACAGTGTATAAAATATCTCGACTGTGATATTTTTTCCTTATAAATAACATGCAGTCACTTTAAGAAGATCCAAGACTTTGACGAGTCTTTCTACAGGCGTGAGTGCTTTTCTTACACAATCTATACTTCAGTTTAGTTTACAGAGGAAGTTTGTCAGAGGTTTAAAATGCTCATCTTTTCCCAGAGTTTCACATCATCGTCTGTGGACTGGACTCCATCATAGCCAGACGCTGGATGAACGGGATGCTGGTAGGCAAAAAATATTTGACCTTAATATACCTCTGCATATTAGGAGGGTATTAGTGTAACTAGTGGTGAGTTAGATCAGTGTTGGGGATGTTACTTTGAAAATGTAGCAATTATGCATGCTATCAAACTATATTTAAAATTTGAATTACATGTAGTTCAGCACTCCCCAGCACTGGCAATGATTGACGTTACCTTCTCCAGATATCCCTCCTGAGCTATGACGACGGAGTCCTGGACCCCAGCTCCATCATCCCCCTGATAGACGGAGGAACGGAGGGCTTTAAAGGAAACGCCCGGGTCATTCTGCCCGGCATGACCGCATGCATCGACTGCACACTGGGGCTGTACCCGCCACAGGTCACTATTCGCCTTCTAGTTTCACATACAAATATTTGTATGATTAGAGAAAAAACAATTCTTCTGTTATTTGAATCATAAGATCTGTTGTTGAACTTGTCTTTTGGGGGGGAGACAGCATCTGTGGTGCACAGGAGGAGATATTTAACATTTCCATCTGCAGCACCAGCTGTTAGTTCGGGGGGGGGGGGGGAACAAAGTATTCATAGCTACCACCAGCACAGCAGTGACTATTTAGCACTTCTGATCTTATCAAAACACAGAAAAAAAACTATAAAAACAGTAAGAATTGTACTTCCTCATGTAACTTTATAGTTTTAATATTGTAGCTGTTTGATTTCACTGTGTAGAGCAGAAAATGGGCTTCTACTGCTCCTATAAATGCATTTGTGCTTGACTTAAATGTCTTTCTCTCCACAGATTAACTTCCCCATGTGCACTATTGCGTCAATGCCTCGGCTACCAGAACATTGCATTGAATATGCCCGAACCTTACAGTGGCCGAAAGAAAAGCCATTTGGAGGTAAGCTCACATGTTCTTACCTGTTTTTAACAAATCTAATCACGTTACTTAACCTTCGATCTGTGCAAATGATTACAATTAGATCACTTAACAACTTACGCTAACTACAAAGGTATTTTCCTCAACCAGATACCAGCTTAGATGGAGACAATCCAGAGCACATCGCGTGGGTGTTTGAAAGAGCCCAAGAAAGAGCTGCAGAGTTCAACATTACAGGAGTGACATACCGACTCACTCAAGGTGAACTTGTAAATTAAAAGACAATAATTTATTCAATGCTAATGTGATACATTAGCCAGTTTTTCCCTGATAATGTGTTTCATTAAAATTGACTACTCTCGAGTTCACAAGTATGTATAACTGTGTGCTGGAATTAAACGTGTGACTGTTTTTGTGCCACAGGAGTTGTGAAGAGGATCATTCCTGCTGTGGCATCGACTAATGCCGTCATCGCTGGTATGACAATGTTTTTGAGGCTTGCTGTTCAGACATGTAGACAGAAAGGAAATATATGAAAACATTGTTGACGTATCTTTGCTGCAATTTCAAAATAAGTAGGCCGTTGGCTAAGCCCCCTGTAGTTACGGATACTATTACTGTCAAGCTAGCTGAAATGTTGTTGTAAATTGATGCAGACATAAAACACGCTTCTTATATCTGTGCATCAATCAAACTATTCCTTGTAGTTATATAAGGTACTATTTAAGTTACATTTAAGTTAATTAAATAGTGCATTAAAGAAAGTTACACGGTTCAATTTATTCCTTACTGTTATGCTTGTGCAAAAATTAGTTTTTGACATGTGAAGAATTCATTATTTGACAGGCCTGCTGTATCTAGTTACAGTTGTGGACATTTCTTTTTGGAGAAGACATTCAATATATATTGTACCAAAACAATTGCACAGTTCACACAACTGAAAGTGGCCCTTTGATGCTCATATTCAGGTTTATATTAGTATTCTGTGCCTGACATATTTACATGCTTTAATGTTCAAAAAGTGCTTTTTTTTTCTCATACTGCCTTCTGATTGAGTGTGCTGCAGAACCTCTTTTTACCCTCTGTCTGAAACCAGAGTCCAGTCTGCTCTAATTGGTTAGCTGGCCGGCTCTGTTGAGATTGACCAACCGCTTAGAGATCTCGCAAGCCAATAGAAGCGCTAGTGTTACATAGTTACGTCACTATTTTACAAAAAGCATAATAAGGCCTCTTTCATTTTGCTTGTGTTTTTCTCCATAGCTGCCTGTGCCACTGAAGTTTTTAAAATTGCTACAAGGTAAGAAGCAGAATGTTATCTCTCAGCCCAGTTGATTGGTCAAATGAACACCCCTTAACCTCAGATTTTATTTTTCAGCGCATATATTCATTTAAATAATTACCTGGTCTTCAATGATGTGGACGGACTGTACACCTACACTTTTGAAGCTGAACGAAAGGTTTGTTGTTTTCTCAATAACCGATACCACCAGTGACCATGTTGTCAGCAATCATTGTATTCACTATGTACGGAGAATAATAATCATATTTGATCGGCAGGAAAACTGTTCAGCCTGCAGCCAGGTGCCTCAGGATCTCCAGTTCCCTCCTTCGGCCAAATTACAGGAGGTTTTAGAGTACCTAACAGAAAATGCCTCTCTGTAAGTATTTGGAATAAAACACTATACTACACTATATACTACACTGACTGATTAAACGTTCATTCTTTACAGACAAATGAAATCTCCGGCTATCACCACAACTCTTGAAGGGAAGAATAAGACGCTGTATTTGCAGGTAATATACATAATTGAGTACCTGAGAATGCTGCTTGTCAGCTACATTTAATTAAAAACCACAATTAAACTACGAAAACATTTGTATTCCAGTCTGTTAAATCCATCGAGGAACGTACCAGGCCAAACCTCTGCAAGACTTTGAAAGGTAACCTGAATTATTCCCTGTCAGTCCTAAGTGAGTTGTAGCTTCTGACTATCTTTGAAACATATCATATAAAATGACTTGTCTCTCCTGATGCAGAGCTAGGCCTGTCTGATGGACAGGAGCTGGCGGTGGCAGATGTCACCTCGCCCCAAACGGTTCTCTTCAAGCTCAATTTCACCACCTGAACACTCAGCACTGATGTCAAAGTGACTGCATCCGAATGCAAACACCGGGTTTCTGTGATGTTGCAGCAGCACATTTGATACCACGATGTAAACATTGACTGAGGTCTGACCTCCAGGATTGAATATGAAATCCTTACCGATCCTAACAGATTTGTTTTTCTATTTGTAACGTTGTTTCCTTGTTGATGTATATGTGCTGTTTTGACTTCTGTTGTAGCTATTTCCCTGTCAATCTAATGAGAATAATAATGTGCACTAATCTCTAATAAAGTTGTATTATTGTGGTTATAAAGGTTGCCTCTTTCGCCAGATTGTTTGGTAACATCTGTTTACTTAGAAGCAATGAGGATAAGATAAGATAAGATGGACCTTTATCTATCCAGGGAAATTCACTTGTTATGGCAGCAACAGAATTGAAAGGATGCTTCACTGGTTATCAAAACCAGTATCAAAAACCAGTATCAAAAAAGCAACTAAACATAGGAAGTCTTAAGTAAAGAACAAAAAAACTAAAACTAATATCCTTGTTATATTGAATTTATAAATCTTAAATTACATTAGTTTCAATCTTCTAATATGAATCACTTAGCAATTAAAACTATTTTATGAACAATTAATCTACGTTTCTAGTGAGACTTAATTAAAAAAACAATGATACCTCAGTTTTATATTTACTTTGAGTGGTGTGATTTGCTTCATTAGTGGGTTTGCACAATTACAATTTCATTCCGGTAACCTGAAACAAACAAACAGGGTGTGTAATCTCACCTTTGCTGTTTGGCAAAATGACAGCCAAATACTAATAATAAAAAAGCTGTTTTTCAAATGTTATCTTAATGGGAAGGCATGACATATCTCGTGAGAAGATTACTCGGCCTCTCCGTTTCTCCCTCTGTCCGCTTTGTGACAGGATGTCGATCCGCACTTTAAGCTTCTTATGGCGCTAATGAAAGTGGCCGCACATTGTCCGGTTGACAGATGGTTTCTCTGTCTTGATTACGTTTTAATTTTCCCGACGGTTAAAGCTGCCAGGCTCGGAGGGATGCCGCTGTGTTCACAGAACAACATATCTGTCACTTCACATCCTGTTTGTGAGAAGGGTTTCTGCAGGTAGAGCAGCTGAGGTGTACAGCTGCAGGGTTTCTATGAACCGACGTGTTGGCTGTATTTATCCTCCGTCGTTCTCTGAATTGGGAAAGAAAACTTCTGAAAATGGAGGATCATATCTACACTAAACTTTTGCATCCTTCCCGAAACGATAGTTTTATAGAGTAGCCCATGCATGATGCAAACCCAGAAACCGATGGAGGCTCCAGCAGTGGTTTATCATGCATATCAATAACCTGAACAGAGGTAAGTAGTTTCATAGTTTTTTTAATGAATAGCAATCGCTGCCAATAGTCTGGAAAATGTCAACAGGCCCTGTGTTTATTTTTGATATATCTGATGTTCTAAAATGTTAAAAGGCTGGCAGAGTAACTTTGTTTGATGATGATTTTAGTAGAAGTGTAGCCTATGTGTATGTAAGACGTGAATGTAGGCTATACTGACAGAACTATGAATACATGTTTTATTTATGAGGATAAGATATATAAATGTGTATCATAACAATATAATGTATAACATGAAGAACATATTATTGACAAAAAAATGTATGACATACTATTATCAAGCTCGAATAATCGTTATTATTTCAAGCAAAATTCTCGACATTTTGCTGGTTCCAGCTCCTTAAGCGCAATCATTTGTGTCACATGATTGTAAATCAAATATTTGTTTTGTTAGTTTAAAATTCCCTTTCTGCAGTGTTATTGATATGGACACAAATAATCTTTGCCTGCAACTCTAAGCTATAGCCAATATATAACTGGTGTTAAGTGGTGAAAGGCATTCCTCAAGCAAACTGAGTGAGCAGTGATGTTTTACTGTCATCTTTGTCCTGCATTCATTAGTGCTGCTTCAAAGTCAATGTCCCAGTTTTTCTGTGACTCATGTGGAATACAACTTGTTCTGGAGGGAGAGTTTAGCTTTGAATACAGAGCTGTTTTCAGCTGAAGGGATAATATGAGTCAGACATGAGTGCAAGCTCTCATCTGCCTCGGATCAGCCTTTTATTGGCATTTCTTTAATTTGCCTTGGCTTGGCCCAGTGATGCGAGAGTCATGATTGAGCAAATAGATGCAATGATTGAATGAATCACATATCAGGAGTCGGGAGATATCAGAAGCATTTAAAAAGCCATGTTAATTGACTTAATGGTCATTGGTCCCACATATTGGTCTAATTCTGATTGAGTGTGCATGAACCTCTTTCTCTGTGCAGGCGAGATGAAGCTGAACATATTGCCACGACCGTTACACTGGAGCCTCCTGCTCCTTTGTGTAGTAAGCCTCTGCAGCCAGCTTGTGTCCACTGGCAACCAAAGCTCCCGAGGACAGACAGGTGAGTGTCAGACCCAACCAGACCTGTCTCACCCCCTGAGGGTCTCATTATGGCTCCTGGTCACCACCGTGGTCGCCTAGTAGAGAACTTTGTTCAAGCAACGTAACCTGAAACCTTGTCATTAGACACAGAAGTCAATATGGAGGGTTTCGTTGTTGATGTTTAGACAGATCCCAGTAGTAAGACTGTTGTTGTTGTTGTTGTTTGATGTATATATGTCACACTGTAGGACCTCGAGAAACGATATTTCGATATTTCTGGATGTACAACATGTAGAATTCTTGACAATAAAGCTGACTTTGACTTTGACTAAGACAGATAAGAAAATGAATGTAAAGGGATTTGATTGGCCACATACCTAAGTTGCAATCAAAGCAATCGTGGTGGAAGTATGTATATCCTTTAGCTTAGTAAAAATACCCATAAAATAATGTGGAAGTACTCCATAACAAGTTAAAGTTAAGGCCTTTTAGGGGTCATGCCCCCTCCAAGGAGGGATTGGGAGATGAGGCAACCCACATATATATTCAGTTATTGTTTTAAGGGTCCACAAGCTGGAAAATGTTATGAACCACTGGTTTAATCCATATTATTCCATTGTATTTCATAAGCATATGCAGTATTTTGTAAAGAGTACAATATGTATAACTCAAATGTAGTGAAGTAGTTTAGTGTTAAACCTGAGATGTTTCTTTGTTTTGTATAATTACAGGTTCCATTTCTTATCTTGATTGTAGTCTGATTTTAAACAACACTTTATTTATGAATTAACCTTCTATCCATGCAGGTGTTATTGGTCAATCAAGCACTTTAGGTTCAGCAACAACAAGCACGCATGAGTTTGATCTTTATCTTTTCTTTTACTTCTGCTTTGTTGCACCTCTTAATTTGGAAGGTCTCTTTAAGTGTCTCAGGATGATTCACCAGCGGTGTGATTATCACCAAAAGCATTTTTTCTTTTTTTGGTAAAGTAATGCAGCAGCAGATGTTGGACAGATAGTTCTGTTCATGTGGTTTATTTTTGTAGTTTCTCTTCAGTTAGGCAATCCACAACTAATCAAATTCAATTAGGTATCCAAACATGCCGATGGCTGCTAAAATGTTTTTACATTTTATATGGGTTTTAGTGTGACATGAGTGCTGATGCTTGTTCATCCACTTGGTGGCGCTGTGGCTTTAGAAACATCAACACTAGGGTTGAAGTACTGCTTTGCTTATCTGACAATCTGAACGAGTGTAACCATATTTATTTAAATGTAACAACTATCTAAGCCAAGAAAACGTGAGTATAATGATGTCATTTGTTCCGGCTGAAGTCACTCAAGTTGCCTCTACTTACATGTAAAGTAAAGTATGACAAATTGTCACCTTTTCCTCTAAATTCTCTTCTTCAGGGTCATCGCAGGAGAGGACAGGGACTTGTGAAGTGGTTGCTGCTCATCGTTGCTGCAACAAGAACAAAATTGAGGAACGCTCTCAAACAGTCAAGTGCTCGTGCTTCCCAGGACAGGTGGCAGGGACAACAAGAGCTCTGCCCTCTTGTGTTGAAGGTAATATTACTGGGACCCTCTTCTTCCTCTCTCAACCTGAAATACTCTGGCATGACATGAATATATTATTGTTAAGAGTACAGTCAGTTTCAGCAGAGTCCACTGATTAAGGGGCTTTTGAGAAGTTGACATCTGATTGAGATGTATTTTTCCCCTGCAGTCTATGTTTTTACCAAACAAGTGTATTTTGAAGTCCTTTCTTTAAAGTGACCTTCGGCTGTGGTGTGATTCTCTCCAGCTTCCATTGTTCATCAGAAGTGGTGGTGTAAAATGGAGCCTTGTCTAGATGGGGAAGAGTGCCGGGCTCTCCCAGACCTCACTGGATGGTCATGCATCTCTGGGAACAAAGTAAAGACCACAAAGGTAAGGCCAGTCTCGCTCTGAGTCACAGTGGCCACAACACTGTACGGAGGAAATAACACAAAATGGATTTAGTTTAAGGCGTGGTATTTATAGACGCTAAAACTCAGTCTTATGGTACATCTTCTCCTTTTTTATTGCAACACTCTTATGCAAAACAGGGCCGACAGACTTGTGAATGCTCATCATAAAGCTTTATTTAGTAAGCTCTCCTTTAATGCCCGAAAGATTCCACAATCAGGCATAATCACTGCTCCCATTGGCCATATCAACCGTCTTGCTCTCTGCCAGGCACAGTTGGCTCAGAAACCCTAATTCTATAATCTTGTGAATGATGGGGCCAAGAGGACAAACAGGAAATAAGCTGTAAACTAATACTAAACAGTAAAACCCATGTAATTAAATCTGACGGCCAAAGGAAACCCCACTGTGTTTGGGAAATGCATTTTCTTATAAATTGCCTTTTTGTTTAACTGTTTTATGTGTATGAATGCTGGGGGGAGCATTTTACAGTGAAACAGTGGAAAGTTAGCTCTGGCAGCATGCGGCCAGGGATCAAAGGATGCCCAGTAGTCATGCGGTGCATCAGATTATTCTACTGAACAGAAAGGGTTAGAACAGGGAAGAAGGGCTCAGTGTAGATACACTGGTACACGTAAAGGTCTTGCATCCAAATATTGAATTACGTAAGAGTGCAAAAGTATTAGCATCATTATATACTTGAGGAAAAACACCCAATTTTGCTGAATTTCTGAATAATTTACAATATATAAAGTAATTATAGATATTGACGCATTAATATGTTAATCACGTTAGTGTTGCAGCTGGTAACGGTGGAGCTAATTACTTTATATGCTAAATGAAATGGACATTTTATCATATCCCTCAGCTTAATTTAGTTGAAAGTATATTGAGGTTGAAATTAACGAGTTGTTGAAACTTTGTACTTTAATATGTTTTTGTTTTTAGGTGGCGCGGTAGCAAGACAGGAGCCCAATCTAATCATTCGAAGCCTGTCCCGACCTGCTGCATCACCCTAACTAACACTGGACTCTGAGGACAGTGAACGCCCCGTCAGATAGAGCAAAGAACAATATAGATTTAATTAGATGAGCTTTAAACCGCAGGAGCTCATTATTTTTAATTTCCCTTTTGCTTTAAACACAATTTTGGTCGGGTTAATCCCACGGAGCGGACAATCTATTAGCATCTGACTTGAGATAAAATGTCGCAGCGCCCTTTCCCAGTCCAAACAGACAGCAACTGCAATCGTCTGTATCATTGTTGCAGTGCTTGATATGCTGGGCACATTGTGATGCACTCAATCAAAGTTTGGATGGACCTGCTGGCAGACACTTAAAGAGAGATGTTGTGGATTTTCAGGAGGCAGAATGTGAATCCAGTTTGATGCTTGTGACTGTCTATGTTGATCAAAGCAGGAGACCACAAATACTGAGATATTTATGATTAGCATTTGTAAACAATGCTTTTACTCCGAGCTCTGTAAAGAGGTCAGGTCCCTTTGGACTACTCCTTACCTAGAAGAGGCACTCTCCCAAGCACGCTCCCTCACACAACTACAAACACACGGGAAGGCTGCTTTTCGACTCCACAGGTTGGACAGGCCACCTGCAAGGCTGTGATGGCATGAAGCTCTGATGCAAAAACAAGGACTGTTTGAAATGCTAATCATGGGGAGAAAGGGGAGAGAGAAGAGGGGCTTCTTCACTGCTGAGAGTATTTACATCATGCTTTTGTTTGTCTCTCTAAACTGAGTACTCCTGTGGAGGGAACTTTGCGTATAGTGATGATGGGAAACATTGGAGATTCTCTGCCTTGAAGCAAATTGTAGACAATAACAGAACAGAATATTTACTGTTATTACCATTTCATCAGTTGTCTGAGTAATAATCCTTCTGGGCCCGCCCTGATTGCCTCTCTTTTATCTCTTGCATTTAGTCAGATACTTTGCATTTTACCTTTGCATGGAAGAGACATTTTAAAATAACACTAACACTGTGGCTGCAAATCATCCCATCTGTGGCATCAGACTTGTATGAATGTCACATGCTGTGAGAGCTGAATGCAGCTGAATGCTAAGCAGACTTCTCAACATTTACTAAATACAATTATACATTATGTCCTGGTGGTGACAAGATTCTTCCCTGAGCTGTCATGCAGTGCAAGTCACTTAATGCTGGGCTTTGCTTTATGGACAACTTCAGATTAATATTCAATATGCATGTCATCAAAATCATGTCATTTTAAGATTCATGTCATGATAGTAATGTGATTACTGGGACATTTTGAAAAACTACTCCTCTATATCAATGATGTCATTCACTAATATAGTAACATGCCTTTGGTAATAAATAAAACGTTCTATAATGCGTTATAAACATGTATTCAATCTGCTTATAGCACTGTATACTTAAAATAAGCACTCATATTTACAATGATTTAAACCAGTAGGCAAAATACATGATAAAGCATTTTATAATGACTTCAAGTATCATCGTTTGTCATATTTGCTGAAGTTTTTCAGTTAATTCTATTTTTTATTACTAACCTAAAGCATACAATAACCCCTTATAATAACTGACAACAAGCTTGTTATGTATTTATGTATATATGAATTATATATGCCTGTATTAGTTCACTTAAAGCACATAAAGACAAAGTAAGAATACAGACATTGTATTGCATAATAACTGATTATAATGCATAATGAAACTAATGCATTGTATTACAACTATGTAATTATACTACTCTATGAGCCTTGCACAATTAAATGTCAGTGAGCAACAATTATGACGGATTATAAAATGCTTTGTTATATGAAATGGTTATTGTTAAATAGCATTATGTAAAAGGAAAAGAAGATTATAGAGCAATGTTTATAATGCATTTTAGACATTTGCGTTATATAAAGTATAATGGAAAACTATTCATATAAAAAACGGATTATGTTCATGGGCTATGTAAACTGCAGCATATCAATATGACTTGTTATGGTATTGTATCTACCCATCAGAAGCTTTGATCTGACAACAGTATTAAAACAGGAGACGATAAGATCAGGTAAAGTCAGAAGATGATGGTTGAACGTACTGTTTACAGAATACCTTATTGAATCTGAACGCTGACTGAATATAATACTATTCATAGGGCTCATTCAATGATAAAAAATCCTTGGCATATAAGGCAATCCATTTCAATCATCTCAAATGACTGCATGGCAATAAAACGACCTTACATTTGAATTAACAACTCTCAGGGGCTTGACAAAGTTACAGCTGTTGTGTTGTATGGCACCCTAAGGAGTGCTGCAATGACCTGTGCTTAAACCGTAATTACAGTATTGTTTCAGAACATCTGGACCAGATGAATTACTCAACATATCACTCTCCCTTTCACGGCGTAAATTATTTAAGGCCAGACATCATCATTGCATTTGTGAACTGCTGCTTTTCTTTGTCTTGTGTGATTGCTAGTTCAACAGCTTTAGGTGTTTGAGTGTCAGTGTGACAGAATAAGAAGGCTGAATATGTGACAATATTTAGACCATTCATTAAGACTCATAATGAGAATAATCAATGTGGCTTTTCATGATTTGTCACTTAAGATTCTGTTCAGTTTTGGCAATGACGCTTCTCTTAAATGCAGGAAGGATGTATACACAAACTATGTACAAGCTATTTTAACCTCTTCGTGCAAATGGAAAGAGAATTGTACTTTATTTAAGATGATTTTGGTTACTGAATTGACTTCTCAGGCTTGACATTGAAGTTTAGGGTTTAATATTTGACTCTAAGGTAAAGTCTAAAGTCTATTTCCCCGCTCATTGAACCATTCTCCATCTTGTTTTTATCTGTATCTGTAATGTACAGAAAATGCAAAGCTCATTAAAGTTGGAGGTCCCAAGATTCCCCGACTGGTAATAAAATCTAAGTAGGTCTGGACAAAAAAAGCTTTGGAAAGAAAATAACTAAATCTGCTTATACTGACTTTACAGAAGTTGCAGAAAAGATGAAATTGAAAGGGAAACCTTGATGTGTGACTTCCATATAAGTACCATCCTTACACGGTGATTACTTTTTCACAAACATTGAACTAATTTTGTATTCCTGTGTACTGTACATACTGTCATATTTATATATTATCTGTAACCTTTACTTGTTCAAATAAGAGATTTTGTTTTTTAAATTCTCAACAAGAACAAACTTTTGGGAACTTTTCTTATAAGGTAAACATATGTTATGCCCCACTGGGGTTTATGTCAACGATGACAGCACGCACCCTCAAATGAGTGCCAATATTCCTAAAATACCCGCAGCACTCACAACTTTCATTTTCAAAGGAGCTGATGACATTTTTTAAGATGACTTTTAGATGTGTCTGAGATAAACCCTGTGATGTATACACATTTAAGGAGGTTCTCACAAAAGTTTAAGAAATCTTTCCACGCTACTTGATTAGCTTTTAACTTTAAAATAACCTTAAATCCAGTCAACAGCGTTAATTCTGTTAATCTGGACGAATTGAGAAGAAAGCCTGTGAGCACTTGTCATAATACATGACTTCAAATACATAAATTAACTCCTACATTTGAACTGAAAGCAGCTAGATAATTAAGGTTGGAGTTATGAGATTCTCTTTGCAATGGAATAAGAACAATGTTTTACAGATGAGGCAGATGAACCAAAGATTAAAGGGGCCCTATTATTCTTTTTGGGGTGTTTCCTTCCTGCAGTGTTCTATATAGGTTTGTGTGCGTGTAAATGGTCTCCAAAGGCTAAAATCCTGTAGTTCCCTCCACAGGGAGTTTCTCTCCCACACAATCCCTCCGTGCCTGAAACCCCCAGAGTGGACTGCTTTGTAAACGTCCATAACAGACTGACATCACTATGTTACACTGCACCTGAAAATAAGCATGATAGGGCCCTGTTACATATCACATTTCTCCTCATTTTATCCACAAAATAAGACCGAAACAACACACATTTAGAGAAAAGTTCGAACAATTTGATTAGATATGAGTCTCTAACTCCAAACCAGTGACAAATAACACATTTTGTGGCAGCTTATTTGATATCAGTTTGCAGGTGATATGTTGCAGAGACCCATTCCCTCTCTGGTGACTGTCTATTGGGGACAGTAGTTCATTTTCCCTAATAGAAAATAAACTGTCCTGGGGCACATGAAAAACATAATGGAAACACTGTTCAATTCCACTTTAACAACTTTTTCCTCATATGGAGTTGACACTTGTAATAAAATGTAAACACAATTCTCCTTGTCTCTTGCTCTCTCTCTCTATCTTTGTGTGTGTGTGTGTGTGTGTGTGTGTGTGTGTGTGTGTGTGTGTGT
>CALSBZ010046817.1:78583-112904 GCA_943591055.1 Gobionotothen gibberifrons | reverse complement strand
GTGTGTGTGTGTGTGTGTGTGTGTGTGTGTGTGTGTGTGTGTGTGTGAACCAAATTAGCCTTTTTTTACTGCAGGCAACTATAGGCGACTCAGAGCAATAGACTGAGAGTAGTTTGGTCATGGCTGAGGGGTTTCATCTAGTTGCTTTGGCATTATGTATACAAATTATCGTGTAAAGAAATTAAAAAAGTGTTGCTTCATTAAAACAGGAAGCTAACCAATAACACTCTAACGAACAAACATTAATTGGATTATATTAATGTTATCAGCTGCGTGTTATGTATTCATATGCATCCATGCCTTATGGCTGCATGTTACACTAATGAAAGAGACACTGTTTTCTGTACAGGGAGGCGAGAGACATTGGCAACACTGCACTGAGAATCATTTTTCCATCTTCGTGGATTCATCTTCTTATTACAGACACATGCATTTCCTAACATTCGGTCTGCCTACGCTGTAAAATGTATTATCTCTTCGATTTACACACGGCATCTATTGCACGTCTGTCCGTCCTGGGAGAGGGATCCCTCTGTTGCTCTCCCTGAGGTTTCTCCCATGTTCCCCTTTAAACTGTGGGGTTTCTCCGGGAGTTTTTCCTTGTACGATGTGAGGGTCTCAGGACAGAGGGTGTCGTTTTTCTCATACTGATATTCTGAACAAACTGTGCTGTTGTATTTGCTGTACAGTGTCTCTACTGTAGGCTATTTTTATTATATGTACAGCACTTTGGCTCGACCAAAAATCGTTAATAAATGTGCTATATAAATAAAACTTGATTTGATTTGATTTGAAATGTTTTTTAAGATTTTTCATATATATATTTTCATTCAAAGGTTTTTCTTTTATTTCTGATACTGGGTGAAAATGGGAAAATCGACCTCCCGTAACCAATTATAACTTTACATTTAACCCGTTTAAAAAAAAAATCATTTCATGTTTTTCATACAAACTGGCATATCTTGAGCGAAAGAGTTATTCTGATTTCCCTTAATAAAAGTAAAGGTAGGATATAAAACCGAATGGCCTTTAAAGATCAAGGTTTTATTGCAATGTCGATCCGAACAGCCAAACTAAAGTCACTTGAATTCTGCCAAATTATACATGAATGCCATGATCATGTCACATCTAACATACTGTCTCACAAGCTGGGGGCAAACTAACAGCTCCACACTGAAGCCACTAGCAACCCTGTACAAACAAACCCTCAAAGTACTGGACCAGAAACCTAACCGCTCCCATCACTGTATCATCCTCAACACATCCTGAGTTGGGAAGATGTAATAAAGTATAGGAACATCGTTCTGGTGTACAAAATCCTGCACAATACAGCCCCTCCACCTCTTAACTCATTGGTTACTCAACGTAACAACACCAGACTGACCACTAGAAGCTCCACACGTGGCGACCTATCAGTCCCATTCAGGAAGAGTACTTTTGGTCAGTCATCATTCTCGGTCACAGCAATACAAAACTGGAACTCTCTACCCACTCAAATCAAAGACAGCCATACACATCGATGGGGACTGTCCACGACACTATAAATAAACTAAACTAAACTTTGTTTGACATGAGGAGATTAACATTAAGTAAGTAAAATATTGTTTTAGTTTCACTTATTAACACTCTATATAAATAATTTGAACTATATTTAAAACTACCAGCCGGCTGAACTAAGGAACATCGCATCTCTTAAGTAATTTTCCAAATCTGTAAAACAGTGGAGTAAGGTATATCATTGTTTTTCATACTGTCCGTGCATATTCACTTTTATCATTCCTTATGTATGTGATTTTGTGTCGGATGCATGTTAATGGGTTTTTTTTAAAACGTTGGCGCTCGCGATACAGAGGGCCTCATTATCTATCTTTGCGTGGGGCCTCAAGTTGGCCAGGGACGACCCTGACCCATCCTAAATAAATAAATACAAAAGAAAGATAAATAATTCCTAAATGTATTGTCTGACATTTTGTTGAATACATTTGTTTGCTTTCCATAATGTTTGCTCTTTAAATATTAATCTTTATCTGCCAACGTATGGTTTTATGGGGGTTCATGTGCAGGACTATTTATTTTTCCAATAATAAGGTTGCCAGGCAACGAACTGAGACTCCAATAAATCGCTGAGTTCACCATCTTTTACTAAATCTTCTTTAAAACTGAGGTTTTTGTGCTGATTAAACAAATTAAACAATCTGTGGACATTCGCATCAATAGCATAATACGTTGTATGGTTACATTATTTACTCTTCTAAGGATTGGCCTTCATACCACTTCACTCAAAGGGTTTTGAGTCCATCTATTAGGGTTGAAGTAGTTTGAATTTCATTTAATCCCATTAGCCATGCACAATTGTGATTGCAAAACCCTACTTGTTATTTTAAGTACTTTTAATCACAAGGACCTCTACATTGGGTTAGGGTTAGCATTATTTTGCCTCGTCTTGTTTAACAAAAGGATGATCTAGCTTAAATAAGCATGTCATTGAATGCACCACCCGGCCAGCGTGCTAAGTGACCCAAAACAAACGCACCCACGAATTTGCTTCACCGACTAATTAAACCACACCCAGCGTGCATGATGTTTAAACGCTCGTGTTGGATCTGCCAGGTGTTTCTTCCTTTAATCAGGTGTGTGAAAAATAATCCCTGATACTCCTGAAGAGCCTTTTTTGGGTTTAAATTATTGAAAACTTTCAGGAAATCAGCGGGCTGAATTTATATTAATTTGAGGATGAAGGAGCGGAGAAGTTAAACCTGGAGCCCACTGTGGAGGACCCCGCGGTGCGCGAGCCTCGCATGACGCTGCAGACAGGTGAGTACAATAACAAACTCATCTAAAGTTGTTACTCACTGTTCAGATGAGAGCATGCTTGTTAATGTGTGTGTTCTCGTGTGTATCTACAGTAGTAGGCACCTGCGCCAGGTGTGTTTCTTGCTGTGTGACTGTTGTTGCACGCGCTCTGAAGTTTTGTAATGTGTACATCTTTGGGGCCATGTTTATGTATGCTGCTGTTTATGTGGCCTTGTACTGCTTGGTGCATTGCACTTCTCTTATTTGTTGGTCATTTGTATTTGGTCATAGTTTGTGACTGGTTAACTCCTGTAAGGCTTCACTGATTGTATATTTATAATTGAAAGTCTTTTTTCCATAGGCTGCTGAGTGCAGTAGGCTATACATAATGAAATGGTATTGTTGGTTTGGACACTCTTGTTGCTGATGTTATATTTATTTCCGTATTTATTTATTTATTCCTGTATTTCTTCATACATTTATTTACACATTTATTTATTTATTTATTTATACTTATGTCATGTTCCGTCCTCCATAGTCCCACATGTGTAAGTTGACATCAACATTTGTGTGTTATTGGTTTCTTTTAACATTTGTATCATGTAATCACGAACAAGTATTTACTATGAGCTCATGTTTACTTTACATAGTGCTAGTGCTGTAGTTCTCCCTTTGGTTCATGTTCACATGATATGACAGTTATACAGTATGAGAGCAGGGTATCTGGTGCTTTTCTTCTGCATTTTACCCAAAGTGAACAAGCAATTTTTTTAAGCAGCATCCCTAAACTTCCCAATAAGAAATCTATCACTCCACATACTTGTGTGCAATGCTGTCACTGATAGTAAACATTTCTCCTCCACTCTATTAACATTTTATTGAAACCATTTTAATGACTTTACAGTCTTGATCACTACTTTCTTACATCATTGTGATTTCAGTGTCTCTATTTAAATGTGGAGAAAGTAGGTTAAAGCATGCATGCGATCCAGGTTAACAGTGTCAAAATAGACACGTATTTCTAACCTGCTAGAAGTACATCTGCTGCTTCAACAGTATTTGGCTGATGTTTGCTTTGGCTTGGTTGTAAATGAGAAAGATAAGCTGTAATTTCCTTGCAAGTCTGTGTGCATAGCCTAGAAAGCAATTGTTACACTAGAATATTTAATTAGTCTACATGTTGATGAGGAGCCTGCTATTTCTTTTCTCTCTCTTAAAGGCATTGTAAACTCAAATGCTTACCAGCATGCTTTCATTTTTTAAGAGGAAAACAGAATAAAGGTGTGAAGTCCTCTAAACTTGTACATGCCCTCAAAGGGTGCAGTTCAGCACGGGCTATGCGTTCACCCTTAAGATCAGGCCAGCTTAATTTCCTAAACTATTTTTAAAGTGTCTTTTGTGGATAATTGTGATGTACTGTCAGTTTCCATTAGAGTCAAGTGTAAAGAATGAGGCCTTAGCAGTGAGAAAGAAAATAACCCACAGCAAGTCACCACAGTCTGGGAGAAGGATGGGACATGAGTCGCTCGCTGCTCATTTCACGTCCTTCCCCTCAAAGGATGCTGCTCACATTGTGTCCTTGTCAGCCATGAAACAAACAAATTAAAATCTTATGCAGACAGTTTCTTGGTAATGAACACAATAATATCCCTATCTTAAAATGTGTTACGGATAGTCAGGGAGTTCTGTCTCTTCTAAAGGTACAAACCTGTTTATATTCAAGGCTGAGACATTAGAAACCAAACTTGAAGTGCTTTTTTTTAGCAGCACTAAGTTCAACTCCCATTTTTTAAGAGCCAGGATTGTAAGCCTGCAATTCAAATATACCAATAATAACAGTGCACAGCCCACTAACTCAGCCTGGAGGCATTGTCATGTCATGGTGAGTGTGTGTTCAGCTCCTCCAAAAAGCTGAAGTATAATACCCAACCTATTTTTGCATACCTGTAGTTATTGTGTATTTTATGCTGTGTTGTTCACAATGGCTTGACAAAAGGCAGGGGGAGCTCATCTTTAATTCAAGGCAGTCTTTCTCACACAGAGATAAATCCTCTCCCCAATTTTAAGAAGAAGAAGTAAAAAAGCCTCCAAGTATTCATTTTTCTGCTTGGCAATTATTTAGCCTACCTGTATCATCTGCACTTTCAGAGAAGGATTCAATTGTGTGTTTCCCTTTAGACATTTAGCTAATGCTCTTATCTAACAATGAGTTTCTTAACTAGTCCTCTTTCAAAGTAGCAGTGTTCAATCCCTCAACATATGGAGGGCACACTCTTGTCACAATGATTTCCAAAATATCACTTCAGGTTCACAGCAGGTCACATTCAAATTAGCACAACAGGAAACTTAACATTTTGTTGTATTTTGTCTTCATGCTGCAGAGTGATTGCATTATAAAACCAATTTTAGCCCTCTGATTAAATTTACACTCGCATTCGTCAGCACGAATATCTGTAAGAAACGTCCCCGCAAAAACACAAAATGTCTTCTGAGCGCCTCCGCATTGGTTTGACATGACTTGATATAAGTCGGTGCAACAGACACTGTGCCGGTGTCATTGAAAATCTGTCTATGTTTGCTTTGTGTGATCAAGTTGTTATTCCTTTGTGAGGACCTAACGGCATGAAAGGCCTGGCGTTCTCTGCATGAATCATTTAGATGAAAGCCTGAGGAAGAGGGGGGTGGGGGGGGGAAAGGAGCATGAGGCACCTGATGTCAACTTTAATTAGAATCAAGTTTGGTCTGCGTTACCTTGACTTTAAAATCTCAGAATCCTGCAGGGGCCAGTGGAGACAGATCTCGGTTACAGGGTGTGATTAGACTGCTTAATCATTGCAATTGCTTAATGCCTCCGAAAACAACTGCAAAGAGGAGTCACTTACTTTTATCACGTTGAATGCTTTTTATGCACCGTATATATGCAAACGTTGCCATTTCGTCTACATAAATCCGGCGCTGATCCACTGTTTGCCTGCATTTCCTTTTTATACACTACTAATGGATCTGAGTACCAAGGCATATTGAGCATGGATCTTCTCTCAAGCAGATAATTATCGATGTGTGGGGATTTTTCTTCTTGATACGATTTATTTCAACACTTAAAGGTAAGAATGGAGAAACCAGCTAGAGTGCGCTAGAATTTCAAAATACACAACCGGAAAAAATCTGCCTCTTCCTTCAGACTTCCTTACAGAGCCCCTCCTCCAACACACACGAACGTGCACATGACCAATGAGGGCACGAGATACGTTTATGCACAGATGGAAGGCTGACAGGCAGGTAGGACACGCAGTTATTTTAGCCTGGCTAAAATAACTGGTCGTGCTTTTTACAGTACTACGGCTTCCACAGATGACATTTTTTATCTCTTTATTGTCAAAGCATTTAATTTATTCATTGCTATCGGGATGTTAAGAGCATTCCATGGAATATAACAAAAAGTGTTTCTGAAGTGAATTACCTACCCCACCTTTAACACCTTATCATCAAGTCCTGTTGCTTTGCTTTAAGTTGCACCATGATGTTCATGGAAACGGAGGAGAGACTTCCAAGTGCAGAGAAAGGAGCATGACTAGACTGTGAGTGTTTTGAATGAAATGTGTCTTCCGAACAAACCCACAGGAGCCTCAATTCCCAGGACGTCCCTGGTGCATCATAAAAAGAAGTCAGGGCGCATCACCATCACTTGTGTCTTATTTCTCACTGTTCAGCAGCTTGATGTGAGACATGAGAGCCTACAGCGGCAGCCTAGAGAGCCACTCGGAAGACTGACAGAAAATGAGATGCTGCTCGCTGCCATCTTGCACATATTATGCCCATTTAGCAATCCCATGTTGGACAGGAAACATCATGTCAAAGGCTAGTTTGAATTGCAATAGCCTGAAGCAAAAGAAAGCACGACCTAAACAGCATTTTCATGTATTCATGCAGCCGCTGCGCCTTTGGACAAATGTTGTAATTTCAGTACAATGGATGATGGAAAGTGTTCTGTAATTTGGCATCTGTGTTTATGCTGCACATTCACAGTCCAGTCGAGGCCAACAGACAGCATGTGCAGCAGCTGGAAAACAGCAAACATTGAATACTTGGCATTCAGATGCCTATTAATTTAGTATTAACCATTAATACAACCACATATTTTCATTACAGCAGAACATGGTTGTCTCTCCTCATTTTGGTTTCTAACTGATTCAATTTCACAAACTGTATGGTATTTTATGGGGTGAAAATGCCATAATGACAAGTAGTAACTATGCAATTTCACTGTAGTTGCCATGCAATAAACCTTAACATGTGTTAAATTGAGAGAAAAACTCCCCTCGCACGTCCAGGTTAGACACTGATCAACTTGCTTTTGTACTGTGTTTTTCACAGTGGGTTTCTTTCTTAAAAAAAAAAAAAGACATACTGGGTTTGGGGTTTTGATATCATTTAATCTCAGCACTCCATGCGTCACTTTGATTCTGTCAGACACAAGAGCGCTGCCTGTGCAAACTAATTGTGAAAGGTTTTTAAACGTTTAAAAAAAAAAAAGGAAAAGATTTACAGCAGCATGTACTGAACCCAAACATTGGTTTTGCTAAGGGTAACCAATTTCTCTCTCCAGGCGTTTAGGAACAATACATTTGAAGATGCAGCGTTGTCTGGATAATGGATGAAAACATAACGCTTTGGGCTTTCTCCCTAAGGTTTGCATAGAACGGTGTGACCGAGTTCCCCGACATGGAACCAGGAATTTGAGAACTCATGGGAGCTGTCATTGTTGAAATCACTGTTTTGTATAAGTTAAACTGATGCAAGTTAAAATGTCACTCACAAGAACAATGGTAGATGCAAGAAAAAGCGATAAAAGAAACCTCTTCAATGCATGAATAAACTGTGCCATTTTAAACAGAGGCTCTTTATTCCTGTTCCAGGCTTTCTTGACGTTGGCAGATCATTGGTCAGATCCAGCGAAATAAATACTTTAAAACCAAATTAGGCATATTTCATCCATATATTTATCTAATGAATAGTACAAGTTCTGCATTGCAAATTAACTGACAAACAGTGCTTGGAAACAAAGCTGAAAATAAGTGGACTGTGGGAAATAATGAAATAAGTTAAAGGTCCAGGAAAAACTTTCATTTCTCCAGAAGATGGATGTCACACAGCACCAGCAGTTACCCAGAATTCCTCCTGGAATAATTCCAGTGGGGCAGAGGCTGTGAAAGCTCGGGCCGGCATCCCACTGCGATACTACATCAAAGAGTTGTAAATAAAGGAGCGACTCCATTCATCTGTGTATAATAATTTTTGGCTTTATATACCTGAGTGTACAGCAACTCCAGTTAATACACTTGGTGTCTGGCTCTAACGTGCAGCTCTGAAATGGGGGATGTTTTTGGTAATTATGATTTAATGAATAGTTTAAGGTTTAACCCAGATGTAGATTACAATATTGAGACCACTCTCATATGTGTCTTTTTAAAAATAAAGCTACGGTCCTATAATACACTTGAGTATGCTATAATTAAACACAATTAAAAAATACTGCCAATCTCATACAAAAACGTTAGCTCTTGTGGACATTTACCTGCATGTTGTCTAGGAAACGTGTTCCTTAAAGGCAAACAGAATATATGTTTTATATCTTACCTCTACCACATAAATGACTGTTTAGTACGGCTCTGCAACAAGGCTGAATATGTATGTATTCCCTGCTAGTCAATAGGATTTTTTAAAAGAGGTTTATTTAAAAAAAATCCTTTTCAGATGTCTGTTTTAGTTCAATTGAACACATGATACTGTACGTGTGAGCTTTATAGGTGCTATTTGGCTAGCTTTTTATGCCTGTCTCATACATGACCCCATGAACATTGCTGGGCTTTGAAGCAAGTCCGAACCGTGAAGTTACTACTTAAGGATCCTTCATGTGATGCCTGGTCCAAAAAATACTTTTTCGCTTAGACCTATACATTGGAAATAGGTGGGAGTTTTTTCTGGGTAAATCAGCCTTCCACTATGAACACTCAATGGTTCAATTTAAATAATCAGTTCTTTTTAAAGTTGTTAAATTCACTAATGGGTTAATCCATAGTTATTTTCCTCTGCATAATGAAGTGCTGTTGATGCGAGCGAGCCAAATCGAGCGGTTGGAACTACACAGACATGAGAGTGGTTTTAATCTTCAACTTTAATATTAAAGTTCTTGTTAAAGGAGCCCTTCTATGCTCTTTTTCAGTTTCATATTTGTATTTTGTTTCTTTACTGTTCACATGCTTTAATGTTCAAAAAGCTCTTTATTTTTCTCATACTGCCTGTGCTGCAGCACCTCTTTTCACCCTCTGTCTGAAACCAGAGCCCAGTCTGCTCTGATTGGTTAGCTGGCCGGCTCAGTTGTGATTGGTCAAGAGATGTCCTCCTGCCTATTGGCCTATCTAGTGTGATGTGTTGGAGCGCAAGCCAATAGTAGCGTGAGGGTAACATAGAGATGTCACTGTATTGCGGAGGTACAGATGAAGCACTTAATTTCGGACTCCAGTTTACCTGTTCCTGCCTACGACCAGTTTCGAGGAAGGTCAAGCCCTCCCACTATTTTCCAAGAGGGCGTTGCCAGATTTTCAATTTCAGGTTTTCAATGATCCATTGCAGCTGGCTTCATTATAATTACATTTATTTATAACAGGGGCGGTCTCAAGTCAAGCTGGAGGCTTTCCCTTGAGCGAGGGCAGACCACTTGCCAATCACTGCCCTTGCGTTTCAAACTGTCCGAAATGAAGTGCTTCATCTGTAAACAAAGGAGTCCAATGGAGGCGTTTCAGGCAAGACGGGGGTGTTTGGGAGAGAAACTCCCTCTGAAGGGAACGTTGGGATTTTAGCCTTTGCAGACCATTTACATGCAGAAAAACCTATTCAACACACTATAGGACAAACCTAAAATCGTTCCTGGAATGTTAAAACTACATTTTTAATGAGTGTTTGGCTATTTTAGTATCAATATGTAATCATAGTATTGTATAATTTAGCACCAGTGGCAGTGATGCACTTAGAAAAGTAACAGGAACATTGACTTTAATGAAACTTCAGCACATCTCAGTTAATGGCTTCATATTTACAATATCATCATTTGAATGATTTGACACAAATAAGGCATTTCAAGTATCGAAAACAACCTACCGGTATCACATTTTTGGTGAATCAATAATTTCGAGTGTCGCTGACATGTTACCAAGTTCGACTGGTACAGCCATTTTAAGAGGTGATTTAAAGGCATACAAGAACCATACAAACAAAATGATAAACTGTACACAATCAAGACACACAAGCTGTATTTGTAAAACGTCTTACTAACAATGCCTCTGTTTGATCTTAATATCGCGTCCTTAAACTCATCACACTTTGGTGGTGTTGAGTTTTGTGGGTAACAAGAGGGAATATCAAGAATGCATTCAGGTATTTCAGTGATCTTTTTCCATCATAAAGTTCATGTAGACAAGAAAAGGACAAACATTTTATGTACAATATTTTTCCCCTTTACAATAAAAAAGAAAAACCTGAGGGCTGTCGACTACTGTTCTTGCTCGTCCCATGTCCTTTGATGTATTCCTCTCTGTGTTGGCGCTTCATAGTGATTATCTGTCTTACTGATATCTGAGGAGAGGCGTCAGATGCTCTTCTGATATTAATCCAAATGCACAGACATTCACGTTCCATCTCAAAGTTTGAAAGAAATGATGAAAATATACTCATTACAAGGTTACGATGAAGTTCCCCGCGGGCATCTTAGAGCGTCAGTATTTTCAGAAGCCTTCAGCAGGATGTGCTTTATGTATTCTACAGCTTTTTACACTTTAATCTGAGAAGTGTTCACATTTCATAATGCAACAATAAGTTCATTGCCTTTGTGATAATTGGTCCTGTGACAGTGCTGAAACGAGAAAGAAAGGCATATTTAAGTTATGAATATATAACAGAAATTATTAAAGTGGTGTCACCTTATACAAAGCTTAGCAATATAGACATTTGAGAGAAATTAATTAGCTTACGAGGTGCCTGCTGATTAACTTTTCCACCAAAGGCGTTCCCTCAAGTCCTTTCTGCAATCTGTTAATATGTTGATGTTGTATATGGCTGAGTGTTCTGACAAGAGAAAAAGCAGGAGGAAATTAAGGGGTTAAAATGTGTTGTTAACAAGTAAATCGGCAGTGAAATTCGATCCAGATACTGCTTTGTTTAGGCCACAGCGAGTGTCGAGCGCTGTGCATTTTTCTCGCCCACTCCTTTGCCATAACGTCTTATTTCCCGCGGTCAAGAGAGGTTATCTTACCCTTGTGGTTTTGATCTTGTTGCCGGCGTAACACATCCAGCCTGAGTTGTCAGGGAGCGTCTTGCATTCCTCCCCCTCCAGGCAAGGCTCCATCTCACACCACCACTTCCCAATTACTATGGATGCTACAGGCAACAAAGACAAGAGAAATGGTGATGCAGGTGCCTTTCACCCTAACGGAGTGCAAAACCTGATAGCACGAACTGGCGCTTCTCAGATAGGTGGCTGTTAGGCGGAGTTGTCTATTGATAAGATGTCATGTTAAATGCGTCAGGAAGTAGATTTTCTGTCACATGTATGTGCTTTAGACAACTTGTAACAAAAGCAACATTGGTGAGTATTACAATGTGGTTTCTCTATTCATTGCAGTTATAAATGAATGCGGTGGGTGGAACTAGGTTTTTTTTTTCATTGAGTGAGTGGAAAGGTAGATGTGACTGTGACTTGTGACTGTGACTTTAATGCACGCCACATTTCTGCCGTCAGGAGAGAAAATTGCCTTAAATACAGGGTAAGTAGACAGTAAATGGTTTGTAATGTGTGACAGAGGAAAGGAAACTGTCGGAGCCGACATCGAGCAGCCTCCTATTCCCCCGGTCCGCTCAGAGATTTCAGTAATATTTGCAAAAGGATTTAAGATAAAAGCTGCAGGTGAGGTTTTCCTAAAGCCAATATGTGCTTTAGTTGTGTCAGACCCGAACACCAAATCCATTTCTTACAAGGGATTGAGTCTGCGCTGCAGACATTTGTCAAAGCAGGTGGAAAAAACATGAAATATCTACAAGGAACATGTGTAATCAACAGCCGCTTTTCTCTGCACCTCTTTGCTTTATGTTATTCTTTATTTCTGTTCTCCTCCCTGAGGTGTGCTGCATACAGCAGTTTGACTGTTGGAGTAAATCTTATCCCTGCAGATACCTGCTGCTGTCTGTCAGCAGCAGAGTTTGATTGTGACATTATCCCAGGTAATGTTAATCTTAGCTGGGACAAGGCTGATGTTTTTTTATTCCAACACATCTCTGTGTCTGTAGAAAACATAGCAGATTCGACTGTCAGGATTTAACTTTTTGTATAATGCATTCCGTGTTTAGTTGAATCAATGATAACAATTGAATCATGTGTTTTTCTTCTATGTGGCTTCCCATGCAAACTTTGGACAGCATTATAGTAAAACACATGTTTTCTGTCTGCTTAAATACTCACCGTCGACACATGAAGGTCGGTTCCTCGTGGTTCCCGCCACCTTCCCCGGCAGACAAGAACACTTGACCGTCTGTGACCGCTCCTCAATACGATTCTTATTACAGCATCGGTGAGCAGCCACTACTTCACACGTGCCTCCCTCTGATAAGAAGAAAAAAAAGGAAGAAAAAATGATATCAGTCAGATGTCTTGGGATGATCAAACAGGGCTCTCTGAAAACATCTAGACCCCTCAATATGTAGAAAATTGTGGCTAAACTCATTGTAGGCTGGTGTCAGTGGTCAAAAGTACATTTACTCTAGTCCTGTAAGTACTTCAGTAGCCTACCACTTAAATATACTTGTGCATTGTCACGTTTATTGCAAAAGATTGCATTTATATGGAAATATTTTAGTTTTTATTCACTTAATGTCCGATTTATGTAATTGAATGCTGAATATTTATGAAGTTTGAGACAGATAGTTGGTCAACACGACACATGATCAACTATTTAATTAATTAGATGGGCATTTTTCAGTTTTTGTAAACTCATTCATCATAAAAAACTGGTATATTATTTGGGCCTACACATAATTGGTACATTGGTAAACTATGGTTACTCGTATAACCTTTTATACAATGCAGTTCTCACACAGACATTTTCCCTCTTAACTTTTCTGAACAATCCAAAAAAGATGAAATGTTTTTTGTCTTTGTTACTTTTGTAGGATTTGTATTTAAAGGTCCCATGTCATGGCCATTTCTACTGATCATAATTCCATTGTTGAGGTATACTAAAATACATTTATACTGTGCAATGTTCCAAACTCACATTGGTTTCTCATACAGCATCTCTGTATAGTATGTGTATTCACTCTCTGTCCTAAACGGCTTGTTGGAGCTCCTGCCCCCCCCCTCCCTGTGAGCCCAGTGGCCGTCTGCGAGACAGAGAGACACAGCGAAACCCAGCCCGAGACACACACACACCCGCAGCCTGGCTGGGAGTGTGTGTGTGTGTGTGTGCCCAGGCTGAGTTCCGCGAGCCTCGCAACGTCCCGCCGATTGTGTGTGTGTGAGGAATTCCGCGGATTGGTCCAAGCGTAACGGCTCCGCGGACGTCGCGTTACGTCACTGTACCCGAAATACGTCACTATCAGGGACGTGCACAGGTACGGGCTAATGTTGCCCGGGACACGGCCCTTTTGAACTTTGGCTGACCTGCCCCTCTGGAGAGAGTGAAAATCTTTTTTCAGTTGTGGCCGAATAAACATGATAAGCCCACAATTAGCATTGTAGAGTCTCGCTGCGATAAAACACACCTTGTCAGCGCTGTCACCTGCCCCCGGTCACGTGACTTTGTTTACAATCTGACAGCTGAAAAGCAAAGGAAAGCCCTCCGAGTCCGGTCCGGCTTCATATGGTGATCATGTGCCTGCCTGGCTTTGGTGGCCAATCCTCGGGTCAATCTGTCCCCGGAAATGTCCCCGTTTTTAAATATGCTTTTATTGATTTTGAGTTTTCTCATGGCAGTTAGAGTATAGGGGACAAACCAGGGGACTTTACTTCCTCTTGATACCGTCGGTTATTTACAAAAAAACACCTAAATATACTTGTTATTGTGCTTCTGTCTTTCTGTGTCTTCTCATCTGCTCCGTAAACTCCCTCACCGCTCTCTCTCTCTGTTCTTGATCGCCCTCTCTCACATACGGGAGAACACTTCACTGTCCCGCTTCATTGTAGGATTTCATGTCTCTACTTTAGTTTGACCATCTCTGTTATTAAGTTATGGAATACTAAATAAGTAATTAGATACCTTACTGTCACTGCGCTCATAAAGAATGATAAGAATAAGAATAATGCGTATTGAACTGGTTTAATCAATTAGTGAGTTGATTTAAGGCACAGCCGTTACAATGGTCAAACTACATTAAAACAGAATTGTCCGCATTTTGTCTTTAATAGTTACTAACATTAGATATGTTAATGAGATATGGACCGCAAAACAAAAAATGTCCCTGGTTTTCATTATTTTTATTTTTATATAAAAAGTTCTTACGTTTTCGGGGGGGTGGGGGGGGCGGCGGCCCTTTTTCTAGTTTAGAGCAATAGCCGTCCCTGAAGTTAACAATGGAAAAAGAGAAATCTCCAACGAGGCGTTCTGGGGCAGCATAGATAGGTATTTTCTATGTTAGTTTTACTCGCTACAGGGTGTACTTTGAGGGTTTGTGAGACCGTTTACATGCATATAAACCTTCATAACACACAAGGGGACGGGTAATAACCGGAAAAGCATGCCATGGGACCTTTAAACACATTTAGTGTATCAATTTATATTTACATTGCGGTACAATTACTTTTATAAAAGCACAAGGTCAGAATACTTCTTCCTGTTTCTCCTGATCAAATATCTGCTTATAGTTGTGATCACTTTAAAATCTTTTTTTAACTTCTTATTTTAAGGCACCATAATAGCATGTTTGTCATTCAGTGGGTATATTCAGAAATGCTTTATTTGCAACTGGAGCAGCAACAAAACTGTATAGCTGTACACAAGTCTGCTGTAAACAATAATAATAGTTCTTTACACTCTGTGATCGAGTTAGACCCCTGCAGCTTGTTGAATGTTGAATGTTGAATGTTGATGAAGAGATGTGTGAGAGCAGGCAGAAAAAAAACCCACATCTATTCTCAGGAAGAGACGCCTGCTTCAGGGTTATCATGAATATGAACACTGGCTCCATCACGCAATTATCACCGAGCTACTGGCTCTGCCCTGAAGGCTAAGAGGACTGGACTGAACGGACTCAACCCACCTCCACCGCTGCCCCCCCCCCCCCCCCCCCCGCTGCGATCAGACTCTCCACATATGAGAGTTTTGCAGCAAAGGGCCATCCGACAATTACATACACCCGTCACAAGATCAAGGAGGTTGTAGAGAGAAAGAGCAGAGAGGGACGAGAAGTAGCCAGTATTTTGGCAGTCAAGAGATTTTCAAGTCATGTTTGACAATGAGCTGTGGGTTTGTGGAATGTTTCATGGCCGGATTTGCATATATCGCTTTTCTTCATTTGAATATTTTTGGTTTGTGGCACCCTCCTGTTGTTGTTCAGTTTCTTTGAAGTAGAAATGCAGTTAGTCAGAACAACAAGCATTAAATCACTGTGTAATTTCATCAATAAAAAAGCCAAGTGGTGATTATTTAGTCTTTAGTTTACCATTCCCCTAATAAGGATTTCAAATTGGCATATATACAATGAATAACGCACAATTACATAGTATTTCTTAGTATTCAACTTTATAACTTATTCTATGAAGCATTCATAGCTGACATTATGGAGAAAATAGAAATTGTAATAAGTCATTGATGGTACTGTTGTGTTTCTATGGAGGGACGGGTGCAGATTGACTAAGTGGAAGCGCTGACCTTGATGTCACGTAACGCTCAAAATAAAGCAACCAATCAGATAACAGCTGAATGAAGCAGCACAAGCTAGCAGGGATTGTAACCTGCCCAACCTCGCAGTGACCAAAGAGTCACGCATATCATTTAAATGCAGCTTTTTAGTCCAAAACCCAAGGAGTACTATCATATATAATGACAAAGAAACAAGTGAGGCACCACAACTATTCAGAACTATTTTCATGTCAATCAACTGACCAATAAATGGACTAAATATATATATTCAATGTTTATTTACTGCCTACAAATGCTGAATGGGAGCTATAAATTAAGCGTTCTCATTTCACGCATCCTGTTTTTATTTATTTGCCAAAATAACAGCTTGCCATTGTGGAGACTGTTTTGTTTCATGAAAACACAGTATTTGTTCAGCCCACAGTTTTGAAGCAGCCAAACTAAGCCATAAAGTAGACAGAGGGGACAGGGCGCGAGAGTCGAGTGTCAGTTTCTGGATATAATTGAACCATCATCTGAGCTCCTGCGGGGATTAACCAACAGGGCCCCACTTGACCTGCTTGATAGAAGTAGATCAGGGGCTTGTCTCGCACTTCTCTCATTCCTACCACATCTCATTTTAGGAAAATATTCTTTTACGTCTGTAAAACGTTGACAGAAATCAGATTATAATAAACTTTATTGTAGTTCATGTAGTGTTACTTCAGAGTTGATAGCTTGTTGTACATCAGCTTGTAATGAGGTAAATGACAAGGAATAAGAAACAGAACTAGTTTCAAGGTGTTCATAAGATAAGGCCGTTTTAAGAAGCGTAATTATTAGCCGAATTTCCCATGCAGCAGATGGAAATAATTCAGAAAGCATGTCTTTTTGCGGTTCCTTGCCAAGTATGCTGTTATCATGACTTCTGGCTCTTTATTTCAGAAAACATCAACAGCCTTTGGTTTAAAAATGAAAAATATCCAGATCTTGTTTCTGGTCCTTGAGACTGTTGCCTGCTGTCTAATGCTCTCAACAAAAGGGCATGTCTGCACAACGTTAATCGTGATGTACCAGTGGAAGCAGTGGGGCATCATTTGAAAACAACAGCCCACAGGGGTTTGTTCTTCTTAATGCATCTCCTTAATTACGTAAGACAGCCCTAGATTTCTCTTTGATCTATTAAAAACACA
The DNA here is from genome assembly GCA_943591055.1 of Gobionotothen gibberifrons. Taxonomy (NCBI): domain Eukaryota; kingdom Metazoa; phylum Chordata; class Actinopteri; order Perciformes; family Nototheniidae; genus Gobionotothen; species Gobionotothen gibberifrons. Next base: position 96,034 of record CALSBZ010046817.1, on the reverse strand, counting down.
CTACGCAACTGAATTAACTTGCATTTCATGTTACTAGCAAACAGGGCAAAGAATCGAGATATTCTCTATATTTAGAAATCATCACCTCCGAAGAATACATTAAAATCAAATAAAAATGCAAATCAGTGTGGTGTTGCCAGCTGGCAGGTGTACTGGGTACCTTTTTTTAAACAAAAGCAATGCAACACGGATGAGCAGTCTTCGAGTTCACCCATGGTTTCAGCCCGCGAGTACAACACGCTTCATGCTCCGAGACCCCATCTTTGCATTATAAATATTTCAGAGGGCGGTGGAGAATAACATGGGTGGAGATGAACGTGCTCATCAGGTAAAGGCTGAAGCCATGCAGGGGTATAATTGTTTTCTGTATTTCCATTTCCATTATCAGTGACAAAGTCAGTCTCCCAAACGACAGATTCCGCTTGTGAGTATGTGTGTGAGTGTGTGTGCTTGTGTTCTCTCTCGAGCAACATTTTGATTGACAGGGAACAAGGGTCCCACAGAAATTGTCATCCAGAGGGGCCAGAGGTCACACAGGAGCAGAGGGTTTCAACTGGAACTGCTCTGTTTTTGTTGCCATGCTCTGTGCTCTTGCCTCTTTATTACTCTGAGGTGGAAAGAAAGAAGACCGCATGCAACCTGCGACCAACAGGGCACGTCTAATTTTTAAAGGCAAAAAAAGTCATAACTGTGTGCTGCATGAGGCAGAAGCTGTCGTGCTATCTGTGGATTTTTTCCAGGTGTTTATTTCATATGATGATTTCGTTTCTGTGCTGACATCTTTTTGTTTTATTTGTTCTGGCTGTAGGAAAAATCCTCCTCCACAAATGTTAGTTTTGCAGCCCTGGGTCCACATGTTTTGACTCAGATTAGACTTGACTTGTTCTTTGACCATGTGGGTTTTTTCATGAATTGTAAGATTGAATGAATTGCCTAGAGATGTCATGTCCCATTTGTATGAATTAATATGAATAGTGTCATCTTAATATTTTTGATAAATTGAATTGCATTTGAATTGTAAAGTGCTTGGCTCCAATTGCATGTTCTTTCAAGAAATACTGGAAGACATGAACAAATTACACGGTTTTGTTCATTTGGTTTCTGAGATATTTAAATTCCCATGGTAGTGGAAAGGAATACATGATTGTGACTTTTCTAATTTGGTTTAATCTAAAAAAAAAAAGCACTGGATCTTACATTTCCCATCATGCAATGAAATCAAGACTTTCATAAGATTCACCACTTCCCCCTAAATGCCCGGTTCTTCCACTGTCTCCACAGATATACCCTTTATAAGAGGCAAGGCATTGACGAGAATAGAAAAGAGGACCCAGACTGACTGAGAGTCTGACAGCTTGCCATTGCGTCAGGTGATGAGAAAATTATTGACTTCAATGCAAGTCATTCATTCTTGACCAAGGAGACGGCCGTGAAGGTAGTATGGCCTCAGGGTTTCTTAGTTTAACTCAAAAGAACTTTGTCATCTCAATTCATATCATCATGAATAACAGTTATTCTATAGGCGTATAATACATACAGTAATGCAGTTATAATGTTAAGTAGTTAAAGAACAATCTTACCAACAGCTACATGTTGTAGCTGATGGAGTCAGCCCAGTTGATGCACAGTACATACACTTTTAATTGAATTGTTCCATATCATGGCACCTTATGCTTCTGCTCCACTACATTTGAGTAGGAAATAAACGTTTTATTCGCCTAGATTTATTTTACATGTTGTATTTCTTTTTTTCTCAGGCATACATTTTCTTCTTATCAAGTTGTGCTGAACCCCTTTCATTTTACTTGAAGTGCAAATCAATTCATTTCAATTACTATTTTCAAGTTTCATTTTCTAAAACTCTAATGAAATGATGTGCTTTGAACGCTTTTGTTTTAAGATACATTTTGTTCTGTAAAACACATTTATTCACAGCCATAGTTTTTATGACCCTATTATGTTCAAAATTGTCTAGTTTAGGACTTACACAATTAGAGCCCAGTCTGCTCTGATTGGTTAGCTGGCACACTCTGTCGTTATTGGTCAACCACTGAGAGATGTCCCGACCACGAGCCTATCACATACAATCTGTTGGATCGCTAGCCAAAAGAATTGTGAGTGTTGCATGATGTCACTATGTTATGGAAGTAAACAAAGGAGTCACTTGGAAGCGTTTCAGGCAGGGCGGGAGTGTGTGGGAGAGAAACGTTTGGATTTTAGCCTTAGCAGACCATTTACATACACAAACACTTATCAATCCCCAGAAAGCACTACAAGTTCCCTGTAAGGCAACAGAAGTTTTACTTAATTAATTACATTCCAATGCAGTCCTTTTTTTTTAAATTGTAAGAATATTATTTACAAAGGTGTAATAGCACTTGTAATTGTGTACCCCAACTGAAAGGACTTTAAGGACTTCTCACTTTTACCCATCACTTGTTTATTTTAACATCCAAGTCCAGACCCCCTCTGCTCACAAATATCATGTGATATGATAGAAACTTAAGAACTCCAGCTACTAAACAGACCCAGTGGTGAGATTGATTTCATGACTACATCCCGTCTGTTTTATATTTAACTTTTAGGAACTAATTTGAATTGTAAATGTAGTCTTAGAGGAAGCAGTCAGCTTTAAGTTAAAGAAACTCCACAAATAAACCTTGTGTTGAGTTCTAAAATGCTCTCCCCAAGGTCAAGAATGAATAAATTACCTCAATAGCAGGCCTGTCTAATGATGTTCTCATCATCTAATGCTATAGCAGGCTGTCTGGCTCTCATGTCTTACTGTAACAACTCTGGAGCTTAGAAAACATACTTAAAGAATGTAACGGTGGACACTCAATATCCTATAGGAACACGGGTGATACCTATTTTCAAAATATGTACATTGCTTTCCAACAAATATGGAAAAGTTGCATTTCTCCTCATCTTGTACCCATTTTCCTGTCTGTCTGGGCCTTCTATTTTATTCTTTTGATGCCTATCATCATTAAATGCCTTATGTTCTGTCTGCAAATAAAGATGTAATGTAACACTGTGATGACAGTTGCTGTTCTAACGGTGAGATAGCTTTTGTAAAACCTTTACAAACCCTGTGGCACACGACACAACTTTTCACAGAGGGATTGGCTTTGTTCAAGTCTCTCCCATGGAAATGTGTCTGAGCACTTAACTGTAATGCTATTATCTATACAAATGACAAACACCTGGCATCAGTAGTCCCTCAGCTGCTGGGTGGAGACCGAGCGCTGTTGAGTCGACCGTCTCTGGCACAATGACTCACGCTGGAAGCCAACAACGCTGAATCAAAATCGGATGAGTTATGGACGGCAAGCCCGAATGAAGGGAAATGCTGTCAAACCATGCATGACATGAACACGTAGCGCCAATTCAGAATTTCAGTGAATCTGCGGTTCTGCCTGCCTAATGAATGTGAGCAGGGTTCACGTGGGACCAGTAAATGACTCTTCAAACGTGATGTAACAGCCATTGCACAGAGGAAAATGGTCAGTCCATCTCAATAGAAATGTCAGCATGCAATAAGTATGCAATGACTCGCAGTCTGCTGTAATGAGCCCAGATTGTGTGGTTGTCTCCGGAGACTCTGATAGCAAGTATACCGTCTGAGAAGGCAACTCTCTTCCGCCATCTGTCCCAGGCGTGCGACACGGTGTGTGAATGAAACATACTATTTGTGCAATTTATAGACGGATTCTGAGCATCCATCATTTGGGTAACAACTAAAAATCCAAGTGAAATATGTGCTTTATTAAATGTAGCAAATGACAAAAAGGATAGCAGCGAGAGTAGTCACTGTTGCGCTCGATAGACAAACCCGATGGAAAGCCTAAGGGACTCAATTTAGAAGGTAACCTGCCTCTCTGGAGCTTTGGATCCCAATGATTGGCAGCCACTGGCACTATTTGCACATCCTGTACTCGATGTGCACGCTTGCACACACACAATGAAGTCCCGCGTGACGATACAACCGATGAACTGTGTGACATTTGAATACTGGTGGTCTTTATAACCTGCGGTAAATTATTTTGTATCTAAAAAGTCATTTAAAAGCAACAGCAGGCTCTAATTTTCAAACCACAGCAGTACGTGTTTTAAAGCAGCATGCCTGTCACCTTTTTTTAATGGAAAATGCATCCAAGGTGACCCATAATAGGCTCCACTTTTTCTGTGCATGTTCTCTGCAGACATCCAAGCCAGCAGGCTACAGCAGTTGTGTCGCTGACAGGAAAACGGAGAGCCAGATTAGAGGATGTCAAATTAATGCAGTTGGGAGACAGTGAGAGGTACAACACATGTGACTGCATGGTGTCAAATTGAATGACTTTTTTTTCTCTACTTTCTGTGAAAACATCTGAAGGCCCCGTAGTACTGTTGTTATTCCACAAATAAATGCTGCGGTGAAAGTGAGTGACATATTGCTCGATAAACTGCGAGGAAAATTAGTTTTAGCGCTGACAGAAATACAGAGGACTTGTGTGTTATTGTAAATGATTGCAAAACGTTTGAGCAAACTTGAAATGTTTAGAGAATTAACAGCTCTTGGGAAATAGCTAAGGTGTCAACACGTGAGGATATTTATACTTTAGAAACTAGATGTCTTGCTTTATTGCATGTTCTTTGACTTGCTTGTGCACATGTATTTGTTGGAGCAAGAGTATGTGCTTGCTGGAGAGAAAAATCTGAACAATTTTACAAGGCATGGTAGAAAACTACCAATTGCTACTCAAAGAAAAATCACTGTCCATGACAAATAAAAAGAGAATATCTTGAAATATGGCTGGCGGTTTTGACAGCATGTCACACAAGGAGGCTGCAAGATTGGTCCTGTGCAGTGGGCCAAAGATGGGTGATACTTTATTGAAATGCAAAATGACTACTCGCAGAGCAGAGCTTGTGTTGTTTTAAGATGCATGGAACAGAGGAAGCAGAGAGTAGTGAGGATTTGTTTTTGTATATGCATGTATGCCTCAAAGGCTGTCGTGTGTCTGTTTCCACACACAACACAGGCCCAGAACACTGAACATCTGATCAAAGGCATTAAAGGCTTTTCTGACTCAAAACAAGGGTCTGCAGTAGTAAAACTTCCATGGTTATTTGGTTTTTATGTTGGAGATCTGTGAGCATGACAATGGTGTACTGTACAACATTAATCCCACGGCAGCTTTCATGTCCATTGAACGCATAAAAAAAGGCACATTTGATCCTCTTCTAGCACATATTCTCAGTTTTGGAGAAATAACAATGTAAAACATGTCTTCTGTCAGTGTGATGTCATTCATTTTTAAATGTCAAGCTGTGCCTTTTTTCTCTGACTGGAAAACGTCCAGAACTGGTATTTAATACTTTTAGATCGCCTGTGCTGATGAAAGAGTTACATTCAGAAAGAAGAATGGAAACGAAGATGGAGTCGGAGTTAGAGAGCCTTTAGAGAACAGCTGCTAGCCTCTGATGTGACGGCCTTCTCACTGCCTGCCAGACAATCTGCACAGGGGGCAACATGTAAACTGTGTCATAATGCATAATACAAAGGCTAAACGACCTTCCATGCTGTATGATGTTCTCCAAAGGGTTGATGGTGACAATGGTGAACACCTGCAAACTGATAAAGGGAAGGCAGGGTTTTTTTACTTATTCAGTGTGATGCAACACTCTCTGGAGTGTCAACATTTAATCACATCTTCCTGCTGCTAAGGCAGGTATAGAACATGTGTCACTTTATGGTGTAATATCTATAGCACGTTTTAAAATGTACAGATGTATGTGATGTGTGACAATATGGTATCTGACTGTAATGGGAACTTATCCAATTGTATTTATTTGATTTCATTTAGTCATTTGATCTTCATATTTAGACAAAATATATGTTCCCATATTTGACCCCCATTACTCCAATCTCTCCTGGAAAGGTAATGCGTTCCTTATTGTAAATACGCCACAAGACATATGGCACACAAAGGAGATGCTAGTGCAGGGGGAAATCCTGCAATAGAGCCTGATAAACCCAATATTAATTACTTTGCTGATTTCTACCCTCCCCCCCCTGGAACCAATTAGTAAGTTGAGATGCTTCTTTTCAGTTTAATGAGGTCTAAGTAGTGATAATGAATTTCATTTTCCTGCCAAGCATTTCAAATGGGCTAGCAGAACCACAAAGGCATATGACATATGCAATTATATCTCAAGCAATTCCCATTCTGCAAGAAGTATTTATTTCATTGAGAGAAATCAGAAATAAGGAAAATGGGTCACATTTTTACCAATGCAGAAAATGAATTAATAGAAGTGCTTTTTCTTCACGCTGTTGGATGGTTGGGTATTGATCACGTGACATTTCACAGAATTGACAGACCTAGTTTTAGATCGATACAAAAAAAATGAATATATATATATATCTCACAACTAGGTTACCATATCTTCAAACTTGTATCTCAATCTTGTTATAAATGGCCAACAGAGAAGTGAAAGAAACCCAGTTTGTGTTCTGAAGAGCTGCCACACCTTAAATATCCTCCACAAAGGGAAAAGGCTAAAAAATGAGGTCAACTTGTTTTGTCTCTCGAAGAAAAGGAGGCAGCAACCTTTGACAATTTCAGAGAGCATATTTACAGGAACAAGCCTCTGAGTACATTAGACACAAACTGTCTGATACAATATTTACAGTGGGGACACAACGCTATCATTAGTTTAACAGTAGTTTTTGTTTCATGGGAGAAAATGTTCAATTAAAGAGGAGCCGTGCTCACACATGAACCCGCAGAGGCTTGTGCAACCACTGACATCAGCAATTACTGTGAAGTGTGGTGACGGTGGGATCCTCTCCATTGTCAGGGCTCGTTTGGAGATAGAAGAGGTTGGATTGTTTTTTTTACTATTATCAATCAAGAGACATTTGAAGTGTTCTCATTGTGTAGGGAACAGCATTCACTGTAGTCTGTTATCCGGTAATTCGGTGGGTTTATCGCTGTGACTCCACATAGGGCAAATATACACAGTCCACGTATGTATGGTGCTATATAGTGCTTCAGATTAGTGGTTTTCACCCTCTTGTCATTGAATGCGCTCACATAGTCTTCTTTTGCTTAGGATGGTTCCTATGTGAAATGACCCGGGAGTATCCGAGTGGCAGCCATGATAAGAGCTGCTCGAATTCTCCTTGGTGCTTCAATGCTTCGTCTCTTATCTCCTCTACCATGAGGTACACTTGTCCATCCTTTACGAAAGGAGAGGTGAGATTGCCGTCCCACAATTCCCTTAAATAACATGATGTAAACATCAATAACATTTGCAGTCGCATAATTACCTAGCCAAATGCAGTCGGATTCTCTTGGGAAAATTGTTGTTTTTTCCATTAAAAAATTCTCCTTCACATCTTTCCTTGACCTCACAGCGTTTTGCATAGAGTTCAAGGAAAAGTGGTTTGGAAAATAGATAAGAAGGCGTTTATCTGTGAGTATTTGATTGGTTTCCTACAGTAACAATGACTTCTAGCGTCTGCACAGATTATCTTATTTGTACAACCGTTTTGAAAAACATACTACAGGAATTCCTTGAGTATAGTGCTTGCAGTATTCTTGTGAATTTAAATCCTCACAAATGATTGCATTCATTGTGAATGGCTATGGATACAAAAAGATTGCGTAAAGGAGACCTATCATGCTATAGTTGAATAATATATTTTAGGGCCATACCTATATAAGGTATATTTATACGTTTTTTTTTTTCAAAATACCAAACAGATCATGCATTTTAGCCATGCCTCATTTTGCTCTATTTTCCTCTCCTCCACCCTGTCTTTGCATGCGCTGCAGCTGACCACGCCCCCCTGCAAAGGTGGGAGCCGAGTTACGAGCGTCAGGTTACCATGCTGTTACCATGCCACGGCAACCTCTCATTCCACTGATTGGTGGAGAGTTGGCCAATTAGAGGGCGACTGTGGCTGCGAGGGAGTGCGGTCGTCTTTTAACCAGAAGGTTGTGGGTTCGATCCCAGCCCATTCAGTCAACATGTCGATGTATCCTTGGGCAAGATACTTAACCCTGAGTTGCTCCCAATACCATGGCCAACGGTGTGTGAATGTGTGTGAATGTTAGGTCCTAGAGTAAGGTACACTGCTCTGTATGAATGGGTGTGAATGGGTGAACGATATGTAATAAGCACAGTCCATTTACCATTTACTTGAGATTTCCAGAAATTATAAAGATAAACATGAACAATTTGGAAAAAGCAGCTTTTGTGGGGTTTTTGTTTTAATTTCATTTTTTACAATGAATAGACAATGTATATATTAATAATGTATAGTTCATTATCATCCAGATTCAGGGCTTTAAATGTGGGTCTACATATTTGTTTACTTATTTTACTAATCCCCCCACTTCTTTAAATCTATGCCCTTATTCATGGTTTCTCAACCCGCCCCTGGTCTAATGCAGAGACACAATTCACATTAATAAATGTTTTACACTAATTACCCTAACATCATCATTACACTTTTATCAACATGAAACATTAATGTAATACATAAACTGTGTTAAGAAGCCTCATTTATTTTCAGCTACAGATAGTTCTTAATGTTCTGCAGGCTCAATAGCTTTCCAAAATATTGTTTATTACGAGCAAAAGCTATTATTTATCCTGCAGTTTGCACACAACAAAAATAATAGTACGTGTGCTGAGCTTTTTTAGGACTATTTTGGGATTAAAGCAAGCTGAATGCTTTTATCAGGTCTCAGGGTTTTCAGAGTCAACTATCCTTTAGCTATTTCAGCTGTCACCACTACATATTTAGAAAACTGCCACTAAACAAAACAAGGGGAATTAAAATCTCTCTAATGACCCCAAGAGGATACTCTGTTTCTTCCACCCGGAACAAAGTGGTTTGAAATGATTAACTAATAATGTCACACTGAGGGAAATGTGTTCAGCTGTTAATAAAAAGCAAACATATCTTAGCTACAGGCTCAGCTTTATGTGCAGTCATGATCATTTGTTTTGGCCAGGGGGTGCAATTCATGGTAGCAGTGCGCTAACATAAATGAAAGTTTTAACATAAATGTGGGTTGTAACGTTTCACATCAGCTTTTGTGAAATAACATTTGGTTTAGCTTTGGAAAGTAGCTCACTCCATCATGTTATGCAAATAATTACAGCTTTAGTAATGGAGAGTAACACATATAGAAATAGCACTAATAAAGATGAGTGGAGATTTCTTACTGAAAGCCTCTAAAGATATGTATTGAAAAATGGTATACATTATGAGATTTACGACAGGGGAATAGGGTAAAGAATGTTTTTAGTTTTTACTATTATTAATCGTAGTTTAGTTTACAAGAAATCCCAGAAACAATTTGTAGCTTAATAGGTGTTAAAGTGGCCCTATTATGCTCATTTCAGGTTCATATTTGTTGCATGTGTCTGCTTTAATGTTCAAAAAGGTCTTCATTTTTCTCATACTGCCTGTGATGCAGCCCCTCGTTTCACACTCTGCTCTGATTGGTTAGCTGCTTAGAGATGTCCCAACCCCTTAGCAAATCACGTACAATGTGTTGGAGCACTAGCCAATAGAAGCACACACATACAATGATGTCATAATGTTACAGATCTAAACAAAGGAGTTTATTCAAGGTGTTTAAGGCAACAGGGAGAGTGTGTGGATCCACATGCACAAAAACCTATATAACACACAACAGGAAACAAAAAAAACAAAAAAGCGTAATAGGGCCCCATATAAAGGGAAATACTACAGTGGAATATGCACGTTTTAATAATAGACATCAGAAGTCGATTGCTAACATTGGGACAATTCTTTTTTATTATAAGTGTTATGTTTGAAAATGAAATAAGTGATTATCTAATGCTAGCTTTTAGTCAAATTTAAGGAAATCTACAGACACAAAGTGAGCAATAAACAAATCTTTCCAAAGGTCTGACCAAACTCTCAACATTTACCAGTGAATACAAAAGTGACACTCCACTGTATTTGGATTTGGAAAGAATCCAACACATGTATAATGGATATTTTAAATAATTGTTCCCCCTGTGATTGTCTGTCTGTGATACAAGCTGTGAACTCTGTCTGCGGTTAACACCCATTTTATTAATGCTGGGGGATTCTGGATAAGACAAGAAACAGCTGGTAGTCTTAAGACAGAAGCTGGCTGATTAATTGAGCTGTGGGCCACAGAAATTCATTTCGCATTTAAGCGTTGTGACCACAAGCCATAGCCCCTGCACAGAATTGGCTGAAAGACTTCAATTAAACAAGCTGTTTAAACAAATATCCACAAGCTTGGAGGAGCTCTCTCTTATGAATAATGCATAGCCTAGAAGAGGAAATAAATGGGAAATACTGAAATATGTAAAACCTATTTGTAGCCGTGAGCATACAGCAATAATTAGGGCACTGATTGTCCTCAGATTCATTTACTTAAGAATTTATTTTTCTTTCAGGGCTAACCAAGGAAATGACAAGAATAGTTTATTTCTGGTCAAATATACGATGCGCTGGCAAAGCTGTGCTCCAAAGCAAAGGGTATTCACTTTTAAGAATATGGAGGAAGTTTCGAGTATTTATTGGGGTTTTGACGTCACAGTGGCATGTTTAACAACATCAGGACAATGTGAATGTTGAGCTCCAGATGTGGAGAGGCCTCGGGCAGAGGCTGCACGCCACTTCCCATTGGCACTGCAGCAGAGCAGCAATGACACTAGTGTGAGCATGGTTGAGAGGAGGGCTAGGGGAGGGGAGGAGGAAGATGTATGTCAAAATAATGTGCCTCCAGGATGCATTATATAAGGCTATTATATTGTCAGTGTCTAAAATAGTGCATAGAGGATACAACCTTTTGTTTGTGACAGCTGAAAATCCATTTTTCATGTTTGTTTCAATGTGAGCTTTACCAGCGAGTGGTTTCTTTTGTTGCAGCGCACTGAAGGAAAAAAAAAAAAGCCCTGATCCTCTACTCCTCATTAAAGCTCCTGAAAGGGAGACATGAGGGATTTAAATGGTATTTTCGCTCTGGAAAGAAATAGGAGCACCCCCTATTCTAGAAGAAAAGTGATATTAAAGTTGCCTAATGTTAAAATTACACCCATGTTGAAAAAGGTACATTTTAAGAGTGGCTGACAAGGGGCTGAGGAGGGGCTATAGCTGCTATAGAGGACTATCACAGAAGATGACAGTGTGAGGCGAGAGGAATACAGGGAAATGGATATCACACAGAGTTAAGTATTTATGACTGAAGTCTGAATAAATTATAATATACAGTGGATACTTACAAGTGAGTTACTTCTGCTTGTATCCCCGCTTCTGCTGCTCTGCATGTTATATCATGCTGGTTCACTCGCAGCTACACTTTTACAGCAACCGCTAAGTAAGAGATGATCCGCACATTGTTGAGAATCGATGACCTCTCTGTTATGAACAGGTTGACCTCGCAAAGCCGACTGTTGGTGGGAGTGAGTCCACGAGGGAGCAAGGGCACCTCAGGCAGTCTCAATGTACTTTTTTCAGTATTCTGTGTTATCACCTGCGCATGAAGCAGTGCATCACGAACGGCACAATTTCTTCCTCAGGATAGAAAAGACTGCTGCTCAACACATTCAGCTCACCTTTGTTCTCTCTGCAGCGAGCATGTGTTTAATTATTTGCTAAATGTAATAAAACTGAGATGGTACTCCAGTAAAAAGGTGTGATTTGTCTCTGATGCAAAGTATGTTGTCATGTTTTCAATAGTTGGATTAATGGATGCAGTTAGTAGGTTTTATTTTGTCTAAAACATTGATGTGCTAAACCAGTGCTTCTCGAACTTTTTTCAGTAATGTACCCCCTTTGAAACATTTTCTCAGCCAAGTACCCCCTGACCGACCCCGGACATTTTTGATCGAAAAAGCCTATATAAATAATTACAATATAGTTCCCTCGGTGTGTGATTTATTAACTCCTTCGTGCATGCATTACAACAAACTAAGGATATTTTCATCTTCATGCATGAAAAAAAATAACATAACATTTTTATAAAACAGATTTTTCCAAGGAGTTTTTAAATGTAAGTAATATGTTAAACAAACCAATGAACACAATTATATATTGTGAAAAACTATAAAATACAATACACACATTTGACATGTTTATATGAGGACCCCCTTGGTGGTTCTAGGAATATTTTTATATAAAATTGTGTTTTCTATTTAACTTATTGTACTAAGATTATTTTTGTAATCATGCATGGTATTTTTTTTAAATCTCACGTACCCCCTGCAGTACCCCAACGTACCCCCAGGGGTCCGCGTACCCCCATTTGAGAATCACTGTGCTAAACAATGAGAATCCTCTTGCTGTGATTTCCCGCGGACGTGTTCAGGGGTCGAGAAACGCATGACCCCAAAAGGAACATCTCCGCCCGGCACTTTACGGATGCATGACAAACACAATCTGTTTTTCTTTTGTGCACAGTTCACGGTCTTTGCACCAAATAAATGCAGCACCTTATGAATCATACCGCAGAGAGCAACACAGCCTGTACCAGGAAGGCAGAGAACAGCCATAAGCGTATCTGAGAGAGTGGCAGGCAGCAATCTGTAAGTAGAGCTGTAGGCTGGAAAGCAGGCTGCCTTATCCGAATCACTGAGCACACACAAGCATCAACTCAAGGGTCATCCAGCTAATGGACTTATGGACACGCATTCTTCGCAAAGCGGCTGTCAATATCTCAGTCCGCGAGTGGAACCGTTGCCTAAATGCTGTCAAAAGAAATAATCTCCGAGGATTCGTTGGCAGTGAGCAACACAATGCTGCTGATAAATCTGTAATATTCCTCTCTTGTATGCCTTTTCACGCTACAGGCGTTTTCATTTCCAACTAATAATTTATCCTGAGGTTGTGTTTGTTGACAGTCTGAACGTCAGGTCGCAATTTAGCTGTTCCCAAAGACACTCCAGGTGATTGAATTGGTTTTCTAAAAAAACATCCTCCAATAGATCTAGATTTCTATTGGCAAGGACAGAAGTGATCCCTCGGCCTCTGTAATCTCGATTTCCGCCGGTAATACCAGTCACCGTGAACTTGTGGCATTTCGCTGCCTTTAATGATTGGCCCAATGGTCTGCAACCAATGGCCTTCTTGCCACCAATTCATGACCCGTCAACCCCAATCCTGCCACCAATCCAACAGGCACACAACACACAGCAGAGAACAAATGTCCCGGTGTCAGAATCAATCCAGACAGGCTTCCCATCCTCCTCTCATAAAACTGGCATCTCATTTATCCAGGAGTGAGGAGTAGCCATACTATGGTAAATCGAATGACAGGGTATTTACACTTTTAGTGGCAGAAGCTTCTGAAGGATACAAATCGTTCACTTTGAACCATTTTTTTTCCAAAGAAGAACCTGAATGCACATTTCAAATATGAATTCCATTTCTTTTTTGGTGATATAAGAACTCTTTCTAGAAGATGTGTTAATTGTGAGTGTATTCAAGTACTTTTTCCTGCTCAATACATGTGTGCAGACTTGAGCAATTGAATGAAGGTTTTGGAACAGGAAGTCTTCTGACTCACTATATTGAGAGTATTGAGAAGACCCCGTGCTGATATGCTGGAGGTGCACCGGCGCATAGAGGAAATAACAGACACCAAGGACCTGCATGCACATGCAGCTCCTTCTCCCTTTGAAGTTCTGACAGCTTTCGGCTTCCTCTCCTCTGTTGAATCCTGAGATCATAATTATTTACCATAACCACGGCACACATCCGTCTGATGAAAACAAAAGTTCGACCGCAATGATTCGGTCATATTCGATTCAAAGCAATTTCACAGGGACAGCAATCGCACAGATCAAATTGAGAAGGAGCAGTGTAGCATGAATATCAACGGTAATAGCTCAAGAAGGAAAAGCACAAAGGCAATTATTGTCTATCTTTGTGATCTTCAGAACAGAAATCATGCTATCAGGACCACATCTTAATGAAAAACAGCCGGTGTATAATGTGTTTGTTAAATAATTGGTTGTTTGTCTAAGCTTAACAGCTAATATATCAAAATGAAAGTAACAAATAAAAACCCACAGCGAAATAAAGTCTTGTTATTTTCTCCGAGCTTTTGACAATCTAATTAAACACATGAGCAACCACACCCAGGATGCTTCAGCACCAACAGTACTCAAGGGGCGATGGCAGAAACTAAGAAGATGACACAAAATAAATATTTGCTTCTCATTTTGATGCTTTTTAAGAAACTTGTAATACCTACAGTAGAGAAAGGGGGGGGGGGAAGCAGCAGAGGACTCACCGATCATGTGAATGGTGGTTCGACCAGGCCGCGTCCCATGGTGCGTTTGGATGGTGTCGTAGAAAGTGGCCTGACACAGCTGAATGGCAGTCACACTGACCCAGAGGCACAGGTACATCAGCCAGGACATGACAGGACACATCTGCTAAGGACCGAGTCAAACAGAATACATCACGTTCTCATCATATGACCTTAAACCCCCCCCCCTAAACATGCTCACACACACTTCTGCAGTCGCTAATAAAATAAATGAATACATTTCGTAATTTTGCACTCTATAATTGGTCTTTTAGTCATCGGAATTCATCATTTGCATGGTTATATAAGTATGACTTCTTCACTGTTTCTTCTTCCTAGTTTGCCCTGTCTTGTCCCGGAGCCACAACGCTGTAAATGTGGAGTGATCCTTGGGGAGTTTTTTCCCCCATGCAGCAGAGATTTCCCCTGACAGGCTGACTCCCTTCAACTCCTGAGCTGTGCTCCTGCCTCAAAACCTAAAATCAAACTTAAAGAAAGATAAGATTTTGCGAGCAGCTGGCTGCCGAGGCTTTTCTGTAACTGTCAGAATAATGTGACAGTGACACAGCGGTAATGGGAATCAAAAGCCTTGTAATGTTTTCACCATGCCGTTTAGAAAAAAAAGAAAGAAAGCGAACAGTGAGGGATGCTTGTGGTCATGTAGGAGAAGGGTGGCTGTGATGGAAGTCCATGAAGGAGAAAATAAGTGTTTCAGCCCTGAAATCATTCTCCATTTATTCACAGCAGCAAAACAATTTACTATCATTGTAAAGGCTGTACTTCCTATATAACATGTATTTCTACGGGATATGATTTAAAAATCATGTTGAATTTTTCCAGGTGCATAAAAACTTGGAAAAATAACGTACAGCCTCGACTGTTAAGGTGATCAAAGTAGTGCGTTCTCCAGATTAAACTCCTGATTGCAGAATACTTTTCAAGCCTTTTTACATCTTCAATGTACTTTTAAGTAACACTAAAAAAGAATCGGAAAAAGCTAAATGGATGATCAAACACCTTAAATTAAATTGCAAGACTTTTCAAATCCGAGTTATTCCAATGTAAATATCAACAATTGGCTAGAGAAAATATTGTGCATATTTCAGATTTAAATTCAAACTGATTTATACACAAAATGTATGATTTGCCAGTTTCCTGCAAAAGAGGCAAATCTCTTGACAATGACATGATTCATTTTTTTGCCCCGAGTGTAAAAAAAAGAAGAAAATCTTACCTGAGCAACCCAACAGAGAGAGTATAAATATCTCAACAGAATGACATAAATCCATCCATAACGCTGCTCATGATGATACCATCCAATAACTCTGAATTAAGCTCGAGGAGGGAACTCCAGTGACTCTGCCTCCCTGCTCCTCACTTTGATAGCAACAGTCCAGTGATTCAGAAATGACCGTCAAGCCGGAGTCAGAAAATAGATTTACAGCTCTTTCAATTCCACCTTTGAAATATCACTGCTTCCCCTTGAGGATCTGCTCCCACTGACACTGAATTCATTTGCCCCTTCGCATTTATAGGCACATGCAGAGTGCTCCTTAATTAACTGTAGTGGAATCTCTTCTTTCACCGTCTGCATCCTTCCAGTGAGAGGCAGCCTCTGAGCAGCGGCTCTCGCTGAGTCCCCCCTCAGCGAGCACTAAGAAACAAATGTTCCCGTGCAGCCTGGCTGTGTGTAAAGACTGTATCACATGTCTTAAAGCCAGACTGCCTCTGGATTAGATGGCATGGGAGGACTCCACCTGATCATATGCTTCTGACAAATGCAAATCAGGGAAACTGGCACCACTCACAGCGCTGTGACCACATGATTAACAATTATTTACATTTAGAATGGATTGCTATTTCTCCTGCGGGGAGATTTCCTTTTTATTCTTCTTCTTTTTTGTTCTACTCTGCACTACATGAAGACAACTAAGAATGCTTAAAATGTTGATTTAAGAATTATTCCAAGGAACTTGTACAACAAAGTCAGGATGATTTATTTCAAGGGGAGAAGACGTAAAGCCAAAGCCTGTAGCTTACCGTTGTTGGTGTTAGAGGAAGATGCAAACAAATACATTTATGAAAGAACATGTTTTAACAAGCTGAGCAGAAAAGGAAATTGAAAGTGGCTTGAAATAATGATGTCCTTGTTAACTGCAGGTAATCTTCACCTATAGATGGGGAGCTCTTCATTGTATGACAGAGATGTAATGGTGATCGTAGCAAAGAAGGAGATGTGAGTGCTGTTATTTCGAGTAAATCAGCGGCAATGTGTATGTGCAGGGAACGGCTCAATCATCCCACTTCCTCGCCACCTTCACTACATGGTGAGCCCTACTTTTGCATTGTGTCTGTGAGTTTTTTTTTTTTTATCACCAGCATGCAGAACATGCCCAAAGGCCTGCAGCTCACAATGCCATCTCTACAGCATAAAGACTTCACATTTTATTTTTGATGCTTGCTCAGGAAGACAGGGTGCATTCCCAGTTCAGGAAGGAGCGAAGAATACCCAGAGAGAGAAGAACAGCAAGAAGCTGCTCGAGACGTAGGCTCTCTACAGCACGGCATTACTGTCTCAGGCTTTGGCAGGGGGTTTGGGACATGCAGGAGGAAGCCAAATAGCATACATTGCTGAGTTGTTATGGGTGGAAAAATAGATTCTGAAGATGGAGTAATATGTCTATACAGATAAGTGTTTTACACTAGCACAAGTCAACTTCACAACACTAGCTCTGACCTTTTTAGAGTTTGTTTAATTCAACGTCTAAAAATATGTTCCTGATTGAGATTCTCTTTTTTTACACAGAGGGCTGCAACTATTATTTTCATTATTGATTGATCTGCAGGCTTTTCTTCATTAATCAATGTTCAGTTTGGTTTTTAAAATGTCAAGAAATGGTAAAAAAAAATGCCAATCCCAGTTTCTCAAAGTCCAAGGTGATGTGTTTAATGCATGGGGGGGGGGGGGTTTCACACAATGGCCCCCTGCGTAGATATGCAAAATCCCCATCATCTATAATAGGAGCAAGACAGATGTTGTAGTTCTTAAGCCTCTTGTGTATTCGCTTTGTGACCCTTGTACACATCACGTGTGTGTGTGTGTGTGTGTGTGTGTGTGTGTGTGTGT
>CALSBZ010046817.1:46448-78183 GCA_943591055.1 Gobionotothen gibberifrons | reverse complement strand
GCATCTTTGGGTCTCTTTGCAGCTGTTTTGGTCTCTTTGTATTTATTTTATGTTTCTCTATGGTCAGTTTGAGTCTCTTCCTGGTTGTTACGTGTCTCTTTGAGTGACATTTTGTAGTTGAAGGCCAGGAGGGGCCCTGGGCCTGTGTATGGTAGGCCAGTTCAGTAATCCATCCATGTTTAAATCTCTTGTTCCGTCAGTCCAAGCCCTAAAGATATTCAGTTTTATATAATGCATAACACGGAAAGCAGGAATTGTGCATTCATTATTACTTTTAATATTTTTTTAATAATGGATTATCTTAATAGTTGCAGGTTTTTTTCCGATTATACGTCTGTATTTTGCAGCTCCATTTGCTTATAAACTTAATTTTGGAATGATTCCAATTCTGAAAACACAATCGCCACTGAATCTCCATCTATCATTCTCGCAGTGCAACACACCAATCAAACAGACGTTTTTTCTGACCTGCAGACCACCAGTTTCTGTCCAAAGGAGGTTCATGCACTGCTGATTCAATGGACTCCTCCCTGAGAGGTTCTGACGGCTGCTCTCTGGAAGGTAACCCTGAAAAAAAAAGGAGGATGTTTATTTTTTTAAAGAATGTTCACAAGAGTTGTCTCCTGAATCTAAAATGGTCAGTACAGATATGGCCAGGACACAGACAGCCCATAAGCTCCCAAAGGCTTCTGGCCTGAATGTTACATACCTACAGTGATGAGTTTCTCAGGGACATATCCAAAGCATCGTGCTTCTTTCTAACATCTGCAGAAAAACAACAGAATGTCATGTATTTTACAAATAATGGCAACAATATCTACTCTTAACGCCTGTCTGATTCCATGTCAAATTTCCCTTCCAAATAGCATGCCCGCAAGATAAGGTGTTGGTTGCTACTTTAAGCCGAGGGTGGCTAAGCAGAGCAAAAATGTCAATAAATCGTTGTGTTTTGCTCAGGGTGGGAGAGCAGGAGATATCTCAAGAAAAACTATGAGGCAGTTTTCTATTTTGCTCCCCCCTCAGCTCTGCCTTCCCTCGAAATAAGAGGAATTATAAAGGTTTAGCTGCCCTTAAAAAAACATCTGACATTTTACGATGATATTAATGTTGATTACAATAACAACATTCCCAGGAGGCCGTTTTTTATTAGACATGGAGAATAGAGAACATGCCATACTGTAGATCATGTCATGCATCATCACACAATGCCTTTTGAACAAGAAAAGAGGAGGGGGGGGGGGGTTCTTGTAGATAAAAGTCATATATTTCTTCAGGCACTCCTGCTACAATTTTAGACATCCTCACATGCACCTTCCGTTAATACAGGCTGTTTGGCGGCACAGCTGTGACGAGTGGTGTGAAAACAGTTTCAAAGATGCAACAAAAGGAGAAGATAATATCTTTCTGTTGGTTTAACAACTCGAATATCGCTTCTCTGAGATCAATACATCACTGCCAGGAAATTACTAACAGTGGAACAGTGAGGGATCCCTTTCAAGTGATTCATTTGCATTTTCATTGAGTGTTTTTGTTTTCTGAAGCATTCTCTGCTCCTTTCTGGAAAGGTCAATGGGAAATGGTTGGTGTCTACTTTATCAGCAAGAGCCAACTCTCAAGTTCAGCCAAGTAAGAAATAAGATTATCTTTATAGAAGGCGGTGTGAGAATCTGGCCTTTGAATCTAATTCGGTAGAGTATTAATGTCTTAGTGGGTAGAATCAGCCCAAACTGCTATTAAAATAGCTGAAGTCTTGAGCGGGATGATTTTCAATTCGCTGAGCCCCTCATGTTTAATGCAAATTGAGTGTCTCACCTTTTACATCAGTTGATCTTAACATTTAATAGATTCTTTAAGGATATTCATCTTTTCCATTATATCTTTGTCGTGGATAAGAGTGAGGCACATTTCTCTCAGGCCAAACAACTCATTAATTTTCCAGACACAAACCTTTCTACACCTAAGGTGTGATATGAGAAAACTCAGGTGAAGAAAGCACAATAAAACAGTTTGCCAATGTAACACATGCCTATCTGTTTTTAAAGCATATAATTGAAAACTGGAAATGTATTCTCTCATACATTATTTCCTGCTTCAGATTGACATTTACTGAAAGCTACGCTATTTGATCCGACCGTTAAGCCAAATGTCATTGCATGCGCATTATGGCGAATTTCAAATAAACAAAAAGTAATGCAGTGTCAGGCAGAAAAATATGGCGCTAGCATTTCAACACAAGTAGCCATTCTTCTAGCCCAAACTGCTGATGACAGTCTCCAGAGAGAGCAGATGCTGTTGCCTTCTGGCTCTGGGCTTCACCGTTCCAGTAACTGCCTCCGTGCCCCCTGAGGTTTGTGACTGTAAAACCAGCTCTCTCACGGCATCCAGGTGATGAAAAAACACTGATACAATAGGTGGCTTCTCCCACCTTTTGAAAATGTCATCAGCCGTCAGCGGTTATCTAGGTTAAGTGCTCGGGACTATGTGAATAATCAAAAATGCATGTAAGCCAAGTGGAATGTGCATTTGTATGTCTTTAAGTCGGCTATGAGAACAATAAATGGGGGAGATTACAGCTTTTTTGAAGGATTTCGAAAATACTGAGAACATCTTTTTCTCCTTAAAGTCAGACAATCAATCATTTTCATTGCCTTTTAGTCTGTCCTCATCTCATACGGTTGACATGGCGCATTGAAGTCATGTCGGCTCCATCACATCACATGACAACACTGAAATTGTGGTTGTTCATGTAATTGAACTTGCCAGTCAGTCTCCCTCTGATGCCGGCGTTCATCTCCTGAGATGAGAGCACAAATGTCCTCCAGATGTTTACATTAGCACCTGAATGGCATGAACATACTAATTTGGTCATGTTCCTGTAACGGCCGTATGTTATACGTCAGGGATGCACACAGCAGATAACACTGGTGTAAATATACCTATATTCTGTTTTCTGATGCTGCCAAATACCAAGCTTTAGTTGGAAGACTGGACACAGAATTGCAAACCCTTATTAATACAAGGAAAGACGATTGTTTTTTTGTAGTATCAGGTGCCTGTTAAAGTTAAAGATCCAGACTTCAGGATGAAATCAGTAACAGAAAGGCCGTACATGTATCTCTGCAGTCTTGAAGGGATTCAGCAGAAATCTCAGTCTAACCCTCCTGACAAGGGGAGAGTGCCTCATGCAACCTTTTGTGGAAAGCACTCTGCACCACAAATGGACCCCGAATGGATTGATACCTGTGGTTTTCACTCTAAAGACGGCTCATTTGGGTTGACTATGGACACCCCGGCACACTCCATTCCAGTAGAGTATTTGTTCTTGGCTGAATGGGACTTGAATAGCTAGATAAACCTCACCAGCAGAGGTCGGCTTTACTATAAGTGAAAATGTTATTTCTGTTATCTGATTGATGTGTTGTCAAAAACTGATAGATGGTAATGTGAACGCTCCTACAGATGAAGGATCCTGTGTTTGCTGACTGTGGAGACAATATGATGATTTCTTCAAAGATAAGCATGTATTAAAGGATGACCTTATAGGTGTAGCTGTAATGTTGGCAAGCTCAAGAAAGCCTCTCCTCCATTAATAATTGCATGCTTATTCCACACAGTGAATAGCTTTTTTAAAACCTGGTGATAATGTCAGGTGAAAATAATCCCCTCTAGGCACACATTTGAGCATATTGAAATAGTCTAAAATTAAATGTTCAAAAATCATATTCAATACATTAGTGGTGAGTTTAATAGCCTATTTAAAAAAAAAGAAAGAAAAGATGATTAAACGCAGATGATATTTGACCGTGTCTTTTTCTTTTACAATTTCGGGGACACGTGAACTGGCACTTTTAAAAACGTTTCTATAAAGACTTCTTCAATGCTTTCTTGCACTGGAAGAACAAAGAATTGTCTACTTTTGAAAACGTTATAAAAAACATGGGTAAATAGAAAGGTTCCCTACAAAGCCGTCTGCACAAGGGGGATTAGAAGATAGTCGAAGTGAGAGAATTACTGGAAGTATTTATTTATTTTTTTATATATTTTCCTCAGCTGCTCAAGTGAACTTAATTTCACCATTACTATGCTCACTTTTCACACCCAGAAATAATAGGAAAATAGCGAATATAAAAACTGAAATTGTATGCTTTCCTCTGTAAAGAGAGCTGATTGCATATCAAGTTGGCTGCTTGAAGTACCTCCTGTGTATGACTCCTGTGTGGTGGGAGAGGAAGCATTTTTCTTCCAACCAATGGAAGAGTGAGTCAGGTTTATGACTATGGGGAGCAGAGGGTGGCCTTTATTTCCCTGAGAAGAGTCATTATTATTGCCCTGCAAATTTATGGCTTGCTTCTGGAGAGAACCTACCAGCAGAGTGCCTGTCATTTCTCTTACTATCTTATGCATTATTGATAAGTCTATGGTCCTCATCCATTGTGTGCTATTGCCATAACTCAACAGCAGAAAACAACCTATACAGTATACAGTATATGTGTAGAGTGAGTCTCTGTTTTGTTCTTCCTACTGTATTTTACATCACTTTTTACGAGGCCTTTCACCTGTTGGAGATTTTATGACGATGGCAGGCATTGTATCAATGACTTTGACCACACTTAAAGAAAATACATCCATCATAACAAAAACATATTCTTTGCATTTGTAATGGAAAACATCAGAGGAAATATTTAACACACACAGACACACACAAAATCACCTTAAAGAATTCCCTGATGATGCAGAATTGTCATTTGAAGAAAGATAAATAGTTGGCTAATCAAATTAACGTCAGTGTCACAAACCAGTTTACATGACCCTTGGGTTCACATGAAATTTGATGAGACACAGACGATGACTTGAAACAAGACAGACGTGGGATATAATGAGCATAATAATCCACTGCGAGCAGCTCAGGATTCAACACAAGGAACAAGAGTAGTTTCTTCTTCAATAATTCAGGTAACCCGGGCTAGGAAAACGTATTTCTTTAGTCATTAAAGGTGCATTATGTAAGATATGCCCACATGCTCCAAAGAAATAGGCAGAGTTTCACCTCTACTGCTGAGTCCATGAGATCAAAATATACAGTCATCAGTTGTAAAAGAAAAACAGCAGGGCAGGTATAAACAAATTGACGAAACTGCTGAAAATCTAAGAGGCGGTTAAAGTAACACACATAATCTTTACGTGTAATGCAAGCTTTTAGTTTATGGTGGCCATCTGTGTTAGCCATCTTAATGTGCCACTAACAGGGGGCTGAACAGATATGTGTACGTTTAGTTTATTGGCGTTAATGCAAGACGTTTCTCGTTTCTGCCTCTTTGGATCTAATCAAAGAAACTAATTATCATTATGCAACATGGAGGTATTATATGGGCAACTCTTTTTCTGAGTCTTCTGGTCTCAGGGCAGATTTAAGCTACACTGACTCACTACTGCTTCTTGGGAACAAAAGGTATTACAAGACAGCTAGTTGGTTCTAATATCAGATATCTTTGCAACACCTTAGATAGACATCTTTGACACAACGTCATAATTGTTGCATCTTCAGATTCTGATTTTGCTGTTGTTTTTGTTTGAATGTTTTAATTTAATATTCTGTTCATATCACTATTGCCTCTTGAGAAAACAGCTGGTAATACAATACAAGACCAGCCAGGGCTAGTCAGTTAGCATGCTCATTTCAATAGATATCTTGGTTGGGGAGAGTGGGGTAAGTTGAGCCTTTGTTAGTTATGCTGTCCTCTAAGCAAGGAGAAATGACACCAACCCGGTATCACGGCAAGACGTGAACATGTGACGATTTACCATGCTGGGAGACGTGAAGATGTCACGATTTTGTCCCTTCAAACGTGACAGTTACACGGTATTGTTAACCCATGTTAACCAGTGGAGAAATACCATAAATACCCGGAAATACCAAGCAAATGCTACCCTGCCGGTCGGTTGTTATTGTCAATATTAATATAATAATGATTTATTTTTTAATAGTCACACTCGATTACGCCAATTTTCTTGTTGCCCCAGCTGGTCGACACCTCTTTTAGCAGAAACAAAGGCTACATTAATGTATTAAATCGATGTTAATCCATGCGTGTGGATGTGGAATTAACGGACGTGACGTTGTGCGATTGCGTTGCCAGGCAACAGCTTCTGTTTATGTTCATTTACAAACTCTTCAACTACAACCGTAGTTATATTTAAAAACATGTTAGAAGGCCTCACGAAATACTTTAATGTAAATAAAAATGTAAATGTGAAGGAATGTGTGTATAACAAAATACATCCGTCATAAACGAAACCGGAAACAGACGTAGGCAAGATCCTCAGCTCGATGATTGGATGGTTTAGCCGCAATGCACGCTGGGATTTGGTGTTTATGCGATGTGAAATCCGAAAACATTTTTTAAAAATAAAATAATACTTTATTCCGAGTGTGCTTGCTTTTCTCTTTGAAAGTCATCACATAACGGCATGATAGTCACTAATTTCAGTATATCTCTCAAACACATTACATAAACGTCTTTGACCTAACGTCATCATTGTCACACATGTCCATTCTGTTGATTTGTATGTTTCAAATGTATATTCTGTCTATATCACTATTGCCTGTTGAGAAACAGGTATAAGGTATAACAATGCAAGAGCCAGCTACAGTAGCATGCTAATTGCTGTAGATATCTCTGCAACACAATATATAAACGTCTTCAACATGACTACATTATTGTCAAATCTTCACACTCTGTCAATGTTTGTTATTTCTTTGAATGGTTTAATTTGTAATACTATACTAATCTTACACATTACAGATTAGCAATTAGCAAAAAGCAGCTTTTTGAATTATACAAACATAAATGAGATATTTGTATTTGATTACCACTGATTATCATGTGCAAATGCTAATGAGCTGTGAGAATAGCCCGCTGCATGACAATAGCCAGAAGAACTGATTAATTGTGTAAGTATGCTTTCATTAATATGTCCTGAACAATGATTGCTATTAGCTATATACTCAGCAGGAACATGGGGAGATAATAAGATAATCATGCTGTTAAAGTAACAGCCTCTCGCTACAAAGGATGCCGTCCTTTTGACTCTGTCCTTCACCTGGCCGTGAACGCTGTTCAAAGAGAAAAGCAAGACAAAAGAACGTCCAGGCTCAGACATCTTTCATTTTCCTTCATCAAAAGTGCCAGTAAATCTGCCATCTTCGCACAAGTGGAAGCGCATAAATTGTTGCTGTATGTATCGGCTGTGTGCAACTACACACTTATACATCAAAATCACTGCACAGTACTAGACAAGTTAATCAGCGATGCTTTATTTGGCACCTCCCACATGTGCTACCTCTTTCTCTGGGTCTCTTTCTCCAAAGCTCCCCTCAGTGAAGGACCCTTCAGACCAGCAGCAATCATCCTATTTAGACAGCTGAGAGGGCTGCTTTTTGAAACATGGTATTGTATAATGCAGCCTGCGCTTGCAATCATGCTCTTCACTTTTCTATGATGAGGTTAATTTCAGCCTTTTATGTATATTTTGCTTGTTTTTATATAAGCAATTTAAATCAACTGCATAACTGGTTGTTTTTAATTTTATAGTATCTGCTTCCAACATGTTTTCTCATAAGTCAAATTATGACTTAATCACATTGGCCTTGTTTTTTGTTTTACTGCCAAAGCATGCTGTAAGATTTTAAATCATTTTCACATAAACTGTACATATTGAATATTTGATTTCCCTTTTTTGATGGTAAAATGTTAAGCTGTTCATGTGGCGGTGCATCCTCCTGAGCAACAGTAACAGAAGACTTTATAAATGTGTTTATTAGCTTCCCACTTTCTGAAGCTTGGCCAATCCATCACCACTGAACGACCTTATGAATACATTTCAATACATTAAAGCTGATTGGCTGCACAGGAGTCAGTTTGTGAGTTATGTGGTTTGTCATTCTGTTGCATTAGCTCTTAACTCTTCTCCATTAAAAAGATAGATAATGCATCTGCTTGCTGAAGAAAATCTGTGTCGAATAATTCATTGAGGTGTAATTTTCCACTTGAGAGAAATAAAGGAAATCATTTTGGATTCTTACTTTAGGCTTCAGTAGAGCTTACAGACTCATTGCAGAACCAACAAATAATAAGAGGTTGATCATTGAAATGTGTTGCCTGGCAGGAACAGGAATGATGGAAACAAAACAAAGAAATTAGGAGTGTTGAAATGATGTGGAATGAATCATACACAAACACAGAGGTGTCCTTAATAATTACATTACATGGACTAATCACTAATGCATCTAAAGCGGTTACCAATGCGGCAATAATATCTAATCAATACTTGAAATGACTTCTTAGATACCCAACCTGCTCCCTCTGAAAGCAGTTGTTACAGATTTCTGTATGCTTTGCTGGTAAAGTAGATCCAGTGGCAAGGAAATACTCAGTGTCATTTAACACTTTAGTGGACACCCGAACAGAATTGTGAAATTGGACATCAGTTACAGAGTCCAACAACAAATAAAACAACTGAACTCCAATGATAAACTGGATTCAAACTGATTTTAAATAGGTATTAATAAAAAAAAGGTATTAATTAAAAAAAAATCTGTGAGAAGTTTGCAAAACGTACATCAATGTATATGAGTTTGAAGATTAAGGTAGCAATTTGTTACTGTTTTTTCATAACTAATTACACTGAAGGGCACGTTTTCTAACCATTTAATTTATGCATTACTAGAACTTTGGCTTTATTAAAAATGTGTTGCTTTAAAAATATCCTGTTGCTTCTTGTGTGAAATATGTAACATTGTAATTATTTTCATAAGGCAGAGGCAACAAAAGGTGTAAGAACTGACTTGATGAACGCTTCCTTAATACCCAACACATATTTAATATAGATGTACATGTGGCTGATGACCGTGTGTTCATTTAAGTGATGACAGTGTTTTTTCAACGCAGAGCTTTAAAAGTAAAGTGTCTAATTATGATTATGATGTTTTATGCCATTCTGCATATAGAGTTCTGGATCTTAAGGTTTAACGCATCATGTAATTTCAGCCCCTTGGGGTTTCTCAATCAAACAAATAAAAGATTGAGTTTGGTGATTTTATTGCATTCCTTCATCGTTCAAGACGTTTTTATTAGGAGCTGAATCATTTGCATTATGTCATCATTTCTAAAACAGAGATTGAAACAGTTTAACACTGAATACATTAGGTTCACTTTAAAAGTCAGTGTTTCCTTGAGGCTGTTTTGCTGCTTGCTCTTCTAATAGCTTAAGATTCAGAACGCCTGTTAAAATGTTTAGTTAAGTTTATCGAAAAGAATGTGGCTTGGAAACATTTGTTGAACAACTTATATAACACAGGTCTATAGTGCGTCGGCATGTTTTACATATAATATGTTGTAACCATATTTCTACAAAAACCTTTGTCTTAGAACAGCTTCAATGGATTTCATTATCTTGCTTTGTCAATGAGTTATTTAGAAAAATCCTCATTGCTGTGCTGCTTTGATTAAACATATTCCTGTTGTCTCAATTAGGCTTATGTTTCGTTTTTTAAGCAGAAGTGACTGGAGTAATACAGCTTAGAGGTGACACTGAAATAACTAAACAACTCACTGTCTCTGTAAATTAGTGATGTGACGTTCGCGAACGATCTGATTCTTTTGAACGGCTCTTTGGATCGAAAGAAGGGAATCGAGTCCTACTTGGTGAGAGCCGTTCTTTTTATCGTTGGTTCACTGCCTGCCATAAATCCACTCGCCTTTAAAGGAACTTGCTTTCCTGAATGCAAATTGGCATAACACATGCTGCTTGAGTAGTAGTTTGGTTGACTGAGAGATGTAGCAGAGAGATTTCTGGCAATACAGTCAATCATTATCCTGGTGATTATTTCGCAGATAAACCTATTAACCCCGCCCCTTAAAAAAAACCCGGCTCTTTTGAACGGCTCTCGGAAAGGAACGGAGTCATAAGATCCGGCTCCCTTCAAAGAGCCGTGATTCCCATCACTACTGTAAATCTGCTCTTATTAAGACTTAGTTTAAGCATAAGGTTGGTATTGGTCTTTATTTTTTATCGTCCATCAAATATACTGTCCCCAAATCCCTGTTTTACATTTTTTTTGGATTTTATGCGTGGACAGTGTTATGGTAAAGATCTGGTTAGGTGTAGTCAACACAAGACAACACTTGGTTATGGTTTCAGGAAAAGTGTGTTTGGTTCAAATAATGCTTTATTTAAAGGTTAAGTGGAGCTTTGTTGTCATGGTGGTATAATACACACTTGAATAAGTTATGGAATAATCCTGGTCATGCGTTGAAAGCAATGTTAAGTTGGTATTTTGTTGAGCTCAAATTCCTCCATATGCTGACGCTATAATCTCCCTATACCCCTACTTTAACTACAGTAGCTGCTATATGTTTCCTTTTTTTTTTACCAGCTCTCGTAGATTTCACAGTAAGTTTGTTAGTAGTTTTCTGTTTATTTCTTTAATTGAAGTCTTTACTATAAATGTCTTCTTTCAGGACTGGGCAGTAGAGGTGAAATGTTGCCACACGTTTCTTTGAAGGATGTGGCCAGGCATTACGCATTGCCCCTTTCAAACTGATATTGATTTTGTAAGTGGACCTTGTTTTGAGGTGGCTAAAATACATTTTGCTGCTGCCCCTATCCACAGCAGTAGAGGCTCTCCTGCTGGCACTCCTGTCTGCTTCTCCAAATGAAGGCTTGTCGCCTGCCATCCACTGTAATACACTGACAGAAGTACCTCATACAACCCCAATCCAATCTGAACTTTCCCTTAAGTCTGTCATTTGGGCCTGTTGACGATAACACAAATATGAAATATCAACAGCTTTATCCTGGGTTCAATATTTGTAGTTTATTTTTAGTCCTTTCTATTTTTGAAACCCACAAACAAGAACACAAGATTTTGAATTACTTCCAATTGCTATTGACAGCTTCTTTTGCAACAAAACTGTTATCACACTAAATGAAACCCGAAAATAAATCCATATCGTGTGCTGCACACAAATGTATCCCTTTTCTATTGTCAATTCCTTCTAAGAGAACCCATCGGCTCCACTTAAAGTACATTTTATTGAGTTGTCCATATGGTTTATAGGTTTCTAAATGGCTCCACTTCTCTTTCGGAAAAAGAATGGGAATTTAATCACACACCTTTGGCGGGCTTAGCGAGGCAGCTGCGACAGTCAACAACCTCGTCATGGCAGACTCAGGAGAGACTGCCCTTGAAACACAAAGAACTCCTGATGACATTGATTCCCTTCAGCTACTGTAGTGCTTGTTCTTAGTTACAAAGGACACTATGCTCAAAACCTTTTTTAGCTCAGACAAGTGACAATACAACGACTTAGTTCTCTCTGGGCATCAAAATAAGTCATCAATGCAAACCGCATACCAAGAAACGGCCATCATCAACCTGCTCATCAGCAATTTCGGTTCAGTGTAATGATACATTTAATTATTCTGGGTCCCTGCCAGAAAATCGGCAGATGACACAATTTGGTAACAGAATCCCAGTATTACAAGGTTCCCAATGTGTAATTACACAGCTGTTATGGGTGAATCAGGTACTGTATAAAGGCTTGCAGTTGATTTGTGCCATCATGTTTCATCCTGCTTTTCATTTTGAGGCAAGGACAAGCCGATACGCCTCAGTAGCTCTTATAATTATTTCTGCTCCTCTCCCTTTTCCATGCCCAGTCTCTCTGTCATGCTCTCAGTCTCTGCACAGGCCTGGGTGTCAATCCCCGGGGACATGACGCTGGGATGGGATCTCAGGCGTCCGCAGATGGTGATTCGAAACGATCTTACTTTCAATACTATTTTCCAAATCAAGACTGAGGAATTAAATGAAATCGTACAATGTTATCTCTCCAGTCGAATGTGGTCACTCAAGTGTGCTGCCCTGATATACTGATAACACAAGCCACTTACTTTTTATCATCCACATGCCACAGATTACATTAGAGACTGTGTGTGTGCACAATGTGTAAATGCTACAGTGCCTGCGGATAGTTTGTGTCATCCAGTCCTTTCAGCTCTTCAATCAAAGTGTTTATGTAGCAGTGTAATTCAGTGTGGTATTCAAAGGATAGATTATAATCCACAGGACAATCCCTTGTATTCTTCCTGTATAATATGCACACAACAGCTCCACCGTCCCCAGACATGCAAGCTTTAGTGGTTGTCTGTGTTCACCAGATAAAAAGGAACAATGGTTCTAATAGGCAGCTGAGAGTCTCCACAACCAGTGTTTCAGCGGCGCACATTTGTTCTCACAAAGGCTAAATGTATTTTGAGTGGCAGATTAAGGATATTGGTCAGGGGCTGTGCATTGTCAACTCTGAAAAGTAGGGTAAATGTGTGTTTGGATGATAATTCACACATTCTTATGCTCGACGGCGGACTGAAAAGCCATAATGTTCTCGGTTTTGGGAAATGTGTTCCACAGATTGTTAATTATGGGCAACATAATCTCATTAAGTCCCTTTTGCTTTGCGACTCAATTTCCTTTACAAGAATTAGTCATGATTGAGTACTTTAGGGTTTTAACTTCCCATTTTTTGTTCTAGTGACCGTCTTCATAAAAGCCTGTTATGTACAATTTGTATTCCAAAGGGATGCCTGATGTCCAGCAGCAGCAACAGAGCGCTGAGCGGGGTCGAGTGTCTGTAATACCAAGCGGTCATGGCGCGGTAAAGAAATAAACATTCAGAAATGGTTTTCATTCAAAGATTGTTGAGATTCACTTTTCTAGTATGGGTTCAGCTAGAATATCTTCCCTCTAAAACATCCTATACGTTTTCAGTTCAACACAATAGTGGTAGAAGAAGTATTCATATCCTTTACGTAAAGCTATGCAATTATTAACAGAAAAGTATCAAATGAAAGGAGTCGCTCATAGAGATAAACCTATAGACCTTGCAGCTGTCCCTGGCTCTTTGAAGTTTAGCTCATATTTGGTAGATTAATTTTATTTTTTTTAACTGCTTGGCTTAGAACTTTATTGTTCTGGTTCACTCTCACTGCTTTCATACAGTAGGGTTGTTTTCAGTCAAAAAAGCTCTTAAAAACCCAATGAACTCTACCAGCTCATCACCAAAGAGCAAAAGTACTCCTTATGCAGATTGGCTACTTTAAGATTTGTTTGAATTATATGTGTATATTAGATTATACTTATTATTATTGTAGATACATTAACATGTGAACAGTGGGTTCAGGTGGAACTATATAACATGTTATAATGAAATACACTGCGAGGCAGTTTGGGCATTAAACAATTAGTTGAAGAAACAATAACAAAAAGAATGACTGTTTCCAAAATATGGTTAATTATTTTACTGTATATGTTTTATCATCTTTTTAAACTATATATATTAGGCTTTTTGGACATATTTAATTTCAATAATGGAATGTGTTCCATGAGAAAGTCATATGTTGTATACATTTTTGCAAACGTTTCTTCTCGATGAATGCACTGACACAATAAGCACATTGCCTTAGTGTTTAGTTACCTGTAGGGAAATCATGATATACCAGCAAATTAGATGCTGAAATAACGTACTTCAAAATTGTACTTGAGTGACTTTATATATTTAGTTTCCACCTCTAATGTTCTTACAAGACAAACACAATGAGCACAATCATCTCCAGCATCTGAGCGTTTCGTACAACATGTATCCCTCTTCTGACTCAGGCTTCCCTCCAGGGATTGGAGACGCTGAAACATAATCAACATTTCCTTTGTATTTCCCTCTACACATTCAGATGTTGACTGCTTTGCGCTACAGAGAATATATTTTTCTAAAACATCTAGAAAATACGGATAATTTTACACCACATAAATATCAAGGTGACCATGATCGATGCTATACAGTAGTTGCTGTTTGCAAAGATTATTGATTTTGAGAGTAGGGTACTCTGTGCCTTGTATTCTCCAAATGATCTCAGTAAATCTTGTGTTTCATCAGGGGCGACAGTCAGTTAAGGCACACTGCAGGACACAGTGTCTGTCTCTGGACGCTGTGATTGAGTCCTTGAGAATCTCCTTGGATAGAATGACATGGCAATTGCTCCTTTGTCGACGTGCCCCGTGTATCCATGTTAGCCGCCCTGGCTATTGATGTTTATTTTAGACTAGCGATGTGTCATTAATAGCTCGGTCCACAGGGCCGATGAATAAACTGTTAAGTCTCTGGTATTCACATGACGTTGACTTCCCTCCGAGTGCAAACATTGTGAAGACAGATTAGTTCTGCTGCTGTGGCTAAAGAAGATTAGCAGAGATTATTAACAAACATGTGGGATTAAGTAGACGGTATCACTGTTTTATTTATACAGACCGCACCAAGCATGTGGTTAAGGACGGGGGTTCAACTTGGGGTTCAGCTGCAGCGTGGATAAAAACATCAGGTCTCTAACGGTAGCGGTAGTCATCGGTAGTCATCGGTAGTCATCACGGGGATTGGACGCAGAGCTGCCTGGATTTAATCTTCCTGGTCCCAATTAAAGTCAGATTTACTCACATCAGTCACAGTTCATCACAGTGATTATGCTCAAGCTGTGCAGTGAGGATGATACAGAGTTTAAGGGAAGTGCCACTAATTGGAGGTCTTCACTATCTCACTTTGAGTTCACTGATTGATATTTTCTATTGGATGACAAAGGTTACATATGTGTCACTTATCTGAATAATCACGTTGATTCCAATAAAAGACGAGAAATAATGGGCATTTCCTTACACTAAATGATGATTACATTTGTATGTGTTGGTAATATTATATATACTTTGCAGTTTTTAGTATTGTATGCACAAAGTTACACATTTTTCTGTGTATCTACTTAATTTCTGTTATTGAGTACACATTTGAAGTGTCTGTAAGTTTATTCCCATTTTATAATTATGTATACCTTTTTAAACCACAACATTTATAGGGTATTATTGTACTTTTTACTACACTTCATTTATCTGACAGCTATACCTTCTTCATAGGAAAGAAACATGTCACATCCTGAAGTTTACAAATAGTGTTTATTGTAAAAAGTTCACCCAAAACAGTACTTTTTTAATGTCACTTTGAACTCTGGGTAATTGTGATGGCCATTTTCCACTATTGTCCCACATCTCACAAAACCACACACTAGAAGACAGACTGATGAAAAGAAAAAAAAACACAATATAAATCCATAACGAAAATAATCAGGATTTGCTGCCATATATAAAATAGTCAACCATCAGTAAAATGAAACTTACTGTACACAATAATGCATGAGTAATATTAATACAGCAATATACTTAATAATAGCATATACAGTATATCTCATTAGATAAGGGCTATTTCTCAGCAATACTGTAAGTGCTTTGGATACGTTAGGTACATTTGCTGATATATACTTTTACACAAGTTATATTTTGAATACAGTACTTATACTTGTAATGGCACATTTGTACAGCGTGTCGTGGTACTTTAATTGAAGATGTGCACACTTCCTTCATTATGGCACTTGATGTATTTACAACTAAACATACGATGCATTTGTGGCGGTTTTAAGGTCAAACTTGACCTTGTGGTGTCTAAAACTGAATCAAAATAACCACTTTGGGTGAATTACCCAACAGTAATATATTTCAGTTGATTGAAATGAAACCAATATCCAAAGAACAGACCACTCAAGCATAAGCCATGAACTTGCACAGTGTATCTGATTTTCAGATAATGTTATCTAAGGTTATAAATAAACGTATTGATTACCTCACTTAAGCAATTTTCGTCCATTTGAAAAGGAAGTCAATATGCACCTTGCAGGGACATGATAAGAATGGATCATTTAAGCATACATCTCTAATAATGGCATTGTTCTTACCCTGAATAGCTCCACTTTGTATCTTTTATTGCAGGTGCTCAAGGCCTGGCTCTAAGGAGCTGAAATCATGCAGTGTGTTAGAATATAAAGTCTGACCTGTGGTGGGATGATGCGACCTGATGTAGGATCGCACATCGGATGTTTCTCAGCCGTCAGATATTTTCTCAACGGCGTCATGGATGAGGCAGAATATTTGATTTTGTTTTAATAAGTCCTTCACAACACACATAAGATAAATATGTATCTGCATAGAAACAACTAAAAGCATCACTTTAAAAATACTGAAATATTTGTAAACCTTTGGCTATAGTATGATGAATGTGCCTGTGTTACACTTGTCTTTCTCTGCTCTTCATCAGTAAGGGTAGATAAAAACATTCAGTTCTTCACCGGCACGTGCAAATGTTTTGTTTTAAAAAAAAAAAAAACGATTTTAATAAATGCGCACACTGTTCCCAAGACTTGTTGGAAAGTTAGATGCTTAAACATTTTCATAGCCTCACACTGAATGTGTATGTCTGTACTAAAGTGATGCAGAAGTAAAACAACTTTCCAGATCCCCAGGGCACTGAAAACATATTTTACTGTCCATTAAAACTTGAAGAATTATCAAAAGTGGGAGTTAAACTTAAGGACAGCAAAAGGGTATTATAGGGAAGGTTTTGTAAGAGAGATAGTGTGTAGACTTAACCACATAAATTGAATTTTCTCATACTTTAATTGCTTTGCCCTTGGCCACCCATTCATAACAGCAGCCAGCCCATGGGAGTGTCGCAACCCAGACTTGGAAAGCAAAGCTGTACAGATCTAACCCTTAAATGATCATCCCTGATGTTTAATTGCAATTTAATGCAGTTTAATAGCAAAGAGGTGCTGCACCTTGAGTTCTCATATGGTAGTGTCCAGTGCCATCTAGTGGTAGTAAGATGACGATAGACAGTGGTGATATGGCTCTGAGTTGTCCTTTTATTTTATCTGTCCCTTCGGAAAAGTACTTTATATTCGACTACTAAAGAAGCAAAAAAATAAGAAACTATATTTGTTTATAGAGCCATTATTATAATTGCATTGGAAGGGACTGCAGCATTTCTGTGATTTATGAACAAAAGCCATTAAATGTACAGTTGGCACTTGATATAACCACTAAAATGCTATATGCTGAGCTGTGTGGAAAAGGTCCGAAGACTCCACCAACCTCATCAAAAATAGAGAAAAATAATTGTTATCAGTAATACCCCATATACTGCATTTCCTGCTGTAAAGCCTGCAAAGTGTTATCTTTCTACATCCACTAAAATAAAATCATACTCAGCATTTTCATCCATCTGTTTCATGCTTTGTTTTCCCATCTGGAATCATTTTGAGTTGTACTGCCTCTTCACAAGTCCTCAGCTCCGCAGCGACATCCTGCTTGAGCTCCTCGTCCAGTTTCTTGTAGTTGTAGTAATGCATGATGAAGAAATATATGCCAGGCACCAGCATAAACACTCCACATGCATAGTACATGTATTTGTAATCCCCATAAATATCAACCAGAGCCCCTGAAAGAGAAGATGCACACTTTGAAGTTACTTTTTTTTTGTTATCCCTATTTTTTTTATTGATATATAATCTGAATTTTAAACGTATTTGTCTCCATAGTTTACAAACCTGATAATGGTGGTCCAAGAAGCACCGGTCCACACTCAATAATAGTAACGAGTCCAACTGCACTGGAGAAGCGCTGAGGTCCTACCAGGTCCATCAGAACTTCAAAAAGCAGAGCAGAAAGCATCCCAAACGCCAAGCCAAAGAAGATCGCATACACAACCTTACCTGCATATCCAGGTAACAGTGGGCAGACAAGGTGGCACACACCGTTGTAAAAAACTGCAAAACTGAAAAAGTATTGAATCCGTGGCCGAACCCACTTGGTGTTGCCAAGGATGCCAGTAATCGGTCTGATGAACATGTCCGTTAGAGCAAAAATAGAGAGTAAGAAAGCTGCTGAATATTCATCGACCCCTTGATGTTTGGCATATGGAGCCAGAAAGACCACAGGCGCGAAAAACCCAAAAAACAAGACAACATTACCAACGAGGTAAATGAGGAAGCCCCGGTGTTTGAAAAGCGAGAGATCTATGAACGTTTGCAGACAGCCCTGACTCTGGCTCTCATCTTCGTTTTCTTTACTCAGAAGTTTATCTGACTGTGCATTTGCTTCTGAAGAAGCAACTTTCTCAGCGGCTTCCCCGTTGCACCCCGCTGGTTCATCCTTGGGTTTGGGTTGGGCATGTTTATTGACTGGTCTCATCAAAGCCCCAGCTATACAACAGTGCAACACAATGCCTCCTAGGATGAGAAAGCTTCCTCTCCACCCAAAAGTATCAAACAGCCACTGATTTAGAGGCGCCAGAGTGAACAGAACAACTGGACTTCCTGTCATGGCGAGCCCATTGGCCAGAGGTCTTTTGATCTGGAAGTAGGTTCCTATGATTGTCAACGATGGCTGTAGGTTGAAGGCGAGGCCAAAACCTATTGAAATAATACAATAGAATCAAATGTAAAGACAAACATTGAACACCTACATAAATAACTTACGTTTTTTGTATCAGCAGCAACTCTATCAAAGCTATTTGTTAATCTGTCACTTCTTTTCTAGAAAGGAATTCAGATTTAATGTAAAGTATAAACTGCACCACAAAACCATCATGTCTACCTTGAGGGGTTCACATTTAGCTAATCTAAATACATCGTAGTTATTGAATATTATTTGAAATAATGTGCCGTTTAAAAAACATAAAGAATGTCCAATCGAGATAAATCATAGAGCGTTAATATAAATCAGTTATATTATTAAATAGTTAAAGGCTTTTCTGAGACAAAACTACACAATTACTTTGGTAAATGCAAACAAAATAGTTTAGAGCTGACCTGATAAGTTGATTAATTGAATTGTCAAATGATGTATTGGTATAGGTTTTGATAATCTATTAGAAGTTTAAGTAACTATTAAAGAAAAGTAAAATGCCAAATATTTTCTGAAACAACTATTTGAAGATTTAACGTTGGATTTAGGGACTTTTTCAATATATTTTTTACATAATTAATTATTTAATAGAAAGTTATTTGCAGATTAATCAGTTATGTAGCAATCATTATTTGCCTGTATGTCCTTTGTAGTCTTTTACCTTTGTATGCATGCAATCCACCCAAGATCTGCGTCACAGTTGGAGGATCATCTCAATGAGATTAGGGTTTTAAGTCTGCAAAGTTTGTTTACTTGCTAGTATTAGCAGGATCATGTGTTAAGGCGTACATGCAGGCACGTGAGGATTTTCTACATGATTTAGACTTCTTTTTTTTTAAAGAAAAGGTCATATTGTAATGCCCTGTGGCACCGTTTCAACAGGACATGGATATTTCATTGTGACCTAAGTAAACATTTACACAGTGCACAGAATAGCCCAAGTTAAACACCCAACTGGACTGACCCTGACACTCATAAAACTCCAGCATCCTCCTGTGTCAGCCGGTGATAACAGGCCAACACAAAGCAAACATCAGAGGACAGCAGAAACCTCTAGTAAAATTCCTAAAAATCTAAATCAACTAAAGCTTATTTACCATCATGAAATAGTCAAACGAAAACAAAACGTACCTCCAATTAATCCAACGCAAAGGTACAGATGCATGATAGTTTTGCCAAAAGACGCAAGGATCATGCCAGTGCTGACCAGGAGCCCACCGACCATAACCACAGGTCTGCTGCCATAGCGGTTCACAAGTACACTGCTCACAGGTCCTGTAGAGGGGAGACATTTGTTATTCCTTGGAAACTTCTTTACTTAAGTTGTACAGCACTAATGCATTATCTGTATGGTTTAATAAATTACCAGCAATGTCAATTTACATTTTTAAAGAGGTATATGATTGCAACTGACCTCCTGCATACATAGAAGCGAGCATGACTGAGGACAGCCAGGCAATCTCACTGTAGGAAACTGAGAAATATGCCTGGATCTCCTTAAAGTAGATGGTGAGGGACTTTGGAAAGGCATAGGAGAATCCAATGGAGATGAAAGCGCCAAAGACAACGACCCATCCCCAGCCTCCATCTGGTGGTGTGTAGCCCAGTTTGCTTTTTGCTGCAGGAGGCATGTTTGGTCCGACTGCTGAATAGTGGAAATGGGTAAAAGAAGTGAACACAGAAACAAGTAAAAATAAATGCACATTTGAAAAGCTGTTGCTCACATGATGCAGTTTCTAAAATGTTCTATGTTTCACAAGAGCTCACCTCTGCTGCTCGTTCCGTAACACTGTGTTGGCCAGGCTATGAACCTTGTTCTTGTACAAGGCTGTGGCTGCCTCTGAAAGACCCTGCTTTAAGGCCTCTGATCTCATCACGTGCGCATGCATGACAAATAAGACTGACCATACAAGGAAAAAGCAATAACCCTCCTGGAGTAAAAAGTTATTTTTTTAGCATTCAATAACAACATAACTCCCTTGAGCCTCAGCAACAGATGTGCAGTCAGAGCCTTGTGGGACTTGTGGTTGTTGAATACTAACAAAATAAGCTGTCTTGTGTCTTAATTAAAATGATAATGTGCTCATATTGAATTAGATGATACATTAGACACCCATTTAGCCAAGTATATATAAAGAAAGCCCCACTCTCCTGTTTCAGTGTATTCAGAAGAAGGATGATGATAATAAGTGTATATTTGGCAAATAAGGACATTCTCATACATCACAAGCTAATAAACAGATGCCCCTTTATTTTATATATCTTCAATTAGCCAATAAACAATATATCCTGTGAGTAATTGTTTGTGGGTAGGAGTTCACCTTTGTTCCACTGATATGGCTTAGGAAAAAGCAGCAGAGTGGGACCTCTTGCAGCAGATTAATACCCAGAAGTGACGTAGAACTGACCACGCCTCTTCAGACATAAACCCCCTGGTCTGCTGCATGGTCTGCTGCTGCTCTCCCAACATTGATTAACATTTTGGATTACATTTAACTTTCTCTCACCAAATAGGTAAATGTGAGGAAGCGAAATATACTTATGAGCGTTTGTTCTGAACAACATCAGCGTTTGACCTCTGTTGCACAATTGCTTGTTGTGTAACACATGCATAGTTGGCTACATTAGCTATTGTTAGCTAATTTACTGTCTGGTACAGTTAGATATAGCAGTTTAATTTGTAGCCAGTAGTTGTCAAAGCAAGTTCGATTATGTGGTTTGGTAGGTTCCGTGTGTTTGCACATGGTTCCCCGATGAGAGCATGTTTAACCAGATTACCAAGTTATTTAAACTCAACAGTAAGAGTGGCTCCTGCACTCTGCAGAATTCAGCATCGCACCTTCAGCTCTAAGCCTGCAGGTGTCAAGGTAAGCTTCTCTCTTTGTTATTATATTACTGTACAGAAAAACACAAGCATTAATGAATGAAGGGTCTTCTTTTATAAGAGTTTAAGCCATCAGTGCTCATAGCCGTGGGAACATGTTTCAAATGGGGGGTGCTGTGGGGATGACACCAGGGCCGGTTCTGACAAATGTGCTGCCCTAGGCAATATTTTAGCTGGCAATGAAAAACCTCTACAAAAGACCAATACACTACAAAAAGAGAAACGTATTGACATGGTGGACAGCTTATATAAAAAGGCTTCAAATGTATTTAGTATTGCATGAACATGTTTTAATTGGGGGGTGGACTTCACATCCTCTAGGGTGGTCCGGGGGAAGATTTATTTTAACATTTTAAAGTAAAATGCTTCAATCTGGTGCACTTTGAGCCCCCCATTACTAGAGACTCGATCTAGGGGGTACAACTCTAAACACCCATATGAAAAAGATCGGTTTGCATTTTATTAATCAAATAAGTATGTGAACATTTCCAATAACCTACCATAGCCAATAACAAATAAATGTTGGCTAACTTATTTTATTTTTGGTTATTTTTGGTTTACTGTCCTATAGTAGGCCTATGTACATTGTACGGAAGAGGATTAGGGCCACATTAATATTTGTTTTGGGAGGATTTGAAAAAAAAGTTGTTTTTTTGTTCCGAGATTAAAGTCAGAATTCTGAAAATTTTTTCAAATCCTCCCAAAAAAAAAAATAATTTGTCCCTAATCCTCTTCCGTAACATTGGAATGATTTCAAACCTGTTTTTATTTATCCTAATAATTATAAAGGTCAGGACAGAACTCTCCCTCCACATTATTGTGGCTTCTTATATCTCTGATCTGCTGAACAGAGCAGAGATTTGAGATCCACGAGCAGAAATGGTCGCAAAAATTGTCACATTTTTGGTCGAAAAATACAAATACAAAAATTGATTCATGCCCGATCGAAAGTTATAAATGTTAGAGATATTCAAAGATCTTTTTTTTTATTTGTAAAAATATTTGGCGTATTTTCAGATCCGTTTTACATTTGCAAATGTATTTGTGAGTTTGCAAATCTTTTAAATGCATTTGTGGATGGTGTTTTACATTTACAAATCACATATTTACACACAAATTATTTGTATGTTCACACAAATAATTATGAGACATATCTCTAAGCCCATACATATAGCTTTAACACCAGCAGAGAAACGACATGTTCAAAATAAATTGAGCAAAAGCCAAACGTCACCTCAGTATCTGAAGCTTGTCACCTTTATAAAAGTTGTGAATCTGGAGCACCGGCGCGTGCAGAACCAAGCAGCGGCGCGTCCTGTCCCGTGAAACCGTATTAACTTTAGCTGAGCGGCAATAGTTTACAGTGACATCTCATGTTCCTTAGGGGTCATCAGAAATACAAGACCCAGCTACACACGTCAGAAGTGATAGCCGTGACTCGTTAATACAAGTGGAAATATAAAGTTGCAGTGTTACATAATGCTAAATATAGCGCAGCTTTCTAATAACTGACTCCAATGACCTATTGAGTCATACTCTGCTTTCATCATTTTGGCTAGGATCCTGTTTTCATGTCATGTGTCATACTTTTTTACTGATGGAAAGCTATCAGGGTTTACATTTTCCTTGATGTACACGTGTCCTACCTTTAGTGTTCTTGATTATGTCATTAGTAAAAGTTATCATCTGATTAGCGAAATGCAAAATATAACTTTTTTTGTATTTGTGATATATCTATTTTCATCTCTTATTGTGTTTAAATGTTCTGTTGGGTTCAGGGAGTGCACAGTTTTCCAAGTAGGATTCATTGTTCCCCTTATAGCATTGGTTGTCAAGCAGTAATAGGATCCCTTCTAAAAAAAAGATGGCTAAAACACTTTGTAGTACATACTGTGCTCAGAGGGAATTCAACCTCTACCAGCTGGAAATCTCTTTTCTCCTTTATTAGCCAATGTTCTCATGTACACTTGAATGAAAGAAGTATTCTGGGTTGAAACTAAAAACAATCAACGCTGTTGTCATATATTGCCTACTCTGTTTCAGGTGCTGTATGATGGGCAATGTCCCTTATGCGTCAAAGAGATCTGGTTCCTTAAGTTTATGCAGACAAACAGGCCTGAGAAAGTAGATTTCATCGATATCTCCCTGCCAGACTATGATGGAGGGAAATACAAAGGTGTCAGCTACGAGATGGCCATGGAGGAAATGCATGTGATTGATGAGAACGACAAGGTAAGCTTATGTTCAAAATGGCTTTCTTTTTTGTTGCAGATTAGTATAAATCTAGTGTTATGCCGTCTGGCTAACCTTTTTTGTTTTGGCAGGTTCACCGCGGAGTCCCAGCGTTTTCAGTCATGTACGGTGCATCGGGCTTAGGCTGGGTGGGTCGCTTCTTGATGTGGTCACCTGTGAGGCCCTTAGCGGAAATCTGCTATGAAGCCTTTGCCAGAAATCGCTTAAAGTGGACTGGACGTGGGGAGGAGTGCCAAACAGGACGCTGTGAGAAGAAAAAATAATGACTCCAGAGCACAGAAAAAATAAAGTGTATTTATATATTTAATTTATCCTAAAGAAGAACTGGATGAATACAATATGGTTTGTCCACTTCAACCATCATTGTATCACGAACCTATCTGTTCATGTTTAAGACTGTTCTTTGATGAAGGGAAATATTGGGTGCCTTATTAAAAGTGTGTGTTGTGAAGCCAATGCAACATTATTTGACTTGTAACACTGTTCGTTGAATTAAACATACTTTCATCCATGATGAAAACATATACGAATTTACAACCGTAATTGACACAATCTAACCATCAGTTATTCAAACTTGTGTTCTCATCCTCCAAAACTCTGCGCTTTGTAACTCAATCTTCTAAAATAAACATTGGTATATTGACAGCATAGAAAACATGACGGTGGAGAGAATTGTTCTTCTCCAGAACAGAGAAAAATCACTGAAGCAAATTGAGATACATTTTCTGTTTCACACAGCCTCTTAGGTCAGTTGGTTTCAAGCATATAGAGAACCGAAATGTCAGGAAGCTGCCACTAGATGTCAGTGTCAGTCTGTAATAATATATAAAAGCCCAAAGAGTGAAATTGTTTCTCAGGAATTGTGGTAAGCGGCAGGCATGCTTATTGTCCAGATAACATTTGACCAGTTCAAAAGGTGTTCAGATCAGAAATCCTCTATTAGTCCCACAGCGGGGACATTTACATCCTTACAGCAAGAGTGGCATAGCAGGTACAATTTGTTTTTGGTTTATCACCGTGAGTTTGCAATGCATAACAGCATATCAAATCAAAGGTTAAATGAGTTGTAATGTTGACGAACAATCTATATGCTATAAGGCAGACACGTTTGATTTAAATACATTTTCCATTGTGTTATCTTTTCCACAACAGCAATCTAAATGACTCAAATTTGTTTTACAGGCTGCACATCACTGGATAATTATGTGTATACTGTGCACAGGATATTGAAACATACATAATAATAAAATACATATATATATTAGTCCAACATTAACTGCAGGGTACAGTTGTGTTTGTATTACAGTTGGGGAAACAGAATAACGTAATAATGTAATTTTGTTGTAATTATGAATTTACAAATGAATGGCTATAACTACTTATAACTTCTGATGTAATACTCGGCTTTAGGAAAGCACAGTAAGCTAAATGTAAGTACCCATAGTTTCAACTCTACTTTTTAGGTTGTAATCTAAAACATTATGCATTTTATTAAAAACCACTACAGACTTGTTATTCTTTTATCTCATGGTGTGGCCTATACCCAGCTCTAAGGGGTGTGTGGTGTGACGTAAGACGCCAATAACATCATC
Organism: Gobionotothen gibberifrons; assembly: GCA_943591055.1. Classification (NCBI taxonomy): domain Eukaryota; kingdom Metazoa; phylum Chordata; class Actinopteri; order Perciformes; family Nototheniidae; genus Gobionotothen; species Gobionotothen gibberifrons. The sequence goes on along the minus strand of CALSBZ010046817.1, from coordinate 53,060 downwards.
AGACTGAGACCCTTGAACTGACAGCCCTGTGCTGCTTGCAGTCAACAGTGACAGCACGTGACATAAAGCCTGTGCGGACTAACAGCTCATTGGTCATGCTAGTCCACCCCCCAGCCCAGTTCAACCAATAGGATTAAAGCATGGCACGGCACGGAATCAAAACAAAGAGGACATCGTGGTTCTCACTGTTTGTCAAAAGTGGTGTGCTGGATTTAGAAAAAAACATAGATTTGCTTGAAGAGGAATGTGAAGAAAGAAGAACTTGGTGTTCCATTTCAGGTAAATCTTCAGTGTGAGCCTTTATCTTTCATGTATTGTCAAGGTTAGAGTCGCTAAGCTACTTTGGTTCATGACCTTAACCTACTTACTGTAAGTGGAAACAATATAGTTGTATGTGCATTGCCAAGCTGTTTCTATTTGTGAAGGCACCACCAAACTTGTATTTAATGCACTTAATTTTATAGTCATGGTGTTCACTCATATACTGATCGTTTATCTGTGTTCTTACATTTCCATATCAGACATCAATGGGCAGAAGTTGTTTACATGTCATGTTCACTGATTTATTTGCTCTTAGGTTTCATGTTACATGTATAATAGGACACAGTTCTAAGAAAAATCTGCAAGTGCAAGGTTATAGTGTAACAATGTTTGTAGACAATCAGCTCACCCTGAAAACACACACCGTTACACGTGACTTTTGCTCCTAAAAGAGGAGATATCGATACAACAATTACCAATGTTATTATCTGAAGTGTGTGCTTTTACAAGAAATATCATGTTTCATTATTGGATTTAAGTTATTGTGCATGTAGTTTTACATGGATAATGCATAACTTGACTTAAGTGATCCCCAAACTTGAATGTAGTGCCACCAGCAAGAAGACATTTGTTGTTGTCATTGAACTGTCTCTGCAATGTTTAGATTATGACATATTCAGGAATGTATGTTCCCCTAAGGATGAATGGTATTTACTGTTATTCCTAGATTTTGTATCAAGGACCAACACATTCAATTTCAATTATCAGCCTCAGCAGTGCCTTGTTTAATGCTAATTAGAACAATGTTAGCATGCTTACAGGCTAAACTGAGATTGTGAACATGGAAAACATTAAACCTTCTGAAAATCAACATGCTACATTGTCATTGTTATTGTAATGGAGCCTGTTAGAATACTGACATTAGCAGATGTTCAAAGGATCACTTTGGCAATATAGTGTCATAGAGCTGCTATTATGGCTGTAGACTTTTTCTAATGCTTCTGTTTTGTGTTTTTCCCTAGATTCCTGTTAAAGACGAATCTGAGTCTCTTCCAGGAGATGCAGTTATGTTGCATTGATTTACAACATAAATCAATGCAAGCTCAAGAGTGACATTTGATTGATTGCTGGGCACCACATCAGGTCAAACATGGGTCGCTACCTCGGCACCAACTTGTGTTCGAGTTCTGTGAACAACACTTTGAGATCATACTGCAAAAGTAGGTACCTAATGAGCCTTCTTAGAAAGTACCATTGTCTCGCTAGAACACCGCCCGGCCTTGACCTACACAGATATTCACTGCTGACACATCCGCATCCATCAAGATTCACAAAAAGAACTACTTTAAAAAATGTAATCCACAGTGATACAAGCTCTGCCTCTAACAACTTCCTCAGAGATTTTACTAAAGAACTTAATCATCTCCAGGTTGTGCGTTTTTACTCATCTTCCAATAGGAATACATTTAAACCTGAAGCTCCAATTGGGATCCTGGAAGAGACTCAGAAGAGTTTTCTTTTGAGTTCACTAGGAGGACGTTTTGGTCAATCATTTAAAAGATTGTCCAGACACATTAACATTTATTTCAAGCGAAAGGATGTTGAACCTTTGGCTGAAAATGACAGCCTTGTTGCCATTACTCCAGAACATCATGGCAGATCACAGAGGCGTAGTATAAGTCAACGGGCGGCCAGAGAGCGAAATATATCGGATGGCAAAGACACAACGCAGCCCATAAAAAGCACAGACACACAGGAAAGCTTAGGAACAAGTCCTTCCACACAGGACTACTCTGGACTGCAACTATTTCATATCAGCTCTTTGGCAACCAAATTTGGTGAGAGCTACAGTTACGTTGCTAGTCACATTAACTCAGCATTTCCTGCAACAGCTCAAATGCAGGACAATTTGGAAACCATGTCTTCCACTAGGACAAACAGGAGGCTGAACAAGAGACAAATGCAAAACCCTTCCATCAAAGAGTCTAAGGAAGCTGAAATTCCTCAAGTCCAATCAGGTACTAATCAGGCAACAATGGAACCAACCAGTGTCTCCAGCAGCTGGGAGGAGAGCTACCAACACTATGCAAGACACATCAATACTTATTTTGGTGCCAAGGCTACCGGAAAAGAAGACCATGATCTGTATAGGAGAGAACACATTTCTGTGCAGCAGAAAAGCACTTATAAAGAACCCTTTTCAACACGGTCTACCTCACAAACTCAAAGTGCTTTGTCACAACTGGTGCCAGACGAACCTGCCATCGATGAAACTGGAGGCCTTTTCCACAGCAGCAGTAATACCACCAACTTTGGGGAGAACTACTCCCAAACAGGCGGTTATATCAATCAGTTTTTCTTTGGACGAAGTAGAATGGGTGAGGATGAGGACATTGAAAGTAATCTCATAACGCCATTGGACCCTGGCTCTGCTACATCTGAAAGCTCAAAGACTGCTTCCTTTTTAAACTACCTTCGACATCCCACAAGTGCCATCCCTGACTTTCTGGGTTCTTTGACTCAGACTCGTAAACCCAGACCTGCTATGACTTCACCGCAGCCAATGATGAATCAAAAGGTAAGTTGAGGTGACAAGTTTAGTTATGTTTCAGTTAGAAACTGAACATATACAAAAAAGGAATTGTCTAAAAAGCTGCATATTGTGTTCCAAATATCATGCTCTGACATGCCCTTCTTTAAGTTGTATCGCATTGCTGGTGCTGTTACAGAAGCTACAAATAAACCAAACATGTTTGCATAGGGCTGCACGATATTGAAAAAAACTGACATTGCGATATTCTTTTCCCTTGCGATATATATTGCGTTCTTTTGAACTATATTTAACCGGATGAAGGATTTTAGTCACGGACGTCTGGATCTTAACTGGTTGACTCATCATACCTTAAGTCATGATCTAACACGTCATGATAATGCAGGTTGCTTACCCTCAAATAAGGGGGTTCATCTGTGAATGAAGAAGAGTGGTGTCTAGAAGGGATCCAAGAGATTAAACGTATTACATTTAACTATAGGAAGCTTCATTATCACATTAGGGAATTAACATGCGTGACAAAATAGGTCATTTCACTTTTTATTCCACAATTAAAACCTTTTTTGGTCAAATAGCAGCAAAGTAGTGGACATCTTTTAAACAACAAAAATTAAGAACGTCTATACACCAGCTCCTTATGCGGTTTTGAACCTTTCTCATATGGTGTAACACCGGCAAAGGCATCTGAAATAGTTTTGCTGTGCATGCAGAGAGCCTCCACTCAAGTACCCCTGACATGAGAGCCGCGAAAGTTTTCCTTTTGTAGCAAGCAGCAAAATAATTGTAACATGACGTGTTTGAGTTAATTTACCTACTTAATACCGAACGCCCTAAAAAAAAAAAGTAATACAAAAAATAAAAGGAATCGCGCATGCGCATATCGCGGTTATAGCCATGACACGGTATATCGTTCAGCCCTAATGTACATGAGTTTAATCTCTGGTTGCATGTTCTCAGTTTGTCCTGAGTCGGAGGCAGGCAGAGGAAATGGCACAAAGGTTTATTGGCGCTCTGACCCAGACTTCATCTCCAGAAGATCTCACTGCCTGCTTGGCCGCACTCAATGAACACCTCATCTGTTACCCATCATGCAAAGCTGTAATGTGGCAGGTGTGTTGGAAGTAAAGCAATCACATTTGCAAATGTTTAACAATCATAGTTTGACCTCAGTGAATTCATACGGTTTGTGTCCTTTTTCCAGGAGAAAATTGCAGTCACATTGTTGAGGAAGAGACGGACCTTCAGAGATAATGAAGAGCTTCAGAGTGCCTTGAGAGAAAGCATGGCGCTCATCGGCTACATGGATCCAGTCAAAGGTCGTGGCATCAGAGTGCTCTCAATTGATGGTGGTGGCACAAGGTAAACAAATGAAAGAGGGCCCCGTCACATTACAGAGTGATCAGCACCAGAACAGCAATGTATGATTATTTTCAATATCTAGAAATCCCTTAGTGTACTTGTTACGCCCAGATCTCTAGGGGAACCTAGGCGCAGCATAAAATGTGCACTCTCTCCTCTTTTCCCACTCCCAAGAACATAGACAATGAGACACAGAATGCCGTTTGGTCAATTTAATTACCAACGTTTTCTTTTTAACAAATAAGTGCAACAACCCACAAAACAAACAAATCTCTGAACACAAAAATATTGCCTAACAAATAAGAAAATAAACATACAGGACTCTTACCTACACTGACGTAAACACAGGAGAAAACGAGAACCAACCAAAAGAAAAAGGGTTTCACACTTTCACGTAGACTTAAGGCATGTCCAACAAGGACAGGTTAAAGTTATGTCTATCCTTCCAAGGTTTACAAAATATACAAGGACAGAAGTACAAAAGGACAGATACAAATACGCAACAGTTGGGAGCAGGAGAAGCTGAGTCAGAGAGAGGGCAGAGTGACTGCATGGCTGCAGCTTAAATGCTCCCCTCTTCTTCAGGTGGACCAATCAGCCTGTTGAAGGTAGCTAATCAGCTAACGGGCACCACCTGCTTGCTCACTCACACAGACACAGGTACAATCTCTACACACAATACACATAACGACCAGGGTCGTAACAGTACTTCTCAATAATAGGTTGGAGTAATTCTTTGTTTATGTCCAAAAAATACCATAAAATAATAACAAAATGGCCATCAAGTCTTCAAATTGTGTGTTTCATCTAACAAACAGTGATATATGTATAAAATATATTTTTGTCTAGTATCGATTAATCAATTAATTGTTTTATTATAACCCACAGCACTCTTTAAGATGGTCTCGATCTTGTACTTTTATACATACTCTACCTTTTCAACTCATTATAATCTTTATGTAATACATGTAATATTTTTATCCCGCCAGGAACACCACCACTAGTGTGCCCTTGAGTAAGGCACTTAGCCCTTAGTTACTCCAGGGAGAATGTCCCTGTAATCGGTAATTGTAAGTCGCTTTGGATAAAAGCGTCAGCTAAATGAAATATAATGTAATGTAATGTAATGTAATTTTGTCTTTTTCCAGAGGTGTGGTGCCTTTGCAGGTATTAAAGATACTGGAGGCTGAGACAGGCAGGAAGATCCACGAACTGTTTGACTACATCTGTGGAGTGAGCACAGGTAACAAACATCAGAAATACCAACATGATGCTGTTCTTACAACATCTCAGTTCTTCAGCGCATATCTCACTGGTGCTTCTCTGCATGTCTTTACCTAAGGTGCTGTTCTGGCCTTCATGCTGGGTCTGGCTCATTTCTCTCTGGAGGAGTGTTCTGAAATGTACCGACGTTTTGGCTCCGAAGTGTTTCGGCAGAACCCGCTTGTTGGCACCGTGAAGATGGGATGGAGTCACTCTTATTACAACACTGAGACCTGGGAGAAAATACTACGGTATTCAATGAATATATGTTAATAACATAAACACTGCAGTGAGTTAAGTAAATTATCAAAACATTAAAAAAATAATACAACCATGTCTGAATGCTCTGTTTTGATCCTGATTAGAGAAAAGATGGGAACTAGAATACTTATCGAAACGGCCAGAGATGAGTTGAGTCCCAAGGTAAGACAATGCAATCACCATGGTAGTGGATTTGATTCATTTTACAAATGTACCATGAAAGCACTGATAATTTAATGTTGGATTAATGTTGCCTAAAATACTGAAGCAAAGCCCACTACTGTGAGTTACAGAAAACATTTAACAGGATTTATTTTGTTGGCATCTTTCAGGTTTCAGCAGTCAGTGCAGTGGTAAACTGGGGTACAAGTCCGAAGGCCTTCATCTTCCGCAACTACAATCACAAACCAGGCTCTCTCAGCCGCTATGCAGGAGGCTCAGCCTGCCAGATGTGGGAGGCAGTGAGAGCTTCATCAGCTGCCCCAGGATACTTCCAGGAGTTTCCTTTACAAAGTGACATTCACCAGGTAGGAAACTGTTGTAGAACACAGAAAATACCTGTCTATGCTGCCCCAGAACGCCTCGTTGGAGATTTCTCTTTTTCCATTGTTTACTTCTTGGGTATAGTGAAGTTTTTCGGGTATTGTTACGTCCGCGGAGCCGTTACATTTGGACCAATCCGCGGACTTCCTCACACACACACACACTCTGCGGGACGTTGCGAGGCTCGCTGCTGCGAGGAGCGGGACGCTGTGAGCTGGCTCACTGGTGTGGGGTCGGCGAGACAGCAGGACACCGTGGAACTCAGCCTGGGCACACACACAAACTCCCAGCCAGGCTGTGGGTGTGTGTGTTTCGGGCTGGGTTTCGCTGTGTCTCGCTGTCTCGCAGACGGCCACTGGGCTCACAGGGAGGGG
>CALSBZ010046817.1:1565-46348 GCA_943591055.1 Gobionotothen gibberifrons | reverse complement strand
GGGGGGGGGGGGGGGGCAGGAGCTCCAACTAGCCGTTTAGGACAGAGAGTGAATACACATACTTTACAGAGATGCTGTTTGACAAACCTATGTGAGTTTGGAAAATTGCACAATATACATTTATTTTAGTATACCTCAACAATGGAATTATGATCAGTAGAAATGGCCATGACATGGGACCTTTAAGTGGGAGCTATGCCCATTTTCGAAAACTTGTCCTGTACACTTTTTGATTCTGTATATATTCATAGGATGGAGGAATAATCCTGAACAACCCCTGTGCGTTGGCTATCCACGAGAGCCGTCTATTGTGGCCCAACCAGCCCTTCCAGTGTGTGCTGTCCCTTGGCACCGGCCGCTTTGATAATGTCAAGAGGGGGCCGACCACCTCCACCAGCCTGAGGGCCAAAATCAGCAACCTGATCAGCAGTGCTACTGACACCGAGGGGGTCCACACCCTATTGGACGATCTGCTGGCTCCAGACGTGTACTTCCGCTTCAACCCCATGTTGAGTGCTATGGTGTCCCTGGATGAGAGCCGGCCTCAAGCCTTGGACCAGCTGCAGAGAGACACCCACAACTACCTGGAGAGAAACCGGCCCAAACTGGCGCGGCTCTGTTTGGTGCTCGGGGCGGAGCGTTCAGCTGCAAGCAAAACTAAGGACTGGATGAATGAGAGGGCCTGGGAGATGAAGCAGAGATGGGTGTGAGTAGGTACAGTATAGGCAGGGTATGTCTACACAAAGATGCGTAACCTGTGCACAGATGGACATACAAACAAACAACCACCCTGATGTACTGATTCAATTTTTTCAAGACCTCAAATGTGTTGCTTCAACTCAAAGGTAGTTTTAGCCACGTTAGCACCAGGGAAATGTCTGTCTGCAACTTTGTTCACTACTTTTGGCCAGACTGATATTTCAACTACTTTTAGTTAAATGGCTGCTCAATATTGTGCAACTATTCATGGTTTGTAGAAAATGGAGCCTATTGAATTTAGTGAGCCTTTTTTTTTCTCCTTTTAGCACAACCATAGGGTAATCTTGAGTGAAATGCACAGAAAATGTGTGCAGACTTAGTGTCAACGTCCGGGTCCGGAAGGTGAAGACATTGCAGTGTCTTACACCTGCATTCTTTATAATGACCAGCAGGGGGCGACTAGTTAAAAAAGCAGTCTGGTTATATAGAAGTCTATGATAAATGACTTCACACTTGATTTATTACCTCAGTAATGATTTCCGGGTCTATACATTTCATAAGTGTACACGAAATTGTTGTCATATCTTTATGCCTCAACTCTATGTTCTATCTATCAGCACTGCAAAAAAGGGTTTTCCTACACACACCTTTTGGTTTTAGGCATTTTTCTGTAAAACTTATAGCATGTGCTGAACTCACTGTTACAAAGCCAGCTATTTAGACAAATTGTATTAAGTTAATATCTACTGATCAGTAGAACAACTTAGCTTTGAAGTTGTATAAGGAATGTTTCAAGTTTATAAGACAACCTCCAAAGGAACAGGGAAGCCTCGTCACATTTGCCAAGGTTTTTGTATCACAATATGTCTTCCTAATATTCATTTACTGAAGACAAATCAATGTGAGCAATTGAGAACATATCCCACTTAAATATGTATAATGTTTTTGACGACTTGTTGAGATAGACACACAGAACAAATATGCACAATTAAAAAATATATATATCTGTATGCATTTTTTAACAAAGGTCTGTTTAACATGCACATAATTCAATATCCCATTATTGATGGTGCACTTATTAGTGTTGTGGAATGTAATATTAGCTATAAACTATACATTTTCATGTAACATTACAGCTTATGTTTGATGTGATTGTGCTTTTGGCATATGAGTATTTATTTAAAATAAATTAATATTTATGAAGACCCTTTTCATTGTTATAAAAATGTTTTCCTTTACTAAATGCTTGAAACCATCACCACGTTTTGAATACTCAACACATCGTCACCGTGGTCTTAGCTAATAATGTACGATTTTATCAATGAGGGAGAAGCCATCCAATCATTTGAATGTGACGGGTTAAATACTCCATGTGTGTGGAAGCTGTGCCCTCCCTGTCAACAATGGACGGACTTTGTTCCAGACAGAAACGCTTTGTGTGAGAGCGTGTGCGTTCGTGCCAGCCAGAGTGGAGATACAAGGTCAGTAACCCACCCCCCTATCTAACACACTCTGCAAATCAACAGCACAAATGAAAACAATCACAACAAAAAAAAGAGAGAAGAAATTCTCTCTTAGCAAGCGGCAGTCGATCTAAACCTGATCCACCAACTACTAGTGCATGACATTTCACCAGTTTCATTTTTTCCCCCATCATTGTGGAGATGACGTCATACTTCTGTGTGGATTTCACAATGGTTTTATTATTATAGGCTCAGGCCCTGTGACCCAAGCTTGGGCCACGTGAGTCTCTGTTATCCCGCCTGTCACCTGCTTTAAACTGATGGTGGGACACAAACAACAGAGCGGCTGGAACAGGTGATGATGATGATGATGTGAATCTACTGTGACAAGATGAGAAGAGAGTAGGAGTCTGCTTTCACTGCAACAAGTGGAAAAAGGGATCAAGGAGCAGAGAAAACACTTAAACTTCACTCAAAGGTAGGACCCCAAATGTTATTTTGTTATTCTGCATGTTATTAAAATTGTTTTAGGATATAAAGCAATAAGTATTGAAGTGGATCAAGACATTTTAGAGTAGCATTGAATGTGACGCCATGCGAAGGAGTGAGTTCTTTCTTGCAGCTGTCAGCTCAAGACGGCTATCAGTGGAAGTCCAGGTTTTAATGATGTCATAGTCTGGGTTGAGAAGTGGGATGTGTCCACAACTCCATCAGCAGATTTGTATGAGAGTGTGCACACGATTGTTAAGCTCTAACACCTCGACTGGCATACATTTGCATCACTTTAGCACTGTTTCTAGAAAAAATAAACTGCATTCCTCCTGTAGGCTTTTCTCAGCTGAATGGCTATGACTGTTTCCTCTGAGGATATGGAAGTGAAAGTTCAAATTAAATGTCTTAAAAAACGTAGGATAGGTTGTTACTGGTATTGAACATTAACAATTCAGGGGGTGTGAGTGCATTTGACTTTGTGAACTAAGTATCTTGCTTAATAATGTTAAGAAACAAAATCAGTCTTAATATAATCTGGGCTGACGATTTATGTCATTGATTAGTTCACCACTTTTGTCCAGACTGAAATATCTACATGAATGTAATGGATTGTGATCAAAATGATTATATCATAATCCTCAAATGATGAATTGGACTGAATTTCCTGTAGCGTCACCACAAGTTGGATGTTTGTTGTTTTAACTAAAAAGTTTGAACCTTTTTTAGACATTAATTTCCTCATAGGAATCAGAAAACCTTATTTGTCTCAAGATGAATGGGAATAACTTTCCAAAACCCTTTAAATGTCCTTATTAGTTCCACCATCATATCAACATTTTCATTTGTCCAATACTTAGATTTATGACCAGATAACTTCAAAATCACTGAAGTTACCCTCAGTCTCAGATTATTTTTAGGTTAGTTTTTATTGGCAATGTGGATGCTAACACATTAAATAAAAATGGTAGGCCTAAACATAATAAAAATGATACTGTACTGTACCTGCTAGACATTAGCATGGTAGCATGTTGAAATGAGCATTTAGCTTCACACGTTGTGACTAAGCACAGTCTCCACTAGCACAACTTCTTCTTTTTACAGGATGCTTTTTGAGATAAAGGTTGGGTTTACTCCTACAGTACCTAACCATAAAGTCTGAATCACAAGTTTGATAAAGAATAATGTTTTGACTGTGTCAGTGGTGATGACTCAATGTAGCACAGTGTCCTGGAGTGCCTCTCCAGCCTCTTCTTGTTCTCTTCCTGATGCAGTGACGTCAAAGTGCAAATGATAGGTGCTCCGAGTCTGAACAGGCAGCTTGTGCGGTCGAGTTCTCCCTCCCACATGCCATCTGCTTTTAGCCGAACCCTGGGCACACGTGCCAAAGGAGACCCGCGAGCATAGAGACCTTCTTGTCATCACTGAGCTGGCTCTGTCCGCCTCTCGGCCTCTTCACTGTGCAATCTGGTGCATGGCACTGATCGCTGCTCACTGCCAGGCCAATGTATGGGGGGAAAAGCCCATTCTGAGAGCCAAGAAGCTAAACATGCCACTTCTGCTTTTGTTTTCCCATGTGAGTCAAGTCAGCTGTGAACACAGAGGAGGGGATCAGGGCCAGAGGATGCAGAGCTATGAGAGTCGTAATGATTCACGTCTCAAGTGGTCAGACACTCTTTCCAATGAGCATCATATTTATCCTAAATTCTTGAGAATACAAATCTTGTTGACAAGCTTAATTTTTAATTTAATCTGTAGGCAGAGCTATCTCATTTTATACCCCCTCCTTCCCCAGCACCGAGCTATTGTTTAGCACATCAGCTGGTTTGTATAAGCAGCCCCGTGTGGATGCCTGAGAGCCCACACAGGTCGGGACTCTGTCGAAAGCAGTGAGATGGCTTTTGTTTAACTATAAAAGCTTCTCCTGTGACTTTGGCACTGTTTCTAGAAAAGAAAACTGCTTTCCTTCTGTAGGACTTTCTCAGCCGAATAGCTATGACCTGTTCCTCCTCTAAGGCATTTGTATGTGTGTGAAGATGTAACATGTCTTACAAAACTTAGATTAGGTCCTAATTGGTATTGAACATTCAAAATACAGGAGGTATGATAAGGGAGTTTAAGATGTGTAATTTCCCATCAGAGAATGTCAAACTCTTGTTTAGAAAGATGTCCTTCCATTTTTCAGGACTATTGCGCTGGAGTCATGTGACTGTCACCACATATCTCATATGTGAAATTGATATGAGAGAAACAAACATTGCTTTCATACTCTGTTCCCCGGTTCTCTCCAGTCAACAATGAAGCCCACATTTTGATGTAATCAAAACCAACAAGAATGCTCTTGTTGCTTCGATAGATACGCATCAGGCTGAAATGAAAAGCCATGCTCTTTTCAGTACAAATCATATAAAAGTCCCTAACTGTGGAATTAATAAATCCTAACTTTTACAGCTTGAGGACTTCAGTTTGTTAACTGTGAACAAACTTTGTGACTGTGTTTGATTGAGAGGGATTGTTCAGACAGGCTCATGGGAGCAGGGTCAGAACAGTGAAGGGATGTGGGTGAGGAGTAGGTGGTGTATGGCGCTCATTCATTATTCATAAGCTGGGTAGGCATGAGTGTAAGTGGCAGTGACAGAAACTCTATTACTGAAGTGTATCAACTCCTCTCGGGTTCTTGACCTGATTTTTGAGGCTTTAATTGGTATACTGCACAAACAAGAATAATTTGGATTTATCGCTGCATTGGGGAAGCCACAGAGATGGGGAGGAGAGAGCCCTGATTTGACTTTAAATGAGAGAGGTAGGTGCTGACAACTTTTTGTTCTAACATGACTTGTGGTTCATTGCATATTACCACCAGTATTAATATGGTGAAAGGAATTATAAGACACCTTTTACTCCTGTTGATGATAAGCTGTGTTAAGATAATATGATACAGCAGTGTGATTTAAGTTGTTGAGATGTCAGTGGTGGAAATAATTAAGTACATTAACTTAATCATTCTACATTTTTAAGGTACTTGTACTGTGGTGTTTTAATTTGATGGGACTTTATTTTTATTTTTATTTTCCACTACGTTTAATACATGCTTTTTTCTCCATACTGTAGCATTTAGTTTTGTCAAAAACAGTGAAAATGCTTATAAAATACAATACATTATTAAATATTGAACAACTGATTTCCAACTGTTTTGTTGTATGGCCTCATACTCTGGGTCAAATGTTTCACAAAGTGTTGAAAGGTTCACCTAATAGTGATTTCCCCTCTATCTGTTTGACTCTCAATGTTTATTCAATTATCCAATATGTAACAAAAAGAGAAAGCTTAGAAATACATTTATGTAGCAGAACCTTTTTACTCTTCTTTTTCTCCAATGAATCATCTCAAGACTCGTCATATCGACCTTGGGCCTCGACTAACAAACTGCATTACTTATTTAAAATATTCACACCACAACAAAAAACAGTAAACATCACACTTTTGTGCATGTTTTATAATAATTTAATTTGAATTCATATATAATTGGAACAACTATCAGAGGATCAATTATTCTGCAGAATGAGTGATTTTACTTTTGATAACTTTATTTACATGCTGATAATATTAAGAGCTTACATTTGTTGTAAGAAATTGTGTATTTTCGCAGTATTGACATTAATTTGAAAGTGTTGTACAGTAGATATCTTCTTTTTTCATTCATGTGGTGAACAGCAGAGTTGGTGAAGTAAATGTTCCTGTGTTTCCATGCTCTGTAAAGATGGGGAGACTGGTCGAACCAGCGCTGCTGCTGCTTCTATGGCACAGTGTTTGGGCTTTTGACGTCCCTCTGGAAGGTGAGTGTGTAACTAAAATGGCACTTTGTGATTTATCTTGTATTACCATTGACATTTCTAATACCCTGAGCTGATTTATTTCTCTGTCTGCAGTGAGGCAGCCCCCAACCATCCTAAGGCAGTCAGTGAAGGATCATATTGTAGACCCTAAGGACACCATGGTCATAGAATGTGAAGCCAAAGGAAACCCTCACCCTATGTAAGAGCTTATATAGCCCAGTGAACTGTGCTATTTATATCTGCAACACACCTCATTGTTTTTTCCTGTCTTTCTTTACACTTTCCTGAAGTTTCTCATGGAGGCGTAATGGGAAATACTTGAACGTGGCACGTGACTCTCAAACATCGATGCGCAGGCGCTCAGGGACGCTGGACATCTATGCCTGGAACAATCCAGAACAGTACGAGGCCGAGTATCAGTGCATCGCCTCCAATGAGTATGGATCTGCATACTCCAGCAAAATCAGACTACGACTATACAGTAAGATCAGTATTGGGGCGGTAAGGGAATATTTGTTTGTTGCTATTTCTTTATATGCAGCACTGCACAGTGACCTACTGTTATTAAGTGACACTACATAGGTACAATAAGGTCTTGTATTTGTCTCATACTGCCTGTGCTCCAGCACCTCTTTTCAACCTCTGTCTAAAACACAGCTCAGTCTGCTCTGATTGGTAGCTTGCCGGCTCTGTTGTGATTGGTCAACTGCTTAGAGATGACCCGCTCCTTAGCCTATCACGTGCAATGTGATGGAGCGCTAGCCAATAGAAGCACAAGTCTAACATAGTGATGTCACTGTGTTACGAAAAGTCAACAAAGGAGTCCAATGGAGACGTTTCAGGCAGGGGGGCAGTGTGGGGAAGGTAAACTCACTGTCAAGGGAACTTTGGGATTCAAGCCTTTGCAGACCATTTACATGCACTAAAAACCTTTATAACGTACTACAGGAAAGGGAAACCCCCTAAAACGCATAATGGGGCCTCTTTAATCGTTTTTGGACAACAATGGTCCATAAACTAAGTCAGGTTCCAGCTCCAGAGGCAATACATGTCAGTAGGTTCAACTCATAAACACATTCTTATACGGTAGTTTATTAACTGCTCACACATGTACCTTTTGTAGGAGCTCCTGTGTGGCCGAGGGATATTCTGGAGCCATTGACGGTCAGCGCTGGCTTGCCTCTGGTCCTGTCCTGTGACCCGCCACCAGGCCCGCCCAAACCTGAAACCTACTGGATGTCAAGCTGTAAGTGTTCCGTCATAGCAACAAATTATTCAATGAAGCCATATTATGCCTAAACAGGGGGACATTTTAATGAAATTAAATCTAAATCACAACTCCAGAGCTTGATAAAAAGGGCTGGAAAAATAATTGGCATGCTTCCACCATCCTCTCTTCAGGAGATATTTGAGGAGATGGTGAGAAAGCAAGGCCGTAAAATCACATGCGACCCCAAACACATCCTGTATAGAGAGTTTGAACTGTAAATTGAACAGGTATAAGTTTTCCTTTATTCCACTGTCAATCAAGCTGCTGAAAAGTCAGAAACAATTGTGATTATGCTGTGTTAGGAATTGTTGGGAGGTGAAATGTTTACAGTGTAGTATGTGCAATCGAGAAGGTTAAATAGGGAAAGTGCAATATGTGTAAATAGGTATGGATACTGTTAGAAAAATATCACTCGACACCAGGTTGAGAATCAATAATCAGGTTCTAGTTTATTCTTGCAAGAAGGAGCAGAGTTAAATCACATACAAAGGATATGGTTTAACTCACACACATGGGGTATGTTGCTCAACGGAGCAGGAAAAAACATCAGGCTTATATAGTCCAAAACACAGGAGATAACAACAAAGTCGTAAATCGAGGTGGCGCTAATATCAGCCGCGGGTGTCAGAAAGTCGGGTCATCTGTGATGGGTCATCTGTGACGTCTTCTGGACTTCCAGCAGTTGTGAGATAATGTAGGAGACAACAAGTATGTGCCTGTCTCCTCATAAAGATCAACAACCTGAAATGCCCTGCCTCCTCCTATCATAAAGACAAGGTCGTACACAGTTCAGAGCCACACATGATATCAGTGCATTAAAACAAACCCAGAGTATTTCTCCAACAGATACAATAGGGATATGTGCAATTTGACGGACACTATGCATAGGTGCAATAGGGAAAGTGCAATATTTGATTTGTGTATGAATACAGTAGGGAAGGTGCAATATTTGATTGATGTATGAATGCAATAGGGATATGTGCAATAGGGAAAGTGCTGTGATATGTGATCTCTGTTCTGTATCTATGACTGATTGTCCTAAATGCTTTATGTTTATTATCTCGATCCCCAAGACAAATTTCTCCTAAGGGAGACAATAAAGCTCTATCTAATCTAAAAAAACACCCAAGCTATTTAAAAGCTGTTGAAATGCTTCTCCAGTAATTGTTTTTTTACACCTTGTTTTATTTCAGGCTCGTATGCGAGACCATTCAACTGGCCCATCCAGACGGCTACCCCCACCATGCAGCCCGTGCGGCCGGACCGCAGGATATCCATGGGAGTTAACGGAGATCTGTACTTCTCTAACATCCTGTTCAACGACTCTGCTGTTGATTACTGCTGTAATGCACGCTTCCCATACAGAAATGTCATCCAGCAGAAGATGCCCGTTGTTGTTAAAGTTATTACCAGTGAGTATGACTGTCTGTCCACTAGGACTTGGCATTCATTCAATATGAGAAGTCTTCAAATGGATTGTGATGAAAATATATGACAAAATATTGTGATAAATGATTTTGTTGTCTAAATTGATAATCAAACGCTATTAAATCAATATAGAAACACACCAGGTCCAGGCTTGAGTTGAGTTGTAACGGTTTACACTCACATCTGCTCTGTTCATCTACTGTATACTACCTTGACTACTAAACAAACCGACACTAATAACATTCATTTGTAATGCCTTTTTACTATTCAATCCCTGTGGAGTTGTGGTTAGTTTACCTATAAACGGGACCTTTTGTTTTATTCCAGACTATAAAAGACTACTCGTTGGCTCCAACTAAACATACTAACTGTGGTGAGTGTGGGCTCTGCTTTAGCTGTCATCTCTTTTTGTCTGAGTTAACTTGGTTCACAGTCACACAGGGTTAATGAATGCTTGTGTTACTAGTAGTTCTGGTGTGTTCCTCTGCAGCTCGTACAGTGGCCGAGGCTGCCCCCACCTGGCTGTCTCCCACCGGCTCTTCCAGCTCCATACTGGTCCTGCAAGGGGAAGAACTGCTCCTGGAGTGTATCGCTGCAGGAGTGTAAGTGTCACCCAAAGATCACAGGACATACTGTCGCTGCAGGCCCTTCATTAAAATATAAAATTCATTGCAACTGTTTAAAGAGCCAGAGTGTTTGTTCAGTTTCTCTTTAGTATGTCTTGACTTTGATTTCTGAAGTCCTCCTGTGTAAAGCCTTGTTTATCTTCATCAAGGCCAACTCCTCATATTACGTGGACCAAGAACGGTGACGACCTGGAGGTGACGTCACGAACGAGAGTAAAAAACTTCAACAAGATGATTCAAATCCCAAAGGCCTCTTTTGATGATGTGGGTGAATATGGCTGCACTGCCACCAATAAGCTTGGATACATAGAGCACACAATAACCGTCAGGGTCAAAGGTAAGACATACTTTCAGATATGTTACTGACTGCACAATAATGTGTAGAAAACTAAAATGATTGTGTCTGACAGCCGCTCCTTTCTGGCTGGAGAAGCCCACTGATTTGGTCTTGGCTCCGGAGGAAAATGGACGCCTGGTGTGTCGTACTGATGGCGCTCCTCGTCCCACTGTCAGCTGGTTCATCAACGGGGAACCCATTGAAAGTATGTGTTTGGAGATCCTGCCTACTATATTTTATTATGTAAACATGATTAACCTTTAGTGTTTTTTTTCTTCTCTAGCTGCTACACCGCTGGCTAACAGACAGGTCTCAGGAGACACACTGAATTTACGCAGTGTGACCGTTGAAAACACTGCGGTCTACCAGTGCAACGCGTCCAATCAGTTTGGCTACTTGATGGCCAACGCTTTTGTTAACGTGTTACGTAAGTGACCACTCTTTGAATAACATTTACAGTGTCAAACATCAGTCAGCCATGAGTTGTGGAAGATTTTGAAATGTATACTAAGGGTTCATCAATTTAATAAATGTTTTAGTCGTTCACACAAATACATTTTCAGTGTCAAGGCACCTTGAAAATGTGCTCATAAATTAGGACACTAATAATTTGTTTTTATTTTAGCCCTGCAATGTTTATACATTTGATGACAAAACGTTTAGGGGAGAGTGGGGTAAGTTGAGCCATTTTTTAGTTATGCTGTCCTCTAAGCAAGGAGAAATGACACATAGTAAAAATGAAAACACACACCTATAATTCAGGATGTCTCCTATCAATGGCAATGATAATAATTAATATTTGATCAAGGGCAGTGAAAATATTACTTCTTTAAAAAAAAAAGTCTTGTGGCTCAACTTGCCCCAGTGTAGGGGTAAGTTGATCCAGGTCAGGGGGTAAATTGAACCACTGTTCAAACCTGGGCATACCTGTTCAAACCTGGGCATACCTACAACAAATCTTAAAGGTAACTATAAACAATAAATAACAAACCAAATACAAGCTTAGTTTTTCAAATATTTTTAATATAGGCTACATTTCGATTGAATTGATTGATTTTTTTTTAAAGGAAAAGTAATCATACAAATGGTGATACAATTTCCTACATCTTACCAATCAAACACAGGGTAAATGCAACTTTAAATGTAGCCTACAATGAGCTCTTATTATCAACTTGGCCTACTTTCATTAATTTCTCCATTGAAAAACTGGCTCAATTTACCCCAAGGCCCATGGTTCACTTTACCCCATAGCCACCATTTTAGAAAAAATAGCCTAGCATTAAAATTCAGAGTCATCTTTAGCTTAATGATTCACATGGTTTAATACGCTGCTAACACATCAACACAATATATATGTTTAAACCTGGATACTTTTTTTTTGACATGACAGCCGATATATCTGACATCTAGAAAATGCACTTTGACAAGCACAAAAGTTTTTTTCGTAAAAATGTTTACTTACCAGACCACAATAAGCATCTCTCTTTCACAGGCAATGAGAAATGGGTGGAGCTTGCATAATTTCTGGTCACTTAATTACAACGATAAGGCGTTGCCTGGTTACAGGGGGTGGTTCAACTTACCCACTGGCTCAACTTACCCCCTTCTCCCCTATGTTTAAAAAAAAGATACAGGTTTGAATTTTGTTGTACTATTGTTGTATTTTAGATGCAACGCCGCGTATTCTCGGGGCAAGGAGTGACCTCGTCAAGGTGATAGAGGGAAGACGTACCCTCTTGGACTGCCGCTACTTTGGCTCTCCAGTGCCTGAATTGCGATGGTGAGAACACACACTGTATGACATTTAAATGCAACTAGTGTGTTTACACAACTGCTCACAGCTCGTGTGTTTGTATGTGTGTGTGTATGGGTCTGCTCACACAGGTCCAAATATGGACAGGGGACTATAGAAGGAAATCGTTTTAGGACGCTTGGTAACGGGACTCTGGAGATCAAAAGCATACAGGTAGAGGATCAGGGAACCTACGTGTGTATAGCCAGCAACGTCGCAGGAAGAGATGAGATCCAAGTCCGAATAGAGGTCAAAGGTGAGTGTCGCACTGTTTCATATGAATAATCCTTTACATTTTTTATTTATGTGATCTATATGGTTTGAAACCCCTCTTCTCAGAGCCCACTCTAATGGTTAAAAGACCACAAAATATGAAAGTCATGCGAGGAACAGATGTGCGCTTTGAGTGTGAGGTCAAATCAGATCTCACTACTCCTGTCACAACCACCTGGATGAAAGACAAAAGACAGGTGACTCTTGGCTGGAGGTACGTCTTTTAATTTATCAATTATATTAAGGTACACACCAAAAAGACAATTTTTGGTTTTGTGGAAACCCTTGACAATTATCAGTCTCTTGTTACCTCAGACTCTCTCTGGATGAATCGAATCTGATCATTACTAATGTAATCAGAGGCGACGAGGGCAATTACACCTGTGTCATCAAGAGTGAACTGGAACAGAAGTCTGCCTCAGCACGCCTAATGGTGATGGGTATGGCATGCTTATATTAAAAGACATTTCAGCAACCATGAGACATGCTTGGCTCTTTGTTTGTTCACATATTTCTCTTTGTAGACCGTCCAGATCCTCCCACTGATTTGGTGCTGTCAGATCCATACGAGCGCACAGTAAGACTCAGTTGGGCCCCTGGAGCCAGCAACCACAACCCTATAACAGGTAAGAGCTGAAAAACCCTTTATGCATTATTGTTTTGAGGGAATTCCCGTTTTATTTACCAGACACTTTCTCCATGTATTGTTTGCTACAGAGTACTTAGTGCAGTTTGATGATGATGACTGGTTGCCTGGCAAGTGGAGAAACCTCTCGACGTACCCAGGGAACCTCAACTCTGTCATTCTTCATCTCACCCCGTTCACCTACTACGAGTTTCGGCTCGTCGCTATCAATGAAATCGGAATGAGTCGCCCTAGTCGTCCATCTACACGCTTCCAGAGCAGCGGTGCACGTGGGTTTCATTTTCCTGAAATACATCATTATTATCTGACACATTTAAGGCTAGCAACATATTATGTCTAACATATTTCACATTTATTTTATTTAAGTATATTGTACTGTATGTTGCACTATTGCAGGCCTGGTTATTTTCCAACAACTAGACTGTAGCTTGTAATGTTGAGTTTTACCTACAGCTCCAGATATAGTCCCAAAGAACTTGAAGGGTGTGGGTACATGGCGGAATAACATGGAGATCAGCTGGGAGGTAATTAACCCATACAAAATGTAAAATTACAGTCTCCCCTTCATCATGACTGTTGAATATTGTCCTTTACAATGAAATCGAACTGTGCTTTCAGTCTCTGAGCTACAGAGAGTGGAACGGGCCCCACCTGAAGTATCTCGTGTGGTGGAGAAGGAGAGATTCCCGAGAGGAGTGGAAGAATGCCACCACTAAATGGGTGAGGTACTACATCTACGATGCAGATACCTTCACTCCTTACGAGATCAAAGTGCAGGCTGTCAACGACTTCGGCCTGGGTCCAGAGTCTCCTGTTGTCACTGGTTACTCTGGGGAAGACCGTAAGTACTCAAATCCTGCACTTTGCGATATATAGATGCAAAGAAAGGGCGTTTGGCTTGCCCTTCTGTAATTACATCATCTCACTGCGCTCTCTTCTTCTGCAATATTTATAAATATAATAGTATATAATATTTGCAACTGTTTACCTTAAAAAAATACGTCTTACATTTGCCTCAAAGTAGTGCCTACTTATTTTGCTTTTTTTTTAATGTTGTGTTTAATTTTGATGGACACTTGACATTTATTGTCCTTGAATTTGTTACCCTCCTATTAGTCATTCCCTACGTTTTAATAAGAAGCTGTTCAATAACTTTTTTTCCAATAGGTTATTTGTTAAAGTATACACTTCTATGTTTACAGTTACTACAATTGTAATCTGAATCTTAATCAACATGGTCAATCATGGTTTGAGATATCTACACAACTCAGTGGGATTTTAACACTCATCTTTTTGTGTATTTTCTGTTCACATTTTGGCTGAGTTTTCCTTCCCATCACCTCTTTGTGTTCACGGATAAGCAATTATCTCTGTCCTCCTCAGGCCCCTTAACGGCACCCCTGAACCTGAGAGTGTCTGACATCGAGAGCACTCAGGTGACTTTGCACTGGGACTCTGTGACACGCGGCGATATGCAGGGAGAACTGAAAGAATACAAGGTGCGTCTATTGGGAATTTAATATTTTACTTATATCATATTATTAGATTGATAGACGACAATATACTCTTGTGTTTTAGGGCAAATGTACGTCATCGGTGGATTCCACTGTTTATGATGGCAAATCAAATGACTTCAATGAGCTAGATAACAGAGCTTGTTTATTTGAAAGTAGTAATAACCATTTATTTATTGCCTTGTTGAGGCTGTAAAATAAGGGCTAGACTAAGATCGGGGTCAAGATTAGAGTTTAGTTGAAACTGAAAGAGATGAAGAGACCCAGACAATGTATAAACATGTGACCGAAGAGGTTGGATTCCAAATCACTGTAAGCATTGAGTTTAATAATGCTTCATTAAGCATGAACTTCACAATATTATCTCATATAATATAATATATAAATTCACAAAGAACTTGAACTTGATATGCTTAAGACACAAAACCATATCCAAATAGCAAACTCAGGATCAAACTGTTATAAACACTATAACACTTAATGAATAATTAATTATGTAAAAAGACATTCCCTAAATGAGACAACATTCAATACAAACAGGTATTTAATATTCACTCCATGCAAAGTCATTGTATTGTTTCTTATCTCATATAACACTTCTACAAAAAGAATGGTTCATTTTAAAGAGGCCCTATTTTGCCTACAGTTTTCACCTGTTGTGTGTTATTTAGGTTTGTGTGCATGTAAATGGTCTGCAAAGGCTAAAATCCAAAGTTCCCTCCAGAGGGAGTTTCTCCCCCACACTGCCTGAAACGCCTCCATTGGAATCCTTTATTAACTTCAGTAACATAGTGACATCACTATGTAACACTTGCACTTCTATTGGCTAGTTCTCCAACACATTGTACGTGATGGGCTAAAGGGCGGGACGTCTCTAAGCGGTTGACCAATCACAACAGAGCCGGCCTGCTAACCAATCAGAGTAGACTTGGCTCTGATTTCAGACACGCAGTATGAGACATTTTTTGAAATAAAGACCTTTTTGAACATTAAAGCATGTCACGTGTCACAGTAGAGGCACAGAATACTAATATGAATCTGAACATAAGCGTTAAAGGGACTCTTTAAATGTTAAAAGCGGAGCCGATAGTGTTACTAAGAGACAAAGAGAAAACCTTTTGAAGATAAAGTGTAGTTTATTGGCATGCAGAAGTTATTTGACCAACTAAATAATATGCAATGTTATAAAACAAATCATGAGCATACATATGTACAAATACCTTTTTAAAAGACAGTGTGCAGGAGTTCATAATGAAAATGCTCAGTGTGTTGCTTCTCATCTATCAGGCTTACTTCTGGAGGGACAGCAGCCTGCTGAGGTGGCAGAGAGTCAACAGAGGGATGAAGTCTAGATCTTTTTTAGTTAATGATCCGGAGCCGTCGGGGGTCCTAACTGAACTCATCCCCTATAGCAACTACAAGCTGTATATAGTGGTGGCCAACAATCGATATGAAGGGCCGCCCAGTAATAACATACACTTCTCAACGCCGGAAGGAGGTAAGAAAAGTCACTCATTAACCATCCAAAAAGAGCAAAAGCACATTGAAATCATGAATGAATGTTTACTTCCAACGTTTATGTGTGTTGTCTCCTGCTGTGTTCTTGTCTGTAGTACCATCCACTCCCACATCCTTTAGGATCCAACAGCGACATCTTGACAGTATTTATGTCGACTGGGACCTGCCAGCCGAACCCAACGGTATCATAACTGGATATTTACTCAAGTATCAGACAGGTACGTCATCCAAGCCTCAGGATGGAACATTCAAATCATTTAGCATATTGCCTAGAAGAAACAGCAACCTTTAATAACATAAAACAAAGCTGTTCATTTCACTGAATCTGACAAATAACACTTCGGTCCCGGTAGCACATAATAGCACAATTTAATATGCACTCAAAGACCAAAATACCACTGAAGTATGTTATAGAAAGGTTAATGAACACTTGTGTGGGCCCTTTCCCAGCAGGTAAGCTACATAATGGTGTTGTTGTGTGCACTCTACCTGCATCAAGAGACCTCTAAGCACACTTGAATTCCCACTCTCTCCACAGTGAATGCTTCCAGGGGAGAGGAGGAGCGGGTTGAAGAGTTCACTCCAAATATAACAAGTTTCTCACTCCGGCGATACGACCGCTACACCCGATACAGATTCTCTGTGGCCGCACAAACTCGGCTCGGGATAGGGGACTGGCATACGGAGGAGTCACTGCATTACACCACAGAAAGTAAGATCAACACATATGGTGGCCTGCCACATAAACACATTTAATGATGTATTTACATGTGTTTGCTCATGTGTGTGTCTCAGTATATGCACAGGATCAGGTGGACATCACCACTCAGGGCTGGTTCATCGGGATAATGTGTGCTGTGGCTCTCATCGTGCTCATCCTACTCATCGTCTGCTTCATCAAGAGGAGCCGAGGGGGGAAATACCCAGGTACTTTATATTATATTACTTTATAATGTCCATGAGCAACACACTGTTTCTGATTTTACAGTGTACTTTGCTTTCATTTCAGTACGGGAAAAGAAAGACATTTCATTGGAACCAGTGGATGACAAAGATCAGGAGGGATCGTTTGACTACAGGTAAGCATTACAGCAGACAGTTGCTGGAATGAACACAAATAAAAACACATACTCAATGCAAACTTTACTGATGGAACAAGAGAACAAAACATATTGTATATATTTACCAGACTGTTTTCCCAAAAACTTTTTTATTTTCCAAATGGTGTTATATCTTGTACTATTTATAGATATAATAGTATGCTAATACTCAACACTGCATATATAATTTATCATTAAGTTTCCTATAACAATGTACAGAATAATTATTAAAAAATGACTTATATTTGTGCATTTACATCCATTTGCTCTGTAGCTGTGCATGAGCTGCGTGTTTGGGGATTTAAATCTTGCAACCCTTATGTCTGGTGCACAGGTACAAATCAAATCTGATGACAGTATTTATGGCCTTGTTTGTGATAACTCATAATCATATTATTTTCTGTTTTTTTACCTTTCTATTTACTCTCCCTTTTCTATCTAAACCTTTATTCCCCCCCCAAACCTCAACCCTGCTCTTTTCCCATGAACCACTCAAGGTCTCTTGAAAGGTAGGAAATACTAAATATGGGTTGTTATTTATTCATTTGTAAATGCAGTGTGTACTCTACAGCCTTACAAGTAGTTTATTTATAACAGAATATTTGAACTGTTTCAAGCATGTTATGAGTGGATGTTCAATGATATGTGATAAAGTAATTATTAATGATCTAATACAATCTCTCTTCATATTTTAGGATAGCACGTATCTCCACTCTTCCTTACCCCCGACGGTACGTACAGTACATTCAAATGTTTAATGTTTTTACATGTTGGGGTTTATCCTTTATCCTTTCTGTCTTCCTGTGCTGACATAATGCACCAAGATTAGGATCGGTGCAATATGGAAAAATGATAATGATATTGTTGACCTAACACCTCAATATTGGTATTGTGAGAATTGTATATGGGTTGACTTTTGTTGCTTTTTCCAAATGTTTCCAAAATGAGATTTTCTAAATAATAGTAGTTATAAATGTGGATAATATTAATTACAAAATTCAAATGAAAGAGCAGCTGGACAGTCTGATAGGTTCAAAATGTAACATCTATTGACTGAAATGCAATTTAAAACCAGGGGGAAAGACTTATGCCATATTAAGATATCAAAAATCTTAAAAATATGTGCAACTCTGCTTGTTTGGCGGAGGTGTACAAATGCGAGGAGGTAATTCTAGTTTGCATTGTTTTGTAGAGAGGAGGAAAGAGGGCTTCAAAGAGGCCAGCCGTCCATAGAAGCAATAATGAAGCGATCAGACAGTGATGACAGTCTGGTGGAGTACGGCGACGGAGGCGAGATACAGTTCGACGAGGACGGCTCTTTCATCGGCCAGTACACAGGAACCAGGAGAGACGTCAGGGAGTTGGACTTTGGAGGAAGTCTGGAGCTCCACTCTCCGATGAATACCATCTACTCCCTGGCGTAAAACTCAAAGTCGAACTACCTTTTCAGAAGACTTTGCCGTGTTTGTACCAGCCACCTTTAATTTAAACTTTGGGGTGCTTGTTGTTTGCCTGCAGGAGGGAACAGCTGGAGCCTGAGGTGCTGTAACCCTCAGACAGAGCAACTTTCATGCATTTAAAAAAAGAAAATGGTGGAATATTTGGGACAAAACTAGAGATGAGATCCTTATTCATCTGATGGAACGCAAGCTATATGTTTTGTGATTCATTTCTTGTAAATACAACAGCTGTGTGTTGTGTGCGTACACATGAGTTCACGTTCAGTTATCCTCACAATGGAGAAACACTGGCTGCACATCAGACGAGACAGAAGTGGATCAATTTATCATGTTGATAAAAGACGTTGCAGAGACCAACTTAACTATTTTTATTGCATATTTTTTCTTTGAGCTAATTTCAATAATGACATTTGTGTGTTTGAAATAGGGGCAGCAAACCATATTTTAACAATCGCAGGAGCCACAATATACTCTGGATTTGGATTGCATACTTATCAGGAATCAGCAAGCAGCCATAAACCAGCGCTAAAATCAGCAGTTGCTCTTGTTTCTCTTTGAACCTGCTTTAAACTCTAAATCATAATTTTTTATATCATCATTTAGTTTATTTGACCCCTAACATCATCTATGTATTACTACAGTTATGTCCTATGTAAATAAAGTGGAACATATTTATTTCTACCATGTTTGATATGACTCCTGATGCTAAATCCAGCTATATAATAAACCTGATAAGGAGGTTATTCAATAATCTTTAAATATAATAACTGGTTTTGAACTGTTTGCCGGTGTCTATGTGTAAACCCTCAGTTCATAACATTTGGTGACATATCAGAATCCCTCATTTGATTTAAAGGTCCCCTATTATACTGTTTTTCATCAATATATAGTATAGGTCTCAGATATATACAAAACATGTCTCTGAAGTGTTTGGCTCCAAACACCAAACAGATCATTGCAGCATCCCATAATCCCCTCTGTTTCAGCCCTGTTTCAAAAGTGCTGATTCTGTGTCTGTTACTTTAGATGAAAATAAGGAGCCCCTCCCCACGCCCCTCTGAGAGATATTTGGTTAAAAAGAACACAATGGTGCTCTCGGAGGAGATTCAGGGGATAAGGGGGGGGGGGGGGGCGGCGTTACCTTGGTTGGTGATTGGCTAATGGTCGCACAACCCAAAACATCTGGCCAAAATCTGATCAGCTCATTTTCAGACAGGTTTTTATATAAATGGATCAGGACAAAAAGAGAGGGGTCTTTGTTCCTGAAACTTTCAGAATCTCTTTACACAGAGGGGAAACATGTTTATGTATACAATTCATGAAAAAGTGGATTTTGCATAATAGGTGACCTTTAAAAGTTCAAATGAATAGTTACAGGAAATATACCACACTTATGTCACTGCCAACTTATCTTAGCATCAAGACTATAAACAGAGAGTCCGCTAGCCTGGCTTGTCCAAAGGTAACACTTCCCAGCATGTATTTTATGACAATTATTACTGTTTTACAAGGCGATACAGGGTCCGGACTATTTATTGGCCAACTGCTTTTGTTTCGCTCCGTTTGCAGTGTTTGGGCTAAGCTAAGCTCAGTAGCTGCGGCTGTAGTTGCATATTTAACATACAGATGTGAGTTGATGTTTCTCATCTATATCTCGTTCTTAGAGGGAAATAAGCGTATTATTCCAAATATCTCTCAGACTGTTGCTGCATGAATTTGTCTTGCATACAATACACTGTAAAGCCAAACCTAGAACAAATCGATCTTTCTATCTTTTTGAACTCCAGTCATTTTGCTGCCAAAGGAGATAAGCTGCAGTTACGTCATTAGAGATCATAGAGTTTAATCGTGAAGGACATCTTATCAAACAACCATTGAGGTGGATTAGGCCTCTGATATTGGGTTTTTATTATGGCAAACCCTCTGATTAAAGGAGGGAACAACCGAATTGTAAAGAACAGATTAACAAGGCTTTTCCTTTGCGCTTCTAGTTAATGCAAAGTAAAGGAGGTTTAGACAGCAAACGGTTCTATTCATGACTAAGAATACCAATATGCACGGAAACAGTGTCTAACATGCTCATTGTGCAATGATCAGCCTAGGTATATATACATTGTCCTGTAACTGATACTGAAAGGTCTAGTAATGCTCTTACTCCCACTGTTACCAAAAATCTTGTAATTGAAATGTAAAACTGTTGCTGGTAACCACTTGTAAAATGTGAGCATTTGCTGCTTTCCTCACTGTGGATTTGACAAAACAAACATTTAAAGACATAACTTCGAGCTATGGAAGAAAGATTGGCCATGTTAAAAAGAAGTTTGACATTTCATGGATGAACTGATTGATTAATTCAGCAAATCATCAGGTCAACAATCTAAGACAAAAAAGAACAATTTACATCCATAATTACCCGTTGAAACCATTGTAATCCTGAAGTCATATAAAATACAACGCATCAGTTTATACTTTTATCAAGTTCATCTTATCTGCATGGTCAGATGTCCTGATCTGAGACACTTTACTGAGGCAAGTTTAACTTTAATGCTCTGATCTCGAGTTATCAGACAATAAAAATTGATATCACATTCAAGTCAAGTCACGTGCAGCGTCTCTTTGTCTAATATGAATTTTACAGTGACAATTATTCTCTCTCAGGAGTATTCATGGCGCCTCACTGTCACGGCACGCAGCCTTTGTCCCTTTCTTATCACGTCTATAAAAAGGACTTCCAGGAGGATCCGAGGAACATCCAGCCGATCGACTGTGAACCGGTAAGTCAGGATCACACAGAGATTTTTAATAAATTACATTTTACAGTTTAACGTGTTCAATTGTCAATGTTTACATTTGATTTAACTAGTGCTTGTTTAAATGTATGTTTTGTTTATTGAGGGAATGATTGCAAAATGTCTTTTTACCCGAGTATTACAATAAAGATAATTATTCTGAATACATGTTTTGTTATGTGCGGAAAATACAGACTTTATATGGTTAACTATAGTTAGCAACTATAATGCAAAATTCATAAAACACAATTATTTTGTAATTGTTGCAGCTCTGTGGAATAGGCTCAGCGGACACAACATGGCTCGTCTAACAATCTTAGCAGGTAAGTTTTATTATTTCAATGTTGTGTTCATTTAAAGACAGTGATTGTGTACAGAACATCTTTGAAAAATAAAACCTTTATTTTCTCCTTTTAGGGCTCTCCCTTTTGATGTGTCTCCAGTTGGGTATGCATTCATTATATAACTCATATAACTTTATAATACATGTACATTCAGAGGTGGGAGAAGTACTGAGATCTTACACTTGAGTTAAAGAAGTACCAGACTGTAGGAATACTCTGTTACTCAAGTAATAGTCCTACATTCAAAATGTTACTCAAGTAAAAGTACAGAAGCATCTAAATATACTTAAAGTACCAAAAGTAAAAGTACTCATTATGCAGATTGGCCTGTTTCAGATTAATATATATTAAATGTTTTGATTATAATTATTGATGCATTAAAGTGTTATCAAAACTGGTAAAGGTGCAGCTGGATTTCATTATTTGTATGCTGCAGGGTAGCTTGTGAATGTCCTTTCAGGTTTAAATAAAGTTAATTTAAGGGTTGACTATATTTCACACTATTAACCCAAATCTACAAAGTCACTAAAGGTACATGTAGTGGAGTAAAAGTTGCATAAAATGGAAATACTCAAGTAAAGTACAAGTATTTCCAAAATGCATTTAAGTTCAATACTTGAGTGAATGTACTTAGTTACTTCCCACCTCTGTGTACATTGCTTCTAAATAACCTGTTCTAAATATAATCTCCTCTCTCTAATAGTGTCTTCAACCAAACTGGTGTGCTACTTCACCAACTGGTCCCAGTATAGACCAGGTGTCGGCAAATATTTGCCCGCCAATGTGGACCCCAACCTCTGCACACACTTGATTTACGCATTTTCAATCATCAGCCATTCCAACGAGCTGGCGCCCTATGAGTGGAATGATGATGTTCTCTACAAATCCTTCAATGAGCTGAAGAACACGTGAGTTATTACTGCAGGACCAGTAATACCTGCAGTCTTATCAGCTGTTATTTAACAACGGCTAATCACATCGGCAGGCGGGTGGAAGTTACATGGTTTAGTGTGACTGGTTAAGTGGTATCCTTTTTATATATATTTTATCATAATTCTATTTCATTCATTTATTTATATATTTATTAATCCTGGTCTTCTACATGACCATCCGAAGCTGTGTGCACTACTTGCTGGTCGAAACTGTCAGACCTTTTAATCTGTGTTTTAATATGTCTGTTTTTAAAGCACTCGCTGGAGCAGTGACTATAATAATAATAATAATAATAATAACTTGAATTTATATAGCGCCTTTCATAACCTCAAGGTCGCTTTACAAGGAAACTTCCAAGGACAAGACATAAAACATTAAAAAAAAAAAAAACATAAAATCTCGTTGTATTCTGTACAATGACAATAAAAGCTTTTGAAACAATTTGAATTTTAGTCTCCATATGAGGAAATTGTCAAAGACTAATAAACGGTTAGATGTATTGCAGTGGTGAAACTTTAACTGAGTGGACAGAAAGTAACAAGAAACACCTACAAACAAAAGAAGATAACAAAATAAAAATTGGCAATAATAAATATAAATACTAAAAGCAAAGAAAGGGTTTTAAGGAGAAACTTGTAGCAAGTGAAGTATGAGATCATGAGTAAAAGGCATGTTCCTGTACATGCACTTTTACATGTAATGCACATTGGGTTGTGTGAAATTATCATGGGCATTGTTTCATGTCATGAAGTATTTGTAAAGAGTGCTTCTTTGACCTTATCAGCAAACGGAACGATCTTACCTCCTCTTTCTTTCCTCTTGTTATCTTCATCTCTCACAGAAACCCTCGTCTGAAGACTCTGCTGGCTGTCGGCGGGTGGAACTTCGGATCAACACAGTGAGTTGTCGTAGCAACTTAAAATCAGCTGCTGTCTAGAGAAAATGATGCAAATATGCAAAGAAACAAAATATCGATTATAAAGTGTTTTAAGATCTTCGTTTAAAGCTTGCAAGCATGACGACTCGTGCAGAGTGCGTCCTGTTCTGTGTGTGACAGCCACTCTTATAGGGACACATCAAAGATCCTTTACATGACAACACAATAACATGTGATCCAGGATGGTCGCCCTATGGCAGTAGACAAAACTCACACCCTACAAAGAACAGTTGGGTGTCGCAGCTACTACCCTAGAGCAAATGTCTTGTCTTTCGTCCTTCCTATAGTGTCATAAAACCCTTCGTGAACACATCTGTTATCACACATATATTGACATGCCATTCCCAGGATACAGCAGTTACATTTAATTAGGATTACACTGTATTAAGCTTTAATACCACAATTGCCATAACAGAGTCCGCGAGGAATCACAAAGCTGTGAAACTGCTTTATCTCATATAATAATAAGAACTTCATGAACAGTGTTGCTATAAATTCTTTTACATTTACAGATTTACCGTCATGGTTTCATCCAAGCCCAACCGCCAGAAATTCATCCAGTCTTCTATCAGATTTTTGAGACTGCATGGCTTCGATGGGCTGGATCTGGACTGGGAGTATCCCGGAGCACGAGGCAGCCCTCCAGAGGACAAGAGGAGGTTCACAATCCTCTGCCAGGTCAGTATGGAAGACCTCCCATCGCAGCACTAATGAAATAATCCCACACAGAGGTGGAAGAAGTACTCAGATCCTTGAGAATTTGTACTTGAGTTGAAGTACAAATTCTATGGTCTGAAAATATCCATTACAAGTAAAAGTCTTGAATGCAAAATGTTACTTAAAGTAGGATTACAGAAGTCATTTCAGCTCAATCAGCTTTCACAGTATTTCATTTGTATACAATATTAAATTATTCAGTTTGTATCACTAACAAATGCATTTTGGGGGATTTTAAGGTTGTAGTTTGTCAATATGGGGCCAATTTTAGATTTAGATTTTTTAAAACACTGTACATTAGTAGTACAGCTATATTATATCACATTGTGCATATCACATACATGTCAAAAGTAACTAGTAACTATGAGTGTTTAAGTGGAGTTAACGTACAATGTTTGCCTATTAAATGTAATGGCATAGAAGTATAAAGTAGCAGAAAATGGAATGGAAGTAGAATTATTATGTCAAAAATAGTAATTAAGAATGGTATTTGAGTAAATGTACTTAGTTGCGTCCAGCACTGATCCCGTAGAATGAAACATCAAAATAGCACCCTGATTTAAGATACTACACTACAGCAATGTAATATTATATTGTACATTATCCTCAACTATTTAAATCTTGCTTTTAGGAATTACTCGCCGCCTATAAAAAGGAATCCACTGAAACCAGAAAACCACGGTTGCTGCTCACAGCTGCAGTGGCTGCTGGGAAGGGAAACATCGACAATGGATATCAGATTGCTAAAGTTTCAAAGTGAGTTCCAGTGACGGCGAGTCATTTAGCTTCAAAGTTGAAATCAAATAAATTGTTTATTTGTTGTACGATGTGACATCATGCTTGTGCTACAGGTTTTTGGACTTTATAAATGTCATGGCTTATGACTTCCACGGAGCATGGGACCCGTTCACTGGTCACAACAGCCCTCTGTACCGTGGCTCTGCCGATCAGGGCGAAAACATCTACTACAATGTGGTGAGTAAACTCTTTGACAACATGAATGTGTCATCCTCACTAATCAGAAGCTGAATACGTATATGTCCTTGTCTTTTTACTATTAAAATGTTTTTGTCTCACAGGACTTTGCCATGACATACTGGAGGGACCAAGGAGCTCCTCTTGAAAAGCTCTTAATCGGTGTTACTACATATGGACGCACATTTCGCACAACACCAGCAGGTAACGGTGTTGGAGCACCAGTCAGCGGAGCAGCCGCTGCCGGCCCCTACACCCGGGAAGCTGGGTTTTGGTCCAACTATGAGGTCAGTCAAAGTTCAATGAAGAGCAACACTGAAACACAACTTCATGATTAAATTAAGTGCAGATTTAATTAGTACAAGCCCTCATGAATATATGTCTAAAAGCATGTGGAGGATGTTTAATTATCACTTCCTTCCATTTCTACAGATCTGCACTTGGCGCAATGGAGCCACTGTCAAGTGGATTGATGATCAAATGGTGCCCTATGCCGTCAAAGGAGATGAGTGGGTTGGGTTCGAAAACAGAAGGAGCTATGAACTCAAGGTAATAAAAACATATCTTCCTCCACGTCTCATTGAGATAATGAACAAGATGAAAGTAGCATATACCACTCTACCACTACTCTCCAGCTATGCACTAGGAACAGCTGATGACAATGAGCACAGCACAGACTATGTTAATGCCTTGTATTGAGCTGGAGGTGGCACTGTAACTGGAAACTAAGTCTTTTGGCAAACATCCCCCCAAGACTGGATACTTTTTGTTGGATTATTACAGGTTTCTTGCATTTTTGCTTTAGAGAAAAACACTTCAAAGCAGATCAAGCTATAATTAATCACAATTATCACTCAGTAAACTGTGTGTCCTCTGCAAGTCAATCTCTGCTCAGATACTAATATACAAGCAGGGTTACATTAAACAAGCTTTAATGGGGAAACAAGAGAAAATCTTGTACATTCAGTTAATTATCAAAAGATCTCGGATCATTTTGTTTTTCATTTTTCTTTTGACAATGCCAGACAAATATATTGTAGTTCAAACATGTGGCTTCGTTAATTAAACCCTATTCTGGCATAAGGTCTTGATAAACCTTTCAGGGCCTACAATTGTGCAGGCAAATAACGATTGCTCACGTATCATTTTACCTTTTAACTGCTTTATTACTAAAATATTCTTCTCTTTGGAGGCAAGGTTATCTCAAATAATAGCCTCTGTGTTTTCTATTTATGTTTGAGGGTTCATGTGATCAGACACGTATTCACTCTATGAATAAAAATACAAATCATAGGCCTATAGTTTAAAATAACAACATTTGCATTTTAGACTGAAGAACTCTCTATAATTCATATTCCATAGGCAAAGTATATAAAAGATAACAAGTTTGGAGGTGCCTTCATCTGGTCTCTGGACCTGGATGATTTTGCTGGACAGTTCTGTGGCGAGGGAAACTATCCTCTCATCAGCTATCTGCGCTCTCTTATGGATCCAGGTAAACAAATATCTCAACATTTCACCATCTCCTTAGGAAGTGCAACCTTCCATAATGTCTTGAATTTAAATGTATTGTTTTTCTTCTTACTAGATTTCCCACCTCCAGTTCCTGAAACCACACTTGCACCAGGGATCACTACAACCCGTCCCGTCGTAGGAAACCACACAACTTCTGCCACTGCTCCTACAACTCCCACTTCCAAACCCACCACCACTCCCACCACCACAACTGCCGCTTCTGGAAGTTTTTGTGCCGGGAAGCTCGACGGCCTCTACAGAAATGACAAGAAGCCCGGCACCTTCTATCAGTGCTTCCAGGGAAGAACATTCCTTCAGCATTGCCCAGCTAATCTCATTTTCAGTGAAAAATGTAACTGCTGCGACTGGCCTTAAATAAATATATGATGCATTAAACAGAAAGGCTTCTTTTATTTGGTTCAATGTGTGTATACAAACCTCAGACTGCACAACACTTTACTTGTTATGCTCACTGTGAAGGAACAGGGTAAGCCCCATGGGAAAAAAGTTATACATCAAA
This sequence comes from Gobionotothen gibberifrons, assembly GCA_943591055.1. Classification (NCBI taxonomy): domain Eukaryota; kingdom Metazoa; phylum Chordata; class Actinopteri; order Perciformes; family Nototheniidae; genus Gobionotothen; species Gobionotothen gibberifrons. The sequence continues at coordinate 19,167 of CALSBZ010046817.1, read as the reverse complement.
TGGGGGGTTTACCCTTTCATGTAGTGTTATAGGCTGAAACACCAAAGTTCATGCCAGAGGGAGTTTCTCTCAACACACTCCCCCCGTTGCCTGAATCGCTGAGTGAACTCCTTTGTTTTTCTTCCGTCACATTATTAAGTAACACTGGTGCTTCTATTGGCAAGTGCTCCAACACATTGAATGTGATGGGCTAAGGGCCGGATATCTCTAAGCGGTTACAACAGAGCCGGCTAGCTAACCAATCAGAGCAAAAGAGGAGCTGCAGCACAGGAAAGTATGAGAAAAATAAAGCACTTTTACACATTAAAGCATGTAAATATGTCACAGTAATAGCACAAAATACACATATGAACCTGACAATAAGCATAATGTGTCTTCTTTAAAGTATTTTAAAGAGATAAAGATGGGTAAAAAATCAACAAGTGACAAAAAGTTAACTCTAGTTAAATTAACTTAAAAACATTTTTTGTTTTCTTCTCATCAAAAGAAATTGCCTTCCTCTCCAATTCCAATACAATGCTGCCCTAAGTTAATGACAGGGGAAATAAGACATGCCTCTTCTTTAGGTGTGGCTTTCCATTTATCCATGTGTATGTACTTAGGCTGGTAGGATTCAGCATCTGTATTTACTATATATCGCTTTATTCAGTCTTTACAGCTCTTCAAAGCCCTTCAAAGTCGCAACATCTGCAAGAAACAGCGTCTGAGCCGGGCTTCTTAACATTTAAAAACCTATTAATGTGTCATACCCACTTAACGGGAAGAAACTCAGCTATCAGACAATATTAACAATTTTTAGCAAAACATAAGGGTTATAACAAAGGCTCTGAATTAGCCCTGAGTGAAACAATGCTAACACTTAGCACAGAACTCACGTTACCTTACCCTTATTACTTATCGTATCTGCACAAACAAGATATCGATTAGCAAACTGAGATTTCACAGATTCGACAGGTATTAGTATCATTACTGACCGATCCGAACTCGCGACATGAGAAGCTAACAAAGACTTCACACCACGTAGCATTAGGTAGCCAACACGGCAATATGTCTTACCTTTGTTGTTTTCTGATCAAAAGTTGTCTTCAATGGCATTAAAACGATAAAAACGCTGGTATAGGTTAATCCAATGTGTCTGTGTCACTTTGAAATGATTTCTGATAATTCATCAGCAATAAATCTAGTTTTCAGTTTTCAGATTTCAGAGCGTAAAATAGGTTTCGCTTTGGGCAAACTGCGGGTGCATAGCTCTCAGCAACGTGTGTGTGTATGTGGAAATTCCCCTTCGATTCTATTGGCTCTAACGGTTCAAAAGAGATGTCAATCATCAAAATCTACCAATGGGTTCCAGAGACACGGCAAATACACCCATTTCTACCCAAATGACCTCAGAGGTGGGTTTCTTTTGCTAAATCTCTCTAAAAAGGTAAAATGTGACTTGATACAGGGTACTTATATGTTATAGTTTGGATTCCTAAAGCTTTTAGTCTACTATCCCATCATTCAAGGGTAGTTTTCACTATAAGTAATGGTTTATTTTTGGACGGACACTATAATTTAAAATGTTTTACTATGTTCAATCTGAATTTACTTTAAAATAAAAATAAAAATCTATATCGATTCTGACTTTTCTACATTCAACTCACAGGTTTGTCATTGCTTTGAGAAAAAAGATTATTAATGTACCCCTTTTAGAAGTGAAGATATTGTAATTTGTTCTGGGAATGTCGTTTTTGAGCCTGAGACCTGAAAAACAGGTTGAGGTGCAAAAATAAGGATTTTATTTACCCAATATATGTACAGTTTTAAGATGGGTAATAAAATCAATTAGGTTTAAACAAAAAGGTGTAGATATAAACAGACACAATCTAGCATTTAACGCATAAACACAAAGATATTTTTAAACAAGATTGCATGCACTCAATCTAGCAAAAATAAAGCTGTTTCAAATCAATGTGTCTGTGTATGTCTGATGTAAACAAAAGCATAACCTTTAGGATGTGTGTTCGTTTGTAGCCCTCACAGGTTAAGAAGTTAAGAAGTTGTGTCACTATTGACTAACATCTCTGTTCTGCGTTACACAATGGTCAAGACGAAGCAAAGACAAAGCAAAGACAAAGCGTGGGATGCTTTGAACAATGAGAGAAATTGTTTCCATTGTAAGTGCGATATGCTTATCTGCAGCTGAAGGATATTGATAGACCACAAAATATCACCCACACAGGTTGCTGGTTTGGCATGTGACAAATGACCTTAAACAGCTTCTCTTATTTGACGTGTATGACGCAACAGCGTAGAGTCTAAAGTTGGGACATACTCTTTGTAAATTCCCTCCTGGTTGATGATTATCACTGTTTGTGTAGTTTTTCAGGAGAAAATAAAAGCTACTCCGAGCTCAGTATTCTGAAAGAGCTCATCCAAGCACAACCATGAATCGGCTGATTCTGATTGCAGGTAAGGCCCTACGAAAAGCATGACATTGTTTTTACTGTTTTACCTAATATTCACTGACTATTTTTGCTTTGAAGGTCTCTGTCTTTCCCTGGGCAGTTTGGGTGAGTTCACATTTGATATTAATACTGAACATATTTGGTAGCAACTTAACAAAGTGTACTTGTTGAATGTGAAGTATTAATGAATCTCCAATATTAACGAAACAATATATAGTCTCCTCCTCCAGACTGGTGTGTTATTTCACCAACTGGTCCCAATATCGTCCCGGCCAAGGGAAGTTTATGCCTCAAAATGTTGATCCGAACCTGTGCACCCACCTGATTTACGCCTTTTCTGGTATAAACAATGCGAATGAGTTGGTCACCATCGAATGGAATGATGATCAACTCTTTAAATCCTTTAATGGACTCAAACAGAGGTCAGTTAAACAATGTTGTATCTTTTCCTTTTTTATCTCAGTGAAATGTTGCAGGCAACTAAATGTATATATTCTCACAGTAATCCAGACCTGAAGACACTCTTGGCAGTCGGAGGCTGGAACTTTGGAACACTAAAGTAAGATATTTAGCAAAACACAAAAGATCACTGTATTGCACTTCCTCCACATCCTGTTTTATTTCCCTGAAACTTATACCCAGATTCACAACAATGGTGTCAACACAAGCTAACAGAAATGCATTCATCCAGTCTTCTATCAAACTACTGAGAACATATAGTTTTGATGGACTTGATTTGGACTGGGAATACCCCGGTGCAAGAGGAAGTCCCCCGGAGGACAAGCAGAGATTCACACTGTTGTGCAAGGTCAGATCAAAAATCACTGTTTTGGTGCACAAGTTGTGTTTATTATGAACCAAAATGGACTTCTCCATGATTTATGGTGTACAGGAACTTTTCGAGGCGTATCAGGCTGAGGGAACATCAACTGGCCGGCCGAGTTTAATGATCTCTGCTGCTGTGTCTGCTGGGAATGGAACCACTGATGCTGGCTATGAAATCGCGGAGATTTCAAAGTACACCAACATGTGACTCAACACATTTTCCCCATCAAGCTTTCATCATGTTTTGGTTGACTTGATCTCACATGATTTTCACCAGGTACCTGGATTTTATTAATGTGATGACGTATGACTTCCATGGCACCTGGGAGAGTGTGACTGGACACAACAGCCCCTTGTACAAGGGATCCCATGAGACCGGGGACAATGTCTACTTAAATACTGTGAGTACAGAGAATCATATTTTATCTGCATCGCAAATGTAAAGACGTTATTCAATGTTAATGCCAAATGTCTCTTAAAGTTTCTTTTTTCAATTTGCATTCAATTTAAAGTCACGCCCATGCCAGTGTACAATAAATGAAATTCATAAGTATTGTAAAACAGATTTTAAACTTGGCTGAGGTGGACATGATGGCATTCATAAATCCAACAAAGCACAAAAGAAGAAAACATTGAAAAATAATAATTTACTTGTAGCATGTTTATATAAACATCAGATCTGTGTTGAGCGATGACTAGTGTCCCTCATATCATTACAAGATATTTCCATTTCATTTAGCTTTGTTTAAGGTTTAACAATAGTCAAGTCATTGTCTTCTTCTACAATGGTTTGATTTTAACTAGATAATAATACAAACTGTTCATCTCAATGGGCCCAGCTTCTTCTAGTAAAAGTAGAAGATGGAAACGCTGTTCATTTGCATTATCTGGCAGATTTGTGAACATTTCTGTTAAAATTTGATCTACATTTGGTTAGAATCAAACTTAGACTTCTGTCCATTTGTTTTTATACACATTTTAGGACTTCGCCATGCAATATTGGTGGGACAACGGCACACCTGTCGAAAAGCTAAATATGGGCTTTGCAACATATGGCAGGACATTTCATCTGTCAACTCAATCCAGTCAGGTTGGAGCGGCAGCGAGCGGTCCCGCTTCTGCTGGGGCTTTTACAAGAGAGGCCGGCATTTGGTCCTATTATGAGGTGAAACTGGAAACAATTACATGAATGTAACCCTCAGTCTTTTGTTGTATTAGTAAGTCTATGTTACTGATTACATTTAACCCTCTTTTCAGATTTGCACTTTTCTTAAAGGGGCCAGTGTTCAGATGATTGAGGACCAGAAAGTTCCATATGCCGTCAAACAGAGTGAGTGGGTTGGATATGACAACAAAGAAAGTTTTGCAACTAAGGTATTCCTTCTTTTCTCCAAAAATATTTATACCAAATATGTCTTTCCAGTTAACAAAAGTTCAATGTCTAGGTGCATACATTATTAAAGTGTTTCTGTGGCTATTTATTCAGGTCAGTTACTTAAAGGAAAACAGATTTGGAGGAGCTTTTGTCTGGGCTCTGGACTTAGATGACTTTAATGGGCAGTTCTGTGGACAGGGAAACTATCCCCTCATCAGCTCCCTCCGCTCTCTTATGGCCACAGGTAAGTAGAAATTATATATTGCAAGTGAAAATATGTTGACAGTTTATAACTTCTTATAATGTACTATTGTTTCTACAGATCCTTCTCCCACTCCTACTGGAGAAACCACCCCAAATCCAGTGACTCTGTCTACAACCCCAAATAAGCCTCAGCCCACCCCTCGTCCCGCCCTTCGCCCCAGCCCTCACCCCAGCCCTCATCCCAAACCAGATAATTTCTGTGCTACAAAGCCTGGTGGGGTTTATGCCAAACCTGACGCCCCAGGATCCTTCTACAACTGTGGCCACGGCGTCACCAGCATCATGAACTGCCCGGCTACTCTGGTCTTTAGGGACAGCTGCAAATGCTGTGGCTAGCCCTAACAGCTGGCACATTCATTTATGTTAGAGAAGGTGTGATAGCTTTAGTGAATATGAAAGTTCATTTTAAAATAGAACTCAGGTTCTTGTGAGACTATTCGCTTTTTATTAAATTGAAGATCTGCTGTAATTAATTCCCATTAATTACTTTCTTCTGTCTTAAACAGCTGATTCAACCTTTCTCTAATAGATTAAACACACACTTGTTATCCTCAAACATGACTTCTGGGTTTCTTTTCATTATACTGCAACATAAAATATAAATGTCTGTAATAAATAGGGGATTTCTTGATACAGAATGGAGTCCAGGTTGAGACGGTAGGCAGGGCTCAGGCAGGATGACTGCAGGAAACAGGAGTTAGACAACTGGAATACACAACTAGAGAACATGTAATAGTCTAGAGCGTGACCGACTAACTGTGTAGCAGAATCTATGATCTGATAGCTTTTTGGAGAGTCGGAGCTAAAGCCCAGCTGATTGGGATGACATCAGCTTTGTTCCTGACACCTGCACACCAGATCTGCCCCATGTATTCAAGCAGAGACACACAAGCGGATACAGAGGGGGGGGGGGGGGGGGGGGGGAGGGGGGGGGGAGGAGGCTAGGCAGAGGCAGAGGGCCTGACAGGGCATCTGAAATGAATTTAACTAAGATTTCTCCTTGCTTTTCCACCAGCTGGTGGCGCCTTAGGTCACCGCCCAGCTCAGTTTTGCGTACATACTGGCGTGGAACTAGTGGCCCTGTTTAAAATACCAAAGATGTTTTCCAACTTACACAGCAAACTGCTGCATAATTATGTAGATGTCACAGTGGCAATCAGTGACTAGGCTGTTGTTGTGGGAAGTTAACCTTTATAGTTGCACCCTCATTAAATGATGCCTGACATTAAAAATCTGTCTTCACATACTTTTGCTCACAAGACAGGTTCAACAGAGTGTGTTTGCCATGCGCTTGCTTAGATGTCTTTGGTGCCCATAAGCTATAATTAAGTAATAATTTAATATAATTGCAGGGGTGTGGCAACATACACTGGTGGCATTTTAGTTTAAAAACAGTATGCCATAAATGACATACCAGCCTAGGTTTGTCCTTAATCACACCCAGTGAGCAGAATGTCTTTACACGCACGTGTGTCCTCGTATCTTCCCAGCTGCACTTTAGGTCAGTTTTTCCTGTAATCCACACGCACAATGTAAACACTAAAAAATACCGTGTGTAAATAGGCATTACACACGATGGGCCTAATGTGGAAACATGTTTTGTGTCTTTGGGTTCATATCCACATTGTTTTATTATTCCGGGAGTACCAATTGATTGCTGTGATACTAATATTTGTTCTCATATTTGCTGGTAAGAGAAAGTTTAACAAGCACTCTTAGTATGAATACACATTTTCCTTTTATAGTTCAGGAGTTGTATTTAGGGAAACAAAACTTTTCAATCTCATTATGGATTATAAACAACATTGGAAGATATTGCTTGTTTCAGATTTGGAATGGCTTTAAATACTGCTTTTCGATGCTTTAGCCGTTCAAGTCTATGCTTTCTCTGATCATAAAGCAGTGATTCAGGTTCCTCATTTCTGCTTCTGCCTCAAACACATCTTTTAATATCAACAAAAACCCAAGTCTTTCTGTAGCTTAAAGTTGTTTTTCAATACCTTCTGCACAAAGACTTTACATTGTGTAGCATCAGTCGGATAAGAAAGAAAAAGTCTAAATCTCCCTCCATGCCATCTCTTGTGTCTTCAAAGTATTTAAGTATTGGAATATCCTCCATGATGATGGAGGGGAAATCATAAAGTAGAATAATAAAAAAGCACCACCTCTATAGTGGGGACTACCACCATGATGGTTTTGAGTACTTTGTCAGGTGATTATAATTATGTCAGCCTGTTTTTTGACATATCTTTTCACTATAAAGTGTCAACCGTGCAAGATCTGGTCACAAAACTTTACAGGTTTGTAGTGAAGGTTGAGTTTAAATGTTCTTTTATCAAAAACATTTATAATTCTGAGATTTAAATCTGGGTTTTTGCTCTCAACACAGCTCTGGTCTCTAATGACTTCTTAATGCTTGCGAGTTAACACATGCCTGTACTCCTTTTACATATTTTTTTACCTCAAACTTTGTCATTGTACACACACATATTTTCATTAACCCCCTGAACACTTTGTTTTCATCAGTGATACTGGTCCATCTTGTTATGACCAGGGCGGCCATAACAAAGAAGAAGAACATTAAAATAATTAAACAAAATAAGCTGAATGAATAGTTTAACTTAAAGGTAGGATAGGTAAGAATGGAGAAACCAGCTCGAGTAAGCTAGAATTTGAAAGTACACAACCGAAAAAAATCTTAAGGAAAAGACTTCCTTACAGAGCCCCTCCTCCAACACACACGAACCTATGAGGGAACGAGATAAGGTTGTGCACGAGATGGAAGGCTGACAGGCAGGTAGGCCATCCAATTGGACTTGCTTTTCACAGCGCCACGGCTTCCACAGATGAAATATTTGTATATATTTATTCAAAGCATTTAATATATTCATTGCTATCGGGATGTTAAGAGAATTCTATGGAATATAACAAAAAGTGTTTCTGAAGTGAATTACCTACCCTACCTTTAAGTTATTAAAGTAAGTGATTGAAATATCAGTAAAGTCAGAAAGGTGTGTGTGAATGAGTGGAAGATGTCTGTGTGTGTGTTGAAGTGCATAGCAGCAAAACAAAGAGCATAGGCAAATTAATTGAACCAAAGGGGAGGAAAACTGCCACACCCTCAGGTGTTGTCGTTTGCAGAGAGCACATACAGAGGAATGACACCGCACACTAGTTGAGAGCAACAAAGCAATCATAAAGCAATTTAGAATAAACAATGAGCCTTATTACACAAATTGAAAAAGGTTGGTTCAGCCCTTTGAGTAGTGAACTATAAAAACGTCACTGCAAAAGGGCCCAAAGTAAGATAACAGCAGATCAATAGAAACTTTGTATCCTCAATATATTCAACATGCTAAAATGAACCTTAATGATAATCTGGTGATCCTAGTAACTTCACAAACTATAGTTGTATATCCCCATTCTTCTGAATTATCTTTGCAATACATTCAGTGTGTCAGGGTAGAGAGAGACATATCTCATTACCCGACAAATAGGGGAGGGAAGATGAAGCAGTAAAACTACCTGCAGATTTTGCTTTCAATTATTGGAATACATAAATCAAGTGATGCTAACAGGTTAGAAATGTTTGCGTTTCAGATCTGTTTTAAAGTACAGGGTTATATCTCGGTCTTTTAATCCAGATCGAATAATTACAAATAATAACGAATAAGTAGTTTCTGGCTCCATTTCCACTTTCACATGCCTTCAAGTGTGCTAAAGTCGTAAAAATAAAGTTTACCATTTCCTCTGTTTTTTCCCTGCTTGATCAATAATTATCTATATTTACTCCAATAATGCTTATAATAATTATTTTTGTTTTGATAAATATAACAAAATATCATCAGTATTTTATCAACATATAACATTAGTTTCGGTCCCATTGCTTTCTGCTGCTGCTCATTACGACTATAATTGTGTCTTTATCATTAAAGCTAAAAATGTGTGCAGGTGTGGTGGACCTTTGTTCAATGTGAATGACTGTGTCATTGTGACTCTCATGGCAACGCTGCTGTTTCCCCTAAATGCAGCCTTGCTCTCTACTAACGTGGAGTTGACAATGCATCACAGATTTTAATTAACCCCTGGAAAATCTTTGTTTGCATCAGTGATGCTGATCTGAACTAGTTCATATTGATACAACCTGGATCAAGTTGCCATAACAAAAGGGAAGACACCATATGGACTGATACATCTGTACCAGATGAAACCAAATGAAATGTTTAACTTAAGTAATTACTGTATACGGAGTGTGAATATCAGTAAAGTCAGTAAGGTGTAATGTGCATGAGTGAAAAACAGAGAGCTTAGGCAAATTAATGAAACCAAATTAGAGAGAATCAGACTGTTTCCAAGGGTTACTGTTGCTCCGTTGTTTCCGCTAACTGAGGATAGCTTCAATTTCCAATTTGTTTTGTTTTGCCAAGTGGGTTATTCACTTTAAAGTCATTTGCATATACTTGTTTCCATCAGTGTCCAATTGCATTTATAAATTATCCTAACTTTCAGCAGTCAGCAGATTAAAGATCTTTAAAACTTTAAAGGTGAAAATAGGTATAAACGTAATAAAATTAAAATATCAAACAGCAGCAAGTGTGTATATACTTATCTCCAGTAGAAAATTAAGGAAAAGTACAAGAAAAGCATCTTGTCAATTGCGACTTGAAAAATTACCAATTTAACTATATCTACCTTTTTTATGCTTTTTACTGTGCATTACCGAAGGGACTCTGACTAACTGACTGATTGATTGATTGATTGATTGATTGATTGATTTGCATTATGTCATATTATTTTAGCTTTGTATCTTGTTCATTCTATTTTGTTAAATACCATGGATCATGTTTAACATTAGAATAATAACAAAAAAATCACTTTTTTAGGGTTTCATAATCTGGACAGTAACTGTTGGTACCTTCAATAAGATTATCTTTCACGGTTGAATTGTATTTGGATGAATTAAACTGTATAAGGGAAAAGGCTCACCTAAATAAAATGTTCTGAGAAATGCACACAAGATCAGGTCAACCACAAATGTGTCTTGTCATTGCAGCTCTAAATTAAGCCTCAGTCATTAGTTGGTCAGATCTGAATAAATGGCCAAATCTACCAGCTCATGATTGTTATTCAGAGGGAAACTTAGCATTTTAGTGCAGAGGGGAAACTCTTCGTCTCAGGCATAAGCTCTTTTCCACACTCTGCCGTCTGATATTGGTGTTTGGCAAGAGGTCAGTTTGGTTGCAGCCAGCCTCCTCCTGATACTCACAGAACAGATATCTCTCAAGGGATCTTGTCCCAATAGCAAAGAGGATTTTGATTGACACATCCATTAAATGTGTTCATATTCCGAAGTTTTCCACATAGCACTTCTTGGTCTATCATGCAGTGATAGTTAAAGGTGGAGTGCACAAGAAAGAGAAAAGGACATGGATCTATAGAGGGAAAAAGGTACATTAAATCTGGAGAGTAAATGGACTGTACTTATATAGCACTTTATCCAGTCTTTAAGACCCCTCAAAGCGCTTTACATACTACATGTCGTTCACCCATTCACACCCATTCATACAGAGCAGTGTACCTTACTCTAGGACTTAACATTCACACACCGTTGGCCATGGCATCGGGAGCAACTCAGGGTTAAGTATCTTGCCCAAGGATACATCGACATGTTGACTGCATGGGCTGGGATCGAACCCACAACCTTCTGGTTGAAAGACGACCGCACTCCCTCACAGCCACAGTTGCCCCCCTGTGAGAGTAGAGTTTGTTTGGCTGTTAAATTCAGTTGTTGAGAAATAAATCCTTCACCTTGCATCAACAAAAGAAGCAGGCCCCTCAATATTTAGTACATGTGCATGTGCCCCTCGAAATAGAAACATGACATTTTACAGTACTTTTTATTTGAATAACTGCCTGAAGCGTGCAGTATACAACCCCAACATGTGACACAATACTCTTCCACAGTTGTCATTAAAGCCAACTTTTCGTGTGTGTTTGTTTGACCAAAAATGTAATGAGACATGCCTCATTTGTTCCGTGCATGTTACCTATTGTAATGTCATACACAGCTAATACGTCATAAAGAAGTTAATTACAGGAAGTTAATTAGCAACAGTGAAAACTAACCGTTTGATGTATCATACCAGAAAAATGAAATGCAGTAAATAACCCCACCCTTTTTAACTGGCACATCAAGTCTGCTGTCAACTCTTTAAAACCAGGCCAGTCTGAACCCAGTCAGTCATTCATCAGATACAGTTGAGATACAGTACATGCTTCCTTCACCTTGTGTTCGTGAGTATCTCTTTTAGTCTGATTTTATCAAACCACATGTTTACTTCTTTCTTAGTTGCTATGTATATATTTCTATACCTGCTCAACTTTTTAAAACATTTATTGCAAATATTTGTTGTACATGTTTTGATTTTGCATGTTATACCAAGTATGTACGTGTTTTATTAACCCAACCGCAGTTTGATATCATTGCTTTATGTCGCTGAATTTAACCATTTTTTTGTCAATTATCTTTACTCACAAGTCATAATGAAGAAATGTGACTTAATTCAGAGGTGACATTAATGATATTGACTCTCTTATATTGGGTTTGAGATTAACTTTAAAATCTCCTTATAGTGATATTGAATTACACTTTAAATGGCAACAGATTGTTTTTCGGTTTTAAAATACACGAACAAACTGTTTTTAGTCAATAAGAAAAATGAAATAATTTCTGTTAATCTGTATATCCTGCAATTTTTTACTTAAAATGCAGGCACACATTTTTTTGAAGAAATTATTTTGTCCTTGACAGAATATATAGTTTAGTTATTAAACTGCACAGCTCTGCCAATTTAAATTCTGATTTACTGCAGATACATTTTTATTTTTATTATTACAGTAAATTGTTATTTTTATTATTGTACTTACATTTTTGCATATTTATATTTCCTTAGTTTTATACAAATGTTTAACCTCCTGTTGTGTTGAGTTTAATCTGACCAATGTACTACTTTCATCAATCATACATATTGTGTTTTACATTTGATTGCCTCGAGGCCTTATGATATCCTCCACAGTAGGCTTATGAACATACAGCTATTTATAGGTATGGGTTTGAGGAAAATAAAATAACGTTTAATCATATAAACTACTGACAACATTTCTCTGTGTTGGAATTCAACAAAAACTAAATGAATGGCTGCCAGACAGTACATGTAGAGATTTAAGACACATATGGAGTGGTCTCTTGATTTTTTCTAGAGCTGTATTAAATAACTGATCACCACTTTCATTGCATTTTGAGTGGTTTGGTCCACTTTGTAACACCTATGGTGCTTCTGGTAAAAAAATGAATGGAAATGAATAGGTAACCCTAGATTATGTTCATCCAACAGAGTACACACCCAAATTGACAATCGTGTTTATTTTGCAATACATTTTCAGTGTCTATTCTTTATTCACCGCAGTTATAAACCAGTAGCCTGAGACATTTTACTGTTTACAGCTTAAAATGGTGTTAAATACAATTTGATAATGATAAATGGTGTTCATGTTAATGTAAGAGCAGTTCAAACAGACCGGTCAAATTTGACCGAGAACTCCAAAGGTAAGGGGGGTGGAACGAACACGAAAGTAGGGTTGGAATAGTTCTAGATGTGTTCCTTTTTTTTCTAAATACTTACCTACTTAAATCTTCGTTTTGTGTTTGTGTATTCACCATATACATCAAAGCATATTTATAGTTTGTTCAACAGTGAGGATTTGTTTGAACATGGCTGTATATTAAAACACATTTCTTTCTATTTATTTTCTACATAGTGACACCATGTGCAAAGTCACTCTAACTGCAGGTAAGGCATTGTCAAGTAACTTTTTCCTCCAAAGGGGCAGTGCATTTAAATTGGTTTGCTGTGTGTACAGCAAATAATCTTATTCAGAAAAGGCACTGGCAACTCTTTTCAGAAACATTGTCATCATTACTTTGGATTATTCTCACAAAACCCACAAGTTGATCCAGAACACATATTGATGTAATTCCATTTACCATAACCTTGACAAAGAAAATGTTAAGCACAAGATTAGAAGAGTGGGAATTTTTTTAAATATATGTTTTTATTTGGATCAACTCCAATACTTACCTTTCTATCCTTTTGAAGGTCTCTTTTTGATCATCACCAGCTTGGGTAAGTTTATAACATGCATTTTGTATAATCAATCCTAGAAGTAATGGTAGCAATGAAGATAAATAATGTACCTTAACTAACAACTCTTGGTCAAGTAAACTGACATACTTGATGTTCTTCTGTCTCTCAGCCTCTTCCTCAAGGCTGGTGTGTTACTATAACAGCGAGGCTGAAAATAGAGCGGACTATGGGAAGTTCACAATATCAGATATTGATCCGAACAAGTGTACCCATCTGATCTATGCTTTTGCCGACATCGACAACCAAAATGAACTGGTCCCAAGCAGTGCGACTGACATACAACAATATCAGTCCTTTAATGGACTCAAAACCAGGTCCGTTTTTTAGCATTTAAATATTGTGTTAATTATGTTGAATTTTTTGTTTCTAATCAATTATTACTGGATTTTTATTTTCACACAGAAATCCAGCGCTCAAAACCCTGTTGGCAGTTGGTGGCTTGACCTTTAACACACAAAAGTAAGTTACTTTCTTGGTTTTTCTGTGACAATGCAAAGAAAATGATCAGTAGCACTTGAATTTCCCCATTCATGATGTATTGTTGTGCTTACATTTATTTTAGCAATTACATAATAATGCAAAGAAACACTTAACAAATAGTTGAACAGCTATATTCATGATTTCTTTATTTTTACATTAGCTTTAAAAACGCATTGTGGTTCAACTGTTTACCAGATTTACTGCAATGGTGGCCACAACACAAAACAGAGAAACGTTCGTCCAGTCTGCTATTAAACTACTGAGAGAAAGTGGGTTTGATGGGCTAAACCTTGACTGGAGGAACCCTGGAGGAGCTGGAAGCCCATCACAGGACAAGCAGAGATTCACAATGCTTTGCAAGGTCAGATCTTGAGTTTATCTCACTACATAGGTATATGAAAATATCAGTTTGTTATCTAAACCGAGACTGAACCATGCTTCTTGTGTAGGAGCTCAAGGAAGCATTTGTGTCTGAGGGGAAAGCAGCCAACCGTGACAGCTTAATCATCTCTGCTAGTGTCTCTGCTGAGAAAGCCACCATCGACGCCAGTTATCAAGTCCCACAGATTGCCACGTAAAAAATAAATATATCTCTTTACATTATACCCAAGATTACCTATTTTCTTGTTTTTCTGAATGTGATCTCTTCTTTCTCTCTTTATCAGGCACCTGGATTTCATTAATGTGTTGACATTTGATTTTCACGGCCCCTGGGAAAGTGTCACAGGACATCACAGCCCCTTATACAACGGATCCCAGGATACAGGAAACAAAACTTACTCTAACACTGTAAGTACAGGGATTCATATGTACGCTGCAAAAAATATACATCTTTAGAGATGCCTTCTCATTGTATCTTTTTATTAAAATCCACATTTTAGGACTATGCTATGCGGTATTGGCGGGACCAGGGGGCACCAGCACAAAAGCTAAACTTGGGGTTAGCGGCATACGGGAGAGCTTTTGATCTCTCCACTGCCTCCAGTGATGTTGGAGCACCAGCGAATGGTCCTGGTGAAGAAGGATGTTACACTGGGGAAGAGGGATTCTGGGCTGCTTATGAGGTAAATTGCAACCTGTGAATGAAATACATTTAAATCAATCACTTTATTATAGCCTAACATATTCGACAGTATTTGGTGTGACACATTTCTGATTGAAAAATACATTGTGACATTTCACCCTTCTGTACAGACATGCCTTTATCTTGATGGAGTTACACCCCAGCTGATACCTGATCAGGGAGTTCCATATGCCACCACAGAAAATCAGTGGGTTGGATTTGACAATGAAGACAGCCTCGATATTAAGGTAGGCAAAATACTGCAGTTAATCCTTTGCAAACGACTGCTTGTGCTCAAATCTGGTTAAAGGTCCCCTGTTATACTCTTTTTCAACAATATGTTATGCAGTAGGTCTCAGATATTTACAAAACATGTCTCTGAAGTGTTCGGCTCGAAATACCAAACAGATCATGCCTTGTAGCATCCCATAAACCCCTCTGTTTCAGCCCTGTTTCAAAAGTGCTGATTATGTGTATGTAGCTTTAAATGCAGATTAACTGCCTCTCCCCAGTCTTTCAGAGTCAGTGTCAGATGTACAAATATTATTAAATGTTTTCCTTAATCGAAATATTATTATTATTATTATTATAAATATATTCAAAACTTTTTTTGTCTGATGCTTCGATTAATTTTAAACAGACCGTTCAACAAAAGGATACCGACAAATGTAGTTTCATTTAAATATTGGATTGTTCTCTCTTAGTAAGATCCCATTTTCAATAAAATGGTGGTCTTACCTTTACTTGAAGATGAGGTCCATGCGCCTATCTTTCTTTTAATGTTTCTTTTATTATCTTTTCTTTTTAATGACTGTTTTTAAATGCCTTTGTCTGAATGTCTTTCATTTGTGTAAAGCACCTTGAATTGCCTTGTGTTGAAAGGTGCTATATAAATAAACTTGCCTTGCCTTGCCTTGCCTTGCCTTCTGGACAAAAATCTCTTACTTTAAAAAAAAGAAAAAAGTCCTTCTTATCTTCTTGTAGTTTCAAAAGTTTAGCTTGTTTGGGTCTACCGTCTGTAAAATAAAGAATAATAGTAGCAACTAGAACCTGTGGGCTCACGTACGCCCCCTTCAGTGTGGCAGAGTACTGTCTGCCTCACCTTGTGTCTTTTTACTGTGCTTTTATGTCACATCAGCAAGACTAAATATGTCACACAGTGACACACATACATACATTACACACATTAGCTAGGCTATGGAAAGTCAGTACCCATAGTAAAGTCTCTGTAAACATTATATTGGCGACATACAGAGTGATAGCAACAGGCACGCGCCAAATGCACACGCTCAACCCAGTTTGCGAGGGATTGCGCAATCCGAGGTGAGGCTCAGCTCGTCGCTGCCTCAGCTCGTCGCTGCCTCAGCTCGCATCTCTCACTGTATAGGAACAGAAAATACGCCATTTCAGCGATTTTTACAATAAAAATGATCGAAATTATTGGAATCATACAGAAAATACATTTATAGCAAAGACCAGTGGAGAAATATTAAAGGTGGGGTAGGTACATTTGAGAAACCGGCTCGAGATACACTTTTTGTTATATTCCATGGAATGCTCTTAACATCCCGATAGCAATGAATATCTTAAGTGTTTTGACAACAAATCCATACAAAAATGTAATCCGTGGAAACCGTAGTACTGTAAAAAGCACAACCAATCATTTTAGCTGGCCCGGCTAAAATAACTGGATGGCCTACCTGCCTGTCAGCCTTCCATCTGTGCACAAACGTATCTCGTGCCCTCATTGGTCATGTGCGCGTTTTTGTGTGTTGTGAGGGGCTCAGTAAGGAAGTGGCAGATTTTTTCCGGCTGTGTATTTTCAAATTCTGGCGCACTCGAGCTGGTTTCTCCAAAATTACCTACCCCACCTTTAATATTTATTTCATTTTATTTTTATTTGTATTTTTACTTTTCATGAAGACTGCCTCACCTGCCTCCCCTGACCGCACGTCCCTGCTTTAAATAGACATTTTGTCCGCATGGCATCAACCCTTAAAGTGTTTTTTCTTCACCCTCCCAGGTCAGTTACCTAAAGATGAACAACTTTGGAGGAGCATTTCTTTGGTCTCTCGACCTGGATGATATGAATGGAGAGCTCTGCAGAATGGGCAGCAATCCCCTCATCAGCCATCTGTATAATCTCCTGGTTCCAGGTAATTAGAACACAAAACATTTCTTTACATACTTTAAGAAAAGAAGGTTTTAAGTTTTTTTTAAATTAAATGCAATCAACTGTATTGTCATAATAACTTATTTACATTATTATAATTCAATATGAAGAAGGGAAATGAGCTCCCTTTTAATCTAAAAAGTCATGCTATGTAATATCAAAATATGAGAGTTAACGTGGCTCACAATAAATGATAAAACTAAATCTTTTTGGGTCCTTTCTTCATAAACTCCAGCAACAACCGATAACACAACTACTCTCAACCCACCTCCTACTACTATGACAATGCAGACAACTCTACCTACCACAACCACAGCATTACATACAACCACAATTCTACCTACCACAACCACAACAATGCCGAGCACCACAACTCTAACTATCGCAACTACAACAATACCTACTACCACAACTCCCTCTACCACAACCACATCAATGCCTACAACCACAACTACACTCCCTATGACTATTCCACTAAACATAAATTCAAACCGCTGTAAGGGATCATCGCAATCGGGGAACCCTGGGCCATTCCAAAATGGTCAGGACATATACAGTTATGTGGAATGTGTCAATGGGGAAACCGTCGTAAGGGGTTGCGCCGCTGGTACAGTATTTGAAATTAGCCAAGAAATATGTGTTTTTACCACAACCACAATAATGCCAACCACCACAACTCTAACTACCACAACAACGGAAATGCCTACAACCACAACTCTACCTACCACAACCACAGCATTACATACAACCACAATTCTACCTACCACA
>CALSBZ010046816.1:162177-174254 GCA_943591055.1 Gobionotothen gibberifrons | reverse complement strand
AAAAAAAAAAAAAGTAGGCGGAGCTTAACGGTCCAAGAGGACAATTTTTAGAGCAGGTCAAGAGGGATAAGTGTGCAAAATGTCAGGTTATTCTGAGTTACGGTGCGACTTAAATTTTTCCGAAATGGGATTTTCATAGGTGGCGCTAGAGAGCAGGTTGAAAAATGTGAACCCTTTGACTCCAGAATGTTGCAATTTTTAGAGGTCCTGGCGTCCGTGCAAAATTATACAACTTTTTAAGCGTCCTAAAGCCCTCAAAAACAGGAAAACACATATACTAGACTAATAATAATAGGAATAATTCCACCAATAACAATAGGTTTCCTCGCACTTCGTGCTAGGACGCCGTCGGGTCCTAGCACATCTCGTGCTCGGGCCCTAATAATGGGAAGTACATCACCTACTGCCACAGCAGCCAATCGCGGAAATGCCCCCCAACAGTAGCAACAATCATACAGCATATATAGCCACTATAATGAACACACACACATTTTCCCTAAACATGTTTAACACACACACATTTTATCATGCAGCCTACAACACAAATGTCACATGTTTATGTCTCTGAAAGCTATCCTTGTATATGTTTGAACGTCATCGTCTCATGACATCCATAGGATTAGTTAACTAACAAAGGTTAACTGTTCTTATACCCTAAGGCCTTCTCTGAACTTCCTCCAACCTTGAAGTCAGCTCACTTAAAATGAATACATCTATTGATAATTCAGAACAACCATTATCTCTTTAACTGTGTGTGACCCAATTCAGTAACACACATCATTATGGAATATCATGTGATCTCTAAATGAATATAGAAATACGCTGTATTAAACTTTCTGCTATAACACTATAGCTGGATACTTTGAACACAGTACTTTAACGCGGCCCTTGATCCCTGAATGGTACTGACAACATCTAAGTGTTCCCGTTCAGGGGCCATGCCCACAAACGTTGGCCTAACATTGGGTGGCCGCTGATCGCTCCCTCCACCTGGGAGAGAGCTTCCCTGCGCCACGGAATTTCCCACGGTCTCCCTGACAGCATTCGCTGTAGGCATGGAAACCAGGACGCTCCCGTGCGCTCCGGGGTTATTAAGACCGCTATCAGTCTCTCCTCCTGCACTCGGTCCAGGAACCGAGGGATCAGAGAGACTGGTGGGAAAGCGTATAATAACACCCTGGGCCAAGGTCTGTGTGCGAACGCGTCCACCCCCAGGGGGGGGGGGTCCTGCGAACCAGAGGGCACATTGCGCAGGGGTAGACATTAAGGGTAATAGACTCTAATAATGAAGAAAATGAACACATTTGTTGCAATAGTAATTTATGCACAAACTACATTACTACTTGTACTACAACATTTAAATCATCAGTTCTTCCTCATTTTCCTCAATTGTTCATATTTGGTTTATTACAATTATTATATTGTGGTCATTGTTAAAGAAAAAAAGGAGGGTGACATTTCTGCTATGAGTATTATTATTTTTATAATACACTTTCTGCCTTCCTGTCATTATCAGGAGTTAGAAATGTAATAGCCTAGATTAGAACCTTCCTTATTCTAAACTGCTGGGACATTTCCCTATAGCGAATATACCTTTATATTTTCTACTCTTCACTTACTTGTCAGCATAGGTCGGCATTGATGGACAGAGCCGACAAAAGACCTTCATCATATTGAAGCCAACTCCATCGATCAAGCCAGTGTGGCTGAAACTCTCTCTCCCTCTTCTTCTCATACTCCCTGTCACTCCTTTAACTCCTCTGGTGACTTACTTTTATTTGAAGATAGTTTTTTGCTTGGCCGTTTACCGTTGTTTTTAAAAACATTTTGGAAAATGGTTAGGTGCACACGAAAGTCTGTAGTGAAGGAGCGTGCTCCCGCGCACGGGAGCCTGCTCGCGCTGCGCTCTACTCCGCAGCAAACAGCCGTTTGCTTTTCACCCAACAACGACAACCGCCTCACGAAACGCTATGTTGTAGCGTTAATAAACTAAACAATTTAACAAAATTGCTTATACCAATACCACAGGACAATGTGATTTGATGTCTTACTGTTTTTTTTGTTTGTTAAAGCAATATTTGTAATGGCCCGAGCGGGCAAGTGGAAAGTACGTTATGCTGAATGTCTAAATAGTGCTTGCGGGCCAGCGGGCCATTTATAATGTCTAGCCCAAGCCCCCAGGAAGTGCGCCGGACTCAGATGAAAATATTCGTGGTGGCCAAACGGCGGTACTACACTTCCGTTTGGTTGCCAGGCCCGGACACACTTTTTCCCATTGACTTACATGGGGAAAGAGTGGTCTGTAAATCGTTGGATACTTTTTTTTAAACTAAATAAACTACCCAGTATGAACACTTGTATAGCCCTTATTAAAAACATTCGTTCCTCAAGTTGTAAAAATGTGCTAATAACGTTATTCTGAGAGTTATTTCCCTCTGCATTATGAACATGCATCTAACCCACTAACGTTCATGTGACGTGTTCAGCACTACATGCGTTATCTTTACCCATGGATGCACAATAATAACGGACCCATATCGTCTTACTGCCATCCCACGGAGCTGTAATAATGGATATATTGCACATGTTTGCTGTAATTCATCATTTGTAAAATATTATACTACATGGGCTGTATGATTACATTTCGTACCGTAAATGTTGTATTAAATAAAGTTAATATTACCGACGTTAGATTAACGTCCCTGTAGCTTCTTATTGCACTAAGAAGCTTATTGCACTGTATATATAAATATATACAGTGAAATAATTATTTCATGCTAAACGAAGCTCTGTTGCTTGGATATCACTAGATCCTGTTACAGCGTAAAATAAGTACATAACGATTGATGTGGACATTAGCACAATTACTAGCTAGCCGCTAGCTGCTAACTGCCGCCTCGTTAATATCAAATCCATCATAATAATAATCCATTACCATGCTGTCATGAACGTGCGGTGCTGTTACGTGTACGCAAATTGACGTCTCTCAAAAGTTGGGCCATTTTATCATCAAGCGCCAATGAGCAACTCTCATAGGAATGAATGAGGCCCCGCCTCCCACGCTGTATCCAGTTCTTATTATACATCCATGGTCTAGCCCTGCATTGCGCGTTCCCGCGTGCAGCGAACAGATCCACCTCCGCTCTCCCGAACCTGCTCCACACCTGGGAGACCAGTTCGGGGTGGAGGCTCATGAGGTCTGCCCCTCTGTTCAACTCGCCGGGAATATACACTGCTCTGATAGAGAGTACGTGTGTTTGCGCCCAGCACAGCAGCCGTCTGGCTGTGTTCAGCAGCTGCACTGATTGTACACCTCCCTGGCGATTTATGTAGGCTGCCACTGCTTTGTTGTCTGTTCGAATCAACACATGTTGATTGTACGTACCAGCAAGTTTATCAGTAGTATCAAAAAATAGGGGAAGCCAATAATACGTCCTTTCTTTTGGGTCGGGGGTGTGGTGGTCAATGTAATAACGTAACCAGATGAGTGATTACAGCACCCGGTATCATTTTACACACATTTGTATCATACAGATGCAGGACTTACACACGCCTGTTATCTAACCGACAGGTCCGCACGCACTCTCCAGCCGAAACTCTAATAAGCATTCATTCACAAACTAAATCAGGAGACCTTTAACGTTTTACGTCAGATTCGCTCCTTTTTTCCTCGCTGTACACAGCTCCAGTTTGGGCATTGGCCTGTCATCAGATTTGATTTGTTGTTGCTGCTGTAGCGGAAGTTTAGTAAAATTATTTTTGATGAAATACTCCAAATATCCACCCTCCATAATTGCACTTGCTTCAGTTGCTTGCTACTTTCTAACGGCGGTGAGAGTGGTGCAGTGGTGCTATCTATCTTCTATCGATTAGATTTATGATTAGAAAATTATAAAAGTAGGGTAGACATGTGGATATTATCCGACTGAACAAAACGTGCATTTATCTAACAGGTTCGTTTTCCACTGACCTTATTTCGAGCTATTTTCCAAAATCCTGTGGAGAAATCCCATTGCTTTTTTGTCGAGGGAAACCGAGCGCAGCTTACTTTCGGGTTTTAGGACGCGTCACTGCAACACTAAGTTGATGCGATTTGATTGGATTGTGAGGCAAGGGAAGCCAGCCGCCTCTGGCTTCCCTTGGCATGGCCCTGAACAATCACAGGTTGGCAGGGGCATGACGTGAGCCTCATCTGATTGGTCAATCCCTCAATTTTTCTTTCACCAAGGGAAGCAACAGAGAGTGCGATTTACTGTTTCACCATAACATCTAGAGGGGCGCTGTTTCACTCTTTGTAAAATACTCAATGAGAATGGGGGAGAGACGGGCCGGCAGCAACACACAACAAATAATTTCCGAAACTAAACGAAGTGTTTTTATTTATTTATTACAATTATAACTACAATCCGAAAAAACAGGGGAAGCCTGGCTTCCCTTGGCCTCCAGGAGAAAACGCCACTGAAGTTTATATGGAGAGACATGTGAGCCGGCCACTGTTCGCCCACTGCCTGTGACATGCAGGTTCCTCCCCAGCCTGCGTCTGTGAACACTGCGGTGTGTGACGTCACTCTGCCCAGGGGCACCCCCACTGACAGGACGTGGAGATTTTTCCAGTAGGTTAAATGAACACTGACAAATCGAGGATGGGTCTCATTCCCCCAGTCTTTTTCGGGATAAGAAAATAACGGGAGTAAAACCCCTGATTTCCTTCCCCTTGAGGAACCCTGGAAATTGCACTTTTTACCAGGAGCAGCTCTGACTGGAGCGCAAGACACTGTTCTTGGGATGACAGGAGTGTTTCCTGAATCCCATTGAACTGCGGGGGGGGGGGGGGGGGAGAAGCATAGGACAAACGAGCCAATCAGAAGCAAGGAGGCACTGGAGACACACCTTGTTCTTGCTGTGCTGTGGTTGTTGTGGTGACAAACCACGCTTGCGCTGAGCCTCTAAATCAGGGTTGCCAACTCTCACGCTTTCACTCTCAATCTCACGCTCTCACGCTGCCCAAACTATTCTCACGCCAAAACAAGAATACCGAAGACTAGAAACGGTTTTGAAAACTTTTGTCACGTAGTGATCGTCTTCTCAATAGAACATCTTTGATAATGTCTTCTGGCCAATCAGAATCAAGATAACGGCGTGGTGTTGTTGCAGGAAGTCCCGACGGAGAATAATTTTGCTGTAGTACATCTCTATATACATCGATACAACATTACGTCGTGTTGATAGAAATCAACACGTAATGAAATAAGACCCCACGGTTTGATGATTGATAGGTGTGTGGGCTGTCTTTCATTTTGACACACAGAACAATGGGGGCTATCCACCCTTATCCACAATGTAAAGTAATTCACACAGCCTCTTCCCTCTTCTCTCAGTGAGGAGCAGCAGGTTCAGCTTTCAGAACAAAGTAACACAAAACTAAAATGGCATTGTAGTAATGGATTTATTTATTTTTCTTCTCAAGAGAGTACCAGAATGTGTATTTTATGTTAGTATTTCAAAAAATCTCCTGGGGGAGAATCCCCCCAGACCCCCCTGCAGGGGTTGGGTTTTCAGCATGTCAACTCTTTCACCTGTGGGGAAATTGCAGGATTGGCTCCAGGTCGCCCTTTTTATTTACTACAAGACAAATGTGCCTTTTTATTTCATACAGTTCAATTTGGATTGAGACAGGGAAATAATCTAAACCTCACACGTGGTGTTTCACTGTCAAGGGGAGCCTGTATGTAATTACATCGCAAATACTGACTTGAGCCCCACCACTGTATGGGTTAGCCCTACCATAGATTACCCAACAAAAATACTCCGGAGCCGCATGCGCAGATCTAAGATCCAGTAGAAATGATAAAAAGTAAAAGTCTGCTGCTTATTGTTCTACTAGGCCAAAATAGAGTCAAAGAGTATATGAGAGTGAGAGTGTGTTAATTAATATATTTGGCAGTTTGGAGTAAGTCTGTAGATTTGTTTGTGTGTGTGTGTTTCATGTATAGGCCTCTCACAATAATTATTTTTGTTGGATAAATTATCCCGGCAATTATTATAATAATAATTCAAGTACACCCTTTCAAACTGCTAGTCACATCCTCATGTAAATGGCAATTTATCGAGTTCATTTTTATTTATCGTACGATAAGTCAATTAATTGCTTATCGCGACAGGCACACAATAAAACAGTGGAAACAAACATGTGTTTGACTTTCATTAGTGAATAAAACTGTGTGCCTTTTACAGTCTGTGTCCAATCTTGTGTATTTGTATATATTGTGTATATATCCTATATATATGCTAAGGTCCCGCTACTGACAGGATCAAATCAAATCAAATCAAGTTTTATTTATATAGCACATTTATAAGCGATTTTTGGTCGAGCCAAAGTGCTGTACATAATAAAAAGGATAGCAGTAATTTCGTGCGCATATGTGTAATTAAACCCATGATACCAAAATCTCACTCCAGCCAGATACCCAAAGTTGGCAACCCTGCTCTAAATTAGCCACGAGCGGAAAAATGCATTACTGCACAGAAACTCACTCATAACACCCTTATTACTTATCGTAGCTGCACGTCCAACCCATCGATTAGCATCGTGAGAAGACACAGAATCGATCGGTACCTACATTTTCACTGCATGATAAGAACTCGCGACTTTATAAACAAAAACAGACATCAAAACATGTGGCGATAGGTAGCTAAAACGGCAAATTGGCTTACCTTTGTCACTGTCTGGTCAAAAGTGGTCTTCAATGGCATTAAAACGATAAAAACCGGGCTGAAGGTTAATCCATACATTGTAAAAAAAAACTTAGTTTTTACGGAAAAAACCTGACTGCGAAACCTTCCCTGCCTTGAAGAAGAAGTGACCCTTCATTGTGAAGAGTCTGCTTTGTGTGCTCCGCACCACAGCAGTAGCCCCGCTGCGACAGAGTCCAACAGAGAGGCAGCAGCTGCGGGACAGTAGATTGCGTGCTGCGGGACAGTAGATTGCGTACTGCGAAACCTTCCCTGCCTTGAAGAAGAATTGATCCTTCGTTGTGAAGAGTCTGGTTAATGCGCTCCAACAGAGCGGGACAGTAGCGGGACAGTAGCCTAGAAGCAGGGTTGGGTTGTAACGGAATACATGTAACGGCGTTACGTAATCAGAATACAAAAATCAAGTAGGCTAACTATTCAGCTGGCGTTACACTTGAAAAACAAGTAATCTGATTACGGTTACTTTCGTAAACCTGAAGTGAATACATTTTGGAATACTTATTGGAATTATTACAAAATGTAATATTCATTACCGGCAGAACTGTGTGCACACCGCACAGCGCTGCAGGATGTCTGTGAGCGAGAGAGAGATGCAGCGTGTCTGTGAGGCCCCGCCCCCGCACGCAGATGAGAGAGAGAGATCGCTTTTAAAATATATTGAAAGTTAGAAACGGAGATGGTTAGATGTGCAAGATAACGTTTATGTAGCATTTCTTTATTGTCGAAATGATGACATTTCATAACGGGATCAAATCAAAGTGAATGGCCTGCTGCTGCTGAATGCATGGGGCAAGTGACTGGAAAAAGTTTTAAAAGTTATTACATCGTTTCAGATAATAAATAATAATGATAATTCATTCTATTTAGGGGCGCCTTTCAATTCATAACATATTCTAAGGAAAGGTTTTAAGACAGTACAAAGAATGCAGTCTGGGTGATGTTTTTTATGTGGGGTGCAGATGAGAGGGAGCTGTCCAGAATGACACCAAGATGTTGTGTTTGAGTTCTTGATAAGCCATTAAAACAGTAAAATAAGTGTCTCCTGTTCACCAAAACATACCCATCTGTTATGGAAAAAGAAAGTATTCCATAAGTATTCTAAAAGTAATCTGAATACGTTACTTTTTTAAGACACGTAACTGTAACTGTATTCTGATTACTTTCAGAGCCACGTATTCAGTAACTGATTACATTTACAAAGTAACCCTCCCAACCCTGCCTAGAAGTGATCCTTCGTTAGCGTGAAGAGTCTGCTAAGCTTTATGCGGTCCGCAGTGCGGTCCGCAGTACCTGAGCGTGCTTCACAATTTTGAAGTTGTGGACAGGGGGGGCAGTACCTGAGCGTGCAGGTCCACAACTTCAAAATTCTGGGCTAAATAAAAATCGCTGGCCCGCGATAGTGTCTATTGGATACATTTTGGCCCTTAGACAAATGTAGTTGGTGATCCCTGCCTTATACGATATATAACTGATATCCTAGGAATGAAGCTCAGCTGGTTGTTTCTAATATTGTGTGCAATGATATTTTTAATGCATATAAAATTACAGTTATGTTACTTTTAAATATTATGTCAATGTCAGTGTGTTTAGTATTGTCATGGTTAGTTGGTGATTTTTCTTTGTCACAATTTACTATGGACCCCAGGTAGAATATCTGCTGTAATACAGAAGATTATTGACACCTGAACAAATATGAGAGACCTGATTGCACCACGGGAGCTGGACAGAGGCAAGAACAAGAGGTGACTTCAGGACTTTGACTAGTGCAGGTGATTTTGCATTATCAGTTTATGACCAGCTCTACATATTAGCCATTAGTGGCTCCACTGTGGCACAGACCTCTGAAAAGACCTCCTGTCAGCCTGAGCTATCCTAGTTCCTCTAAACAAGAACATACACACAAGCTACCCTGCAGTATACAAAGTCATTAAAACTAACTTTGATAACACTTTAATGCATCAATAATTATAAAACATATCATATATGATTCTGAAATGGACCAATCAGCACAATGACTACTTTTACTTATGAATCCAATAATTTTCTACTTTTACTTATATATTTTGTACTTATACTCTACTTTACAAGATCTGACTACAGATAGATATATAGATACTTAATTGATCACACATTTGGAAATTATTTTGTTACAGCAGTAATGTGTTTAAGCATTAAATATTTAAAAGGTGGAATAAAATATAAACATAATAAAATAAAAAAGAACATTAACTGCTTTCTAAACTGTGATCGGTTGCTAGGCTGCAGCTCAAGCTTTCACTGTTATTTGTTTGTAAAATATGTATTCTCTCTCTCCCTCCATCTCTCTCTCCCTCTCTCTCTCTGTGAAATAGGCGTAGTCATGATCTTGAGAAAAGGGAGGGATCACCGGGTCAATATTTGTTTAGGAAATAGACCTTTATGTACACTACAGTAACTGTAGCATCTCCGTAGCCGGTCTGCCTGCTATTTAACTTTATCCCATCTCAAGAGTAAAAAATAGCTCAGTTAGACTATTGTTATTTCTCAGTATGATTTCATATCTGTAACTAAAGGTATTTCAAAAGTGATGGTTTTTGTGTAAACAGATTCAGGGTTTACAATTAACAGGATAACGTAATCAGGATACACAAAAAAAGTAACTGTATTTCCTTAGAGTTACATGAAAACATGTAATCAGATGAATGTAACATTAGTAAAAACTAAAAAGAGCATATAGTGTTGTAAAGGATCAGCTGTTACCTCTTCTCTGTAAGATGTACTGTTCTGTAGGCTAATACTTTAAAGGGGACCTATCATGCAAAATGCACTTGTGTACGTCTTTTATACATGAATATGTGTCCCCGGTGTGTCAGGGAACTCACCAAGTGTCAGAAAACACAACCCTCTCTCTTTTCCTCCATACCCAAATCTCTAAAAACGGGGCTGCAACGGATCTGATACAGATTTGAAATATCTCTGGTCAGAAACAAGGAGCTCCGCCTATATATATATTTTTTTGATTTTGATATACTTTATTAATCCCCGTGGGGAAATTGTTTCTCTGCATTTGACCCATCCTAGTGTTAGGAGCAGTGTGCTGCCATTTTGAACGGCGCCCGGGGAGCAGTGTAGGGAACGGCGCCATGCTCAGGGACACCTCGGTCGCACTTGGTCTTGCCGGGACTTGAACTGGTGACCTTCCAGTTGCCAAGTCCCTATCGACTTCGCCACCACCGCCCCCTATATGGGCAACTCTCCACCTATCAGGGGGATGGGGGGTTGCCGTGGCATGGTAACAGCATGGTAACATGACGCTCGTGCCTCGCCCCCCTCCTTTGCAGGGGGGCGTGGTCAGCTGCAACTCATTTGCCACAGAATCACAGGGCTGGAACACAGCAAATAGAGCGAAATGAGGCATGGCTAAAATGCATGATCTTTTTTTTCAAAATACCAAACACAGACATGTTTTATATAAGTATGGCCCTACAATATATTATTCAAATATAGCATGATAGGTCCACTTTAAGTGTGAATCTATACGCCTACTGCCTGAATCTGCTTTATGGTGTTCACTTTCTTTGCTTCATTTGTTCTCTTTTTAATTCAGCAGGTAGTAAAATAGTGTGTGTGAGCTTAACTGTGTGTATTAAACTAAAATGGAGCATTTTCTGTCAGCTCAGATTTTATTTGTGCTTCTTTAAACTGTAGTATGTTCTCATGTGTTTCATTGTTGGTGTTTAGGCTGCTGGCTGAATATGCTGAAGGAAAGGCAGCTTTTACTATAAATAAAATGTTTTTTCATAGTAAATATATTGGTTTCTTTTTTTCTGAGGTCATATTGTTCTGTTGTCTAATGTAAGACACTTCAGTAAAAACATCTTATTGATATTTATTTTCTCTTGAATTTATTTGCAAATGCATTTGATATTAAGGTAATCCAAGAGTAACCAAACGTAATGAGGTTAGATTCCTTTTATTTGTTGATACATTTATTTTACAGGTAACTAATAATTGTAAGGGAATACATTTTAGAGGAACCATCCCACTGCACATTCCCTGAGACCAGGCTCTATGGCATATTGAAAGGACATTTCAGATGAAGAAGGAACTTTGTTTACTCTCTTTCCAGATGTTTGCTACTGGCAGTGGTGCGTGTATTGTGTATTGGTATCTAGTGCTATATGACCTAGGTTGGTATGTGTGGTTCTGTTAGGGTGGAGGGATGTTGGACTCGCTGTATGACTGGTTCTGGTGGGACAGAGTCTGGCTGCCTGTGAACCTGACGTGGTCTGACCTGGAGGACAGGGACGGGCTGGTCTACGCCAGAGCCTCACATCTCTACGTCACGGTCCCCTACACCTTCGCCTTCTTACTCATCAGATACCTGTTTGAAAGGTAAGATCCAAGCTCTGTGCAGCTTTCCTCACTATGGTCATACTGTGCCAACAGCAAATCACTACATGAGATTACATAGCTGAAGATCTTATCCAAAGCGACTTACAATAAGTGCAATAAACCATAAAGATATATCACAACAACAAGAGAAGTGCTGACATATTCACTTCAAATACACCAAACCTTTATAAGTGCTGGTGCTTTAGTCTCAAATGGGCTAAACTCTCTATTAATTTATTTGTATTGTATTTAATGGCCAAGGTACAAGCGAATCAGGTGGGTTCTCAGTTTGTGACAGAATATGTGTAGACTTTCTGCTATCCTAATATAAACGTGGAGCTTGTTCCACCAATTGAAGTTAGACTTTACCCAAGAGATTTTACAGTAGATTACAACAGAAGAACCTTTTCTAAATATATATATTTAACCATTTCTATTCTGTCAAGATGTTAAAGTGCATTATGAAATTGTTCACTGGTGGAAGTTTTAGACAGAAGAATATTAAAGTGTAAAGTGGGATGAAACTGTCCCTGAGTCTGGTGGTTTTAGTCCGGATGCTGCGGTACCGCCTGCCAGATGGCAGCAGACTGAACAGTTTGTGGCTGGGGTGATGGGGGTCTTTTATAATCCTGAGGGCTTTCTTCCTGAGCCGCTGGGAGTAGAGGTCCTCCATGGATGGCAGCTCCGTCCTGGTGATGTGCTGTGCAGTTTTCACCACCCTCTGTTAAGCCTTACGGTTGAGGGCGGTGCAGCTGCCGTACCAGGCCGTGATGCAGCCAGTCAGGATGCTCTCTATGGTGCACCTGTAGAAGGTCAGGATCCTCTCTATGGTGCACCTGTAGAAGGTCAGGATCCTCTCTACGGTGCACCTGTAGAAGGTCAGGATCCTCTCTATGGTGCACCTGTAGAAGGTCAGGATCCTCTCTATGGTGCACCTGTAGAAGGTCAGG
>CALSBZ010046816.1:120977-133376 GCA_943591055.1 Gobionotothen gibberifrons | reverse complement strand
GTGTGTGTGTGTGTGTGTGTGTGTGTGTGTGTGTGTGTGTGTTAGGTTTAGGGTTAGGGTAAGGTTAAGGGTAAGGGTTAGGGTTAGGCATGTGTTGGTTATGGTTAAGGTTAGGATAAGTCTCCAGGAAATGCATGTAAGTCAATGTAATGTCCCCTGAAGTGATGTATACTATACATGGTATATGTATGTATGTGTGTATGTGTGTGTGTTGTGGGGGCACATTATGGGACATAATTCACCGTGGTATTATTGTGTTGCAACACGGACCAGCTAGTGAAGATACCGTGTGGAGGTTGTCATGCTAGCTTGACATGCAGTAGCAAGCAGATGTGCTTACCTTGTCTTCATGCTAAATGGAAAATAAAGTGTGGAGTTCCATACTGAACACACCGCCTCTGACTCCCTTTCATCGGCTCTACAGTATACTGATAATAGTATAATAAAGGAATACCTCAAATAGCCATAGTCCATACATCTCTCCCCTTTGCTTCCTACAGCTGGAGGTTTGTCTTCTACATATCGGCGTTCATTGGAGGACTGATAGCTCTGTACGATGTGAGTACCTGAAATAAAGCATGACTCCATCTCAGCCAGAAGCATGATTTTACTGTGAATAGAAACTTTAGATAGCTGAGGTAGAATGTTAAAGTCACTAGCAGCTTTTAGGGTGTGGCTCTGTGTATTCCATACAATTCTATATCTGTAGCCGTACTAACACAACAAATTCTCTCCCCATGGTTTTGCAGAAAGAATGGTTTTATGACACCCGGGAAGTATGGGAAGGTTTCCCAAAGCAGGTTTGTATGGTTTTTATACGCCATAGTCATCATATTAAAGCTAGGGTGGGCAACTTATTTTAGATTAGTCTTTGTTGAAATACATCCCGAAACCAATCAATTAAACAAATGCTACTACCAAAGAATTGAAACATAAAGGTAATAATAAATATAAATGTTTGACATGCTTATTGTCTTTGTGTTACAAGGAAGCAACACCTATGACTTTTTTTTTATTAAAGCTGTACTAATGGAAGGAATATACATGAGGCTTTACAGGTTATTATTTAAAAGGCACCTTCATTACAAATACAATGATGCAGCCCGGCCTTACACACTGTGATTGGAGAATATATGATCCCATAGCTCACAATTCAGTCTGTTCTTAGCTTTTAAAATGGAGGTGAGTGAACAATAGACTCCTCTAAAGTTTCCTCCTGCCAGATAAAGGAGTTAGGACAAAGAGCGGAGCCCTGAGGGACATTAGTGTGTACTGTGTGACTGAGATTCACTCTGGCTTCATGTTACATGCTCTGCCTCTGTTTCTGTGTGTGTTCAGTCCATGCTGCAGTCTCAGTACTGGTATTACATCCTGGAGATGAGCTTCTACGGCTCACTCCTCTTACGCGTTGCCTTTGATGTTAAGAGAAAGGTGAGTAGTGGTTTTTACAAGCTAACATTTACACTTAATTAAATCTCCTGAATTATTGATGTTTAAATATTCAGCTTTTATTCCCAATAAAAGGAATAAAACACAGTATATTCACAAACTCGTCTGTACTACATTTAGTAAAAAAAGTTCAAAAAAGTGTTCTATTAAAGGCTTTTTCATCCCATAATGTAACTCTCCCCAAAAAAGCATGCTAATTATTTTAAATCACTATCCTCCCTAAAATAAGCCTAAGAGAAGTAGACCTGTGACTTCACACCATCATGTTCATCGGAAAACTACACAACAATGTGTCCCAAAAGAGCCCTAGGGTTTGAAATATTAGTTACATGGCCACAAACAAATATGTGATTTAGCAATAAAAACGTATTTTTAATAAGAGTTAGTCCCAAGACTGGTTAGACTCTAAAACATTTTTTAAATGTAGTAAGATGAAAATAACATCCATCCTCAAAATGGTGCAGTGTATTAGTCTGGTAGAGACTACTCGGTTGTTGGTAGGTTGACTGTGTTTCTCTTCCTCCTGTAGGACTTTAAGGAGCAGATCATCCACCACCTGGCTACACTGGTACTGCTATCATTCTCCTGGTGTGCCAACTACATCCGGATAGGAACGTTGGTCATGCTCATCCATGACGCCTCAGATGTTCTACTGGAGGTCAGTCACACAGGTTCAAACAGCCCAACGACCTGTTGATGCTGGAAGATCCTGCACACTCCCTGATTATGTTTACTGTCAGTCATCTTTTTACACATTTAGTTCATGAAAACTATGGTTAAGGTTATATTGTGGTTAGGCTGAACAATTTCAGATAGGAGGTGGGTTAGGCTGCTTATATACCTGATGAGGGTCAGTGAAATATCCTGGTTGACATGGCCAGGAGGCCGGGCGGTTTCTATCGTTTTTCCAACCAAGTTCAGATTTAGCCACGCCTACTTCCGCTTGACGAAAGCACCGATGTAGCTTCGCACGGCCTTGTCACGGCTACTCTACGTCTACTTTAAAGTTACAGAGGGAGCATTTTCACTCTGAGGCAGTCAACAGACCGTAGTAAATTAATATATATATTATTTGTACTCAGATAACTCTTAGCTCAGTTCTCTGCAGCTCAGGTTCCTAATCTTCCCCCTATGTGCTTTTTAAAGTTAATGTAAATATACTCAAATACTGTACTTTTGTACTTTCAGATTGTATGTTAGTTGGTTATTCAGAATCAGAAACAGGTTTATTGCCAGGTAGGTTCACACGTACGAGAATTTTGACTAGGTGTCATGGTGCATACATAAAAATAAAAAACAAAGATTTTAAAAAGTACACAGATAGCAAACTATATTAAGAACACTGTAATACAAATTTAAATATAGTAAGATAGCAATAAAATAAGCAGTACTTTACATCGAAATAGAATGCAATAAATTATAGAATATAAAATATGTGCAGTATGCGGAGATCTATGGATACCTCTCTCAACTCCCATATGAAACAGAACTGTAAACAGATTTTCTTTTTCTTTATGGATATTTTACAAATCACTCCCCTTTCAAACTTGTTTGACTGTCATATAGTATTTCATACCTGTTTTTCATTTATGCTCTTATTTTTTTTATAACTATAATGATCATATGAAGGTGTGCCTTGGAAATAATATTTTACATAATAATTGCATTCACTGAACACAGGAAATTACAATCCTGCCGTCCTCTCTAGTGTCATGATGAGGTTCAGGTAAAGCACGGTTAATTTATTATATTCAGGGGTGCACATCACTTTTTTTGTGAGTTATTCAGATGAGTACCAGGAAACAGCGTTTGGTACTCACCCCACACGAAGCATGGTCCTCCACAGTGTCTCCTTCACTGTCCTCTATTTACACTTCTTGCATGCTAGATGATGAAGATGATGAAGATGCACCTCCCTGTCTCCTTTGAAGCCTCCAATTTGCTTTCTCTACTTGTTGCCAAAACTGTGAAGTCCTTGCATTTCCTGAGGCCAAGTTGAAGGATCAAATACTAAGAAATGATCGCATGACTTGAAGTCATATCTGATTTCAGATGTGGGAAGTTACTAAGTACACTTATTCAAGTACTGTACTTAAGTACAATTTTGAGATATTTGCACTTTACTTGACTTTGATGCTACTTTGTACTTCTTCTACTCCACTACAGTTCAGAGGTACATCATGTACTTTTCCTCCATTACATGTATTTAATACCTTCAGTTACTTCACAGATGTGGATGAATGATGTGAAATATAATCAAGTGTTAAATCAGACTTTAGTTCCACCTGGAGTAAATCCACAAGCTACCCTGCAGTATACAAAGTCATTCAAACTAGCTGCACCGTTACCAGCTTTGAGAACACTTTCATGATCAATCATTATAAAACATATCATATATATTATTCTGAAATGGACCAATCTACTTTTACTTTTGGTACTTTAACTATATTTTGATAATAGGCTACTTTTCAAATTTTACTAACTTAACATTTTGAATGCAGGACTTTTACTGTAACAGAGTATTCCTACACAAGATCTGATTCCAAACTCTTCCATTAACACCCTGAGTAAGTTTGCAACTGTGTGTTTTACTCCACTTTGTTGTAAATCAAACTGCAGCAGCTTGACTACAGAGCGTGAACGTTGGGATCAGCTGATTTTGCGCAGTTCTCCAGTGTGTGTGCGCCTGCGCGGGGCACAGAATGTGCACAGGGGAGTCTCACACTGCAGCCAGTTGGCGGAGTTTTGGCACAATTCTGTTGTACACACCGACGTTAACCCTGTCTGTGCACACGGTGAACAACTGTTGACAAGAAACACGTGTAGACGAAATATGTGTTTTGTTTTGATGTTTTGAGGTACGCAAAGGCGCGTAGTGACACAAGTGACGTTACGCAATTCAAATTTGTGCCGCGCATGCGTACCTGCATACCAGTTAAGTGCACCCCTGATTATATTATTGAGGGAGAATTGTCCGGGGCTACAGACAAAAAATTCAGGTCATCATACAGGTCCCTCTCTGCCCCCTCAGTGTCCTGGGCTGCAGGCCATTGAATGCCTAATTTCCAAGCAGCCCGTTTGCATACCTCATATAAGTTGCCTTCCACTGGAGAGGCAGCATCAGATACACTGGGGGGTCTTGACTGATGAACAGGAAAGGAAAGTTGAGTCATCCTCCGCG
Organism: Gobionotothen gibberifrons; assembly: GCA_943591055.1. Classification (NCBI taxonomy): domain Eukaryota; kingdom Metazoa; phylum Chordata; class Actinopteri; order Perciformes; family Nototheniidae; genus Gobionotothen; species Gobionotothen gibberifrons. The sequence goes on along the minus strand of CALSBZ010046816.1, from coordinate 128,746 downwards.
TCCTCCATGTCATCCATGTCGAGGATGTCAGAGTTGGCGTCGCCCTCTGCATCCTCACAACCCGGTTCCACCTCGAGGAAATCCTCGAAGAGTGGAGGCATGACCGGGGATTCAGCTTCCATCATGTCCGCCCAGCTCGTAGAGGCTCGCGGCTGATGGGCGCTGATTGTGGCTTTTGGGGTGGCTCCTGACTGTTAGCCACAGCCACTCTCAATTTACTTTCCAGTATTTTTCCTGGCATTGACGCACAGTGTGGGCACGACTGTAGGTCCGCCAGCGCTGTTTGAGCGTGTTTAGCGCCCATGCAAGCAATGCAGTTTGGGTCCCTGCCTGATATGTATGCTCCGCATGACGCGAGGCATAGGCGGGATGCAGCCTCTGAAGCCTTCGGTTCCGACCCTTTGGTGGGGGTGGAAGCCGAAGACATGGTGACTGGAAGAGAGAGAAAGTATCAATATACAGCCGTACTAGGCACGCCGCGCCGCGTTAACCTTGGATACACGGTTCGGTTAACAAGCTAATGCTAACCGAATAACTGTAGGCTCGCCGTAACGCGTAGCCAGAAGGAATAGCACCACAGAGTCACTGGCTACACCGGAGAATGAACACTGAGTAGCTGGCCTAACAGCTCGCCTTAATGCGGACACTGCACAGCTGTGGTACTAGTAAAAGGAACTTCTTACGAAGTACTTAACCAGCAAATCTGTCTGTGAACAGGAGCAGTATACCCAAGATAAGCTGAGGGAGCTTAAAGTTTCTTAACAGGAAGAAAGCGAGAATGATTTGAGAAGGGGCGGTCAATCTGTATTAATATGAGGGGTGTGCCCCAAGTACAGTTCAACCTTTCTGTCACTGACAGACGTTGTGCCATTGGAGCTTCCTCAGTTGGTCATGCGGGAGCGTCTCCCCCATAGTGAAACACAGAGTGAAGTTAGAAAAAGAACTGTTCAGGTGGCGAGAGGTTCTGGTCCTGATGGAGAGAGGTTTCGGTCCTGATGGAGCGCAGCCTCCAGCCAGAGGGGAGGGGGGTGAACAGTTGTCCAGGGTGGGAAGGTTCGGCCACTATCTTCCCTGCCCGCCTCAGGGACCTGGAGGCATGCAGGTCGTGGAGGGATGGCAGATTGCAGCCGATCACCTTCTCTGCAGAGCGGATGACACGCTGCAGCCTGCCCTTATCCTTGGCTGTGACTGCAGCGTACCAGATGGTGATGGAGGAGGTGAGGATGGACTCCATGATGGAGGTGTAGAAGTTCACCATCATCGTCTTTGGCAGGTTGAATTTCTTCAGCTGCCTCAGGAAGAACATCTTCTGCTGGGATTTTTTGATGAGGGAGCCGATGTTCTGCTCCCATTTGAGGTACTGGGCGATGATGGTGCCCAGGAGGCGGAAAGACTCCACAGCAGTGACTGGGGAGTCACACAGAGTGATAGGGCGGTGGGATTATGTTCTTCCTAAAGTCCACAACCATCTCCACTGTCTTGAGAGCGTTGAGCTCCAGGGTCCCCTCCACACACAGTATCTGGTCAGCGAGTGTGCGCTGCGCCTCCTGCACGTTCACATGCGGTGGGATGTAAACACCGAACAGAATGAATGAAGAAAACTTGCGGGGGGAATAGAAGGGTTTGCAGTTGATGATAAAAGTTTCCAGAGTGTGAGAACAGTGCTGCAGAATCACTGTCACATCGTTGCACCAGCCACTATTAGTGTAAAACATATTCCTCCACCTTTTGATTTGCCGGAGAGCTCCGTGTCTCGATCCGCTCTGAACAGCTGGAAGCCTGGAAGCTGCAGCGCTGAGTCTGGGATCGATCCACACAACCAGCTCTCAGTGAAGCACAAAACACAAGATGAAGAAAAGTCTCTGTTTCTACTAACCAGTAGCTGAATCTTGTCAAGTTTGTTTTTGATGGAACACACATTAGAGAGAAATATTCCGGGTAGCGGCGTGCAAAGTCCGCAGCTCCGGAGGCGAACGAGCGTCCTGGCTCGTTTCCCTCTCCTGTGGCTTTTCGCTGCACGGATGCAGGTGGGCACCTTTTACAAGAATGTCCGATAATTCCACGGAAGAACAGAGAAAAGTGAGAAAGTCATCCGCTGAAGTTGTTTCTCTAATGTTTAGGAGCTCGTCCCTGGTGAAAGAGTTCGGTGTACTGTATAAACACTGAATTAACGCACAAAACAAAGCGCACCAATACACCGAAGCGGCCATCTGCAGCGCCATCTTAGTTGAGATGACTAGGATGGTGAAAGTCAGAGATCTTCTGGTGGACAGGTGGAGTTTGATAATGAAGATTAATTTTGTAGAATTCAGCCCCATAGTACTCACCTTGCTTATTGGATTGCTTGCAACACCCATCCCTCACCTCACTCTCCAAATAATGACTTCCTGATTCTCTATATATTGGTATTTGGAGAATCATTCAATATGAATGTAGAAATTCAAAGAAATTCATTTCAAAGTGTGTTTTAATAAGTGGTGTACTAACAATACCATTTTCTTTTTGTCTAGTCTGCGAAAGTATTCAACTATGCCAAATGGGAGAAAACCTGCCAAAGTATTTTCGTTGTGTTTGCTATCGTGTTTATGGTAACACGCCTGATCATCTTCCCATTCTGGTAAGTTCATAAATGAGGTGTACGTGTGTTTGTCTGTGAGAGAGATGTGTATACTGTATGTTGTATGTGTATGTGGACCCCCTCTGAACACCATCCAACCACTCTAATCTCATCATAGCTTCATACATGTTTTGCCTTAAGGAAAAGGAAACATTTACATATACATGACCCATTCATAATGTTTGCCTTAATTATATCATGATTATTGTTTATTGGTCCGAGAAGGATAATCAGATGTTTCAACTGTCAAGATAATGTTAAGAGGTGTATAATCAGTGGCAGCTGGTGGAAAATATTTTTGGTGGGGCTGTTGACATAGTGAGTAAAACATTTTTTTGTTGAGAAATGACACCTTCAATTATGACTTCTGGTGATGTTAGAGGGGGGGAAGGAGAAATTGAGGCTTAAAAATATGAGAAGACCAGAGTTGGGTGTAACGCGTTACTGTAATAATATTACTTTTGTCGGTAACGGAGTAGTGTAACGCGCTACTTTTATAATTCAGTAACCACACTACAGTTACTAACATTGCCCCGACACGCGTTACTTCAGAGAAGAAGAACAGACTACGTGATTCACATAGTCTGTTCTTCTTCTCGGTTTTCCCGGTTATGCGGGTCAATGTAGCGTAGCACAAGCACTAACTGGCAGTGGGTGGAAATGTCAGTTGTCTCATCCGCCTGAATAGCTAAATAACTGGCATTTTTTACTTCCTCCAGAATGTAGTCTTTACAAACTGATAACATGCAGCCCAAAAGTTCATTTTGCACCGTCTTTGAGGTGCCTTTGAAAACGGTAGCCGTTTTAAGGTGCTCCTCCAACACGCTATCTAACGAGGCCAGTAGATTAACTAAACCCCGAAAAACGCCGGGGTTGTCGGATGTGTCAGTCTCGTCGTGGCCATGCAAAGCCAGGTCAAAGCCCCCACAAAATGTCACACAATCAATTATTTTAGACAAGACGTGCCTATTCTTGTCCACTTCTTCATTGTGCTTTTTCAATGAGATCTTGTACCCTTGATCTAGCTGCGCGGCTATGTTAGCTTTGCCTAGCATGGCTAGCTTGAAGGTACTTGTCATATGTAACTTCGTGCAAATGCTTCATATCGTTTACCCCCGTCACAGTTCACGGGCACATCGTATCTGTCCCCGGCTGTTTGAAGAGCAAGCATGGGAAACAAAAGACAGCATTCACCTGTTTGCATCCAGCTAGCCATGCCTTTCTGGTGTACCAGCTACGTGAGAAGCCTCGTTGATACGTTTTGTCTTTTTCACAAGCTTGCTGCGATATATTCAAATTGGGTTGGTCCGGTCCAAGGTCTTTAAGCAACAGTTTATCTCCCAAACTTCTCCTTTCGAAAGGATTGGAGATTAGCTCTTGAACGGAATTGGGTGGGGAGTGGGGACCGAGGTCCGGAGACTCCACCTGCACACGAAGCCATCCTCTGCTCTAGTGCGTCACCCGGATACGAGTCACTGTCCAAACTACTCACAGATTGGACCGGGCGCTGACAATCAGATTTGACGACGCTGATTGGCTGAAATTATGTTTCGCAACAGTCAGCTGCTAGTGGCTGCTGCTGCACTGGATGAGGGCTGCTTTCTTACCGCCCAGGCGAGAGAGGGTAATGATGTTGATACATGGGCAAGGCCAGGCAGGAAACATGTGACTTATCAGTAACTTTAGACATCGTAACACAATTTTAAACGACATTTTATTGTAGATTATACATTTTACTGATACAAATTATATAATATTTACCTTTTTTATTAAAAATAAAAATAAAAAATAAAAATATTTCTTTTAATTTCAATTTTTTAATTCTTTTACATTTTATTTAAAAAAAAAAAAAAAAAAGTATGTGGGAAGAGGTGGGGCGCGCCCCTATGGACCGGCCGCCACTGTGTATAATTCAGAGAAATCAGATACCAGTCAAATAGATCCAGCATTGTGTATCCTTTGATGGCCTCGGTGATACAGCGAGCTAACTGTATTTGTGTTGGCTGACCCTGAAGTAAGCATCACAAAGGCTTCCTCCACAAAAAGCAATGACATTTTTCCATTGGATTTGGGTATATTGCAGAAAATAACATCTTTGGCAAACCCACGTTTACCATACATACACATTATGTTCAGCAGGATAATCTCCATATATTAACATGATCCCCTTTTAGGAAAGGTAAGCACAAATGTAATGTCCAGAACTGAAACGCTAACGTTAGGCTATAAACAAAGTACAGCACGGTCACATGACTTCACGTCACCACCGCTAAGCTAAAGGTGGCTAATGTTGGGCGTCATTTTGTCACTTGTTACAGTAGCATCCGCCGTTTTTAAATCAAATCAAATCAAGTTTTATTTATATAGCACATTTTCAAAACGATTTTTGGTCGAGCCAAAGTGATGTACATATAATAATTACCTTACAGTAAGGACACTTTACAGCAAATACAACAGCACAGTTTGTGCAAAATATCAGTATGAGAAAACGACACCCTCTGTCCTTAAGACACATAGAAGCTTTAGACATTCGTCAGTGGGGTATTTAATGACAAATTCATGTTCTAGAAAAACATGAACATCTCTTCAGCTTGTGATACCACATATTTTATTGCAGGGAGCTAACTGAAAACAAGTTATGAAATCAGTTGATTTTGAAATGAGGGAACTCATTTCAAAATGAGTTCCCAATTACAAATTGGTGAGTAATTTCCAGGTTTAAGAACTCATTCCTGCACAGCTCTTTTACTAAAGGCAGTAGCAGATTCCCCCGTCATGATACAGCCGCTGCCTCGCCCTCCTGGCTGCTGCTGACCCAACAGCTTGTCAACATTGGAAACAAAGAAGTACTCTTTATCTGATACTACCTTCAGGAACGCCTTGCTCAGGTGTGCTGGTGGCCTAGACAGCTGAGTCATATGCAACATCCCTCGTTTTTACACATTACAAGTTGATGAGGTTTAGTTAACACTGCTCTAAAATGTATAAAAGACAACTTACGTTTAAAAAAGACCAAAGGGGAAGGTAGGTGAAGGAATGTTTTTATATGGCCTCCATTTGGTCATTATCCAATCGATCCCAACCCTACCTGCTCAGTTAAAAGTGCAGCATTTAATTTGCAACCATCGAATGTACATCAAAATGTAATACACAGGACACAGGAGTGAACCCTGGGTAATGTAGTATTGTGCTCCTCTGCTGTGTTCTAGGCTGATCCACTGTACCTGGGTCTACCCTGTTCTCCACTACCCCGCCTTCTTTGGATACTACTTCTTCAACGTGATGCTGGTGGTGCTTCTCTGTCTGCACATATTCTGGGCCTACCTCATTCTCCACATGATCAAAAAGTTCATGTTTGGCAAAGTAAGTGTCCTCATTGAGAAGTACTTTTCCAAACCTGTTTTAATGATGTTGTATTGCAAAGCATCTAAACATAAACCCTCCTTCATCAGACTGGATGATTTGACCATGTTTCATGATCTCCTTAGGATCTTTTTGAAATAATTCAAGATGACAATTCCACCCTTAAGTTGACTTTATAGTTGCCTGATGCTCCAGATACTTACTGTATGGCAGAGTGATTGTGGGCTTTACACGGCCTTATACAACTGGAGTTACATGTAGATCATTTAAAGTGTTAATTGTAAGTTCTACAGTGTAGTGACTGCATTAGATGTGTTTTACTGGAAATTAGTTTACATTTGTCTTTTTTTTTGCTGTCTTCACTCAGGACATATCGTCCATTATCAGATACTTGTAGGAGAAATTATCTTAGCTGGCCAATCCCTGTTCTCATCATCAAGCCTACAACCAACAACAAAGTATAAATCCTGCTTAACCCTGAATATAAGATGTTTTTTTGACCCCTCCATCAACCATGACCCCTAACCTCCTATGTGGACTTTACCTCTTAGAAAATGCTGCTTGTGTAAATACATTCCTTAAGGCAAACGGACCTTCCATACTTCTTATAGTCACCCGCATGTCAGGTGATCCCATGTTGGTTTTGAAGATGTTAACACCAGGGGAAGCCCACAGCATCAGTGGTTTGTTCTAGTGGCTGAAGCAGCATCTGTTAACCTTTATCTGAGACGTACCTCTCACAGCCATGTGACTCAGGAGCGCCAGGGCACATGGCGAGATTAAATCAATCAAAACTTTCATTCATCTCAGGGGGAAATTAGGTTTTGTGGCAGGTTAACCAAATTAGAATAACATAAATACATTTTTATATAAACATATAGAGCTTCATGATTCTCTACACTGGGGTTTGTGCTAACAAATAATATATGGATACTAAAACACTTTAAGCTACTCACTTCTCTGGCTTTTTTACTAGAAAATCCTCGAAAATGTGTTGAACGATGTGTTAATTTGCATTTTATTTGAATATTTCGTAAGATATTTGGCAATTGTGAGTTGCCCAATTATTTGATGACCAGTGTTAAAAGAAGTACTCAGATCCTTTACTTAAGTAAAAGTACAAATACTATCGTTTTACAATACACCAATACAAGTTAAAGTCCTGTTTTCAAAATTGTATGTAAAGAAAGTAAAAGTACAAAAGTATTGGCATCAAAATATACTTAGGTACAAAAAGGTAAAAGTACTTATTCTACACAATGGCCTATTTCAGAAAAAAGTCTAATTATTATCAGTTACTGTATGAGTATATTATTACTCTTTATGCAGAATGGATCTTTTCACCTTATTATGTTATGGTTTTTATTTGATCCTGTTTTTATTCATGTACGAGCATTTTAGTAGTAGTTTGTCAAAGTTATCTAAATTAAGATGATTGACATACTGTGTAGATTGGTAGAACTGCATTTGACTTTATCAGCATATCATGTGTTTTTATAGGTATGTATACAAGTATAACTGAGTGTTAAATAAATGTGGTGGAGTAAAAAGGATGATGTCTACCTCAGAAATGTAGTGGAGTAGAAGTATACCATTAACTGGAAGTACTCAAATAAAGTACAAGTATGTCAAAAAAGTACTAAAGTACAATGCTTGAATTAATATACTTAGTTACTTTCCACCAGTCGTGATAACTGACTCTGAAGGCAGTCAACAGACTGTAGTAAATGAATATATATATATATATATATATATATATATATATATATATATATATATATATATATAT
>CALSBZ010046816.1:86568-98585 GCA_943591055.1 Gobionotothen gibberifrons | reverse complement strand
AGAGAGAAACACACACACACACACACACACACACACACACACACACACACACACACACGCTTATTAAAGCTAATTATCCGAACTTTCTTTCTCCACTTGAAACCACGTGTAGGGTTTCAACCTCAAACAGTGACGGACAGCTTCACTGACTAATGAAAACGAAGGATATCTCGGCCTCCCTCGGCTCAGGGTCTTATGGAACCAATGGCGCAGCAGCAGAGGCGGGGCCTGTTGGAGGAGGCGTGTCCTTCAGCACAGAGACCCTCCAGCCGGGGTTACTGCAACTTCTCCAGCTTAGGGAAACTGCGCCGTCCGCAATAGTCCCCTTAACACCACCCGCCACCTCTTCTCCTTTATTCTACCCTGCTTTGCTTTACCATGCATAACAGCCTTGTTCCCCATGTGCTCCTTTCTCTTCTCTGCATCGGATTGAGTGGTAAGTACTGACTTCGAACTCTTTACGTAGGAGCTGTGAGTGTGTACGCCTATTTCTCTTAGATATAGGTCATGACTAACACTCTAACAGTGTTACTACAGAGCAGTTGTATGAAGTTGCCTCCTCCTGTCTGCTTGTTAGATCCCCACCATGGGAGTGCAGTTTCAGCAGATTGTTAGTGGAGCTGCGGCTGAACGTGGCTCAGTCACGGAGCATGAGAGCACGGTTCAGTCAGTTCACAGAGGCAGGACAGGCTGTGAATGGCCGCTGTTTGATGGAAACTAACGCCCCCCCTCTTCCACAGCCCAGACTGAGCTGGAGACGGATGAGGTGGTCCCCCGGCTGCTGTCCGGGCAGGAGGCGCACCTGTCCTCCCGACACACCGTCCGCTCCCTGCGGCGCCGCGGCCAGCGCTCCCTGCACGGCCCGGGCGGAGGACCCTCTGACCCGAATCACATCATCCTGTCACTGCCCGCTTTCGGAAGGAGCCTCTATTTAAATCTGACGCGGGACAGCGCGTTTCTCTCCCGGGACTTTGTGGTGGAGGAGCGGCTGAGCGGGGAGCAGAGCCCGGCAGTGAGCAGCCTGTCCCGGGAGCAGCTCTGCTTCTACTCAGGCTCCATCATCAACCACACCGACTCCCTGGCGTCCCTCAGCACCTGTGGAGGCCTGGTAAACTGTTCTTCTCTTTTTGGACCTGTTGATAGCTTTCATGCCATTCAGAAATCACAGCAGCTCCACATTGTAGAGAATGTATTTAATGATTACATTAAGGCAGGCTGGTTGACAGTAGCTCAACTCCCCTGAAGCCCCTTTAGCATCAGGTTAAGGCTATGAAGGTAATCTGTTGGACCTGCTGACCTGTAGGGGGTCAGCCAGTTCAAAGTCACACTTTGCAGTCAAACACTGTACAAACTAACACAACTGCATTTTAAATGTGGGGATGCCAGCTTCCAAAGATAAATCTGTCAGAATGAAAATTGCGGAACTGTTTCTAAAATTATTCAAAAGACATGTACAGTGTGGATGGAATGGACCAGCATTCCAAACATGAAGTCACTCAATGTTCACTTACTAGCTGTTATGGAGCACTGACAGTCTCTCAGTCACATCAGTAGATGGAAGATGAGCAAACTGTCTTCCGATGAAGACGAATAAAAACAAGTACGTTTATGAAAAGGTTGTCAAACTGGTTTTGTAAACATTTCAAATTGATTGCGATACAGTGATATACAAAGATCCCTCCAGCTAATTGGGATAGATAAAATGGGAAAAATGTATTTAGGGAGGTCAAACCCTCTAAATGACAGCACAGGCTAGCCAAAGATCTCAAACAGAAGGTTTAACCTCCGCCAGGACTCTCTATCGGCCAGTCTGCTGTTCTTTAACCTTCCTTTGGATGAAGGTTAAAGAAAAGTATACATTTCCCCAACTGTGAGCATTAGAGTTCCACATCATCTGAGGCCTTTGGATAATGTTCTCTGTGCAGGTGGGGGTTCAGGCTCAGCCCTGGACTCTGCAGAAACAGGCCTGAAGTGTGCTCCTTTATTTCCTCCATATCCTCAGTGACAGTTTAAGCATTCAGCAGCCTACAATGAACGAGCAGATCATTGTCCAGCTGCTTACAAGACACGTGGAGGTTTATATGGGGGGGGGGGGGGAACGCTGGCAGCTGCAGCGTACAGTATGAACGCAGGGCTGCACAATTCCTGGGATATTTGATTAGGAAACTAATGGGAATTAAGTGGAAATAGTGGGAAATAATGGGAGTAAATAGAAATATAGGCGTTATTTACTGAGGCTGTATTTACCATCTCATATAAAGATATAAACAAACGTTTACCACAAATAATTGTAAACCCTTCTAATATAAATGAAATTAAGAGTTGTGTCATTAACATTGTATTGGACTTTCATTAAACAACAACAATAAGCATACAGTTATTTTCTCCAAAAAAAGTTAGATATATGGTATGACATTTAAATTGTGCAAAATTCCTCAGATTCCAAACATCTTCTGACCAATTGTTCAAAGGTAATACAACTTTGGTCCTATTTTGGTTGTTTGGTCAACCATTCCCATCAGTAACAATAACACATCAGTAAAAGAACCCACACAAAGTGATCCTCAGGGCATTTAGTGACAGCAATTCCAGTACACATTTTTTCCAACAGTGAGCCCATTATTTCCTTTTCATTATACCATTTGAATCATGTGTTTACTGTCAAATATCAGTTTGAATAAAACAGTATTGTAATGGCTAAACCCACAGATATAATTGCATTACTAAAAGTGAATCGAACAAGCTAAGCTAAAGGTGGCTGATCTTTGACGTGATGATGTTTACTAGTCCCATTTAGCCACTTTTTTTGTAAATGTGATTTTTTCAGTCATTCATCAGTGGGTATAACTGATGTATTTTTTATGTCGTAGAACAAAACGTGATTGGGGGGTGGCGGTAAGGTGACGTGACGTGCAACAACAACAACATTAACATTAACCTTTCTGTTGGTCGCTTGTGAGCAGACCCTTCACGCGATGGCAGAGCGAACAGGTACAGCCAGGGCCGGGCCGAGACAATAAGTCAGCCCGGAAATTATACACCCAGCCAGGACACTACCTGTTTTTTTGCTGGATTTATTCGTCAATATTTACAGTGTTGCTGCCCATAGTGATAGCCCTCTAGTTTAAATCTACTACCCACAAATAAACATATGGACATGGGTTACTATTTAACTAAAATTGTACATGTATTTAGGAACCTGTCCATGTGATTTTAAGTGGGGGTGGACCTCAAATCCTCTAGGGGGGTCCGGGGGATTTTGGAGTTAAATGCATCAATCTGGTGCATTTTGAGGGGGAAATAAAAAGACTAGATCTATGGGAACAGAACACTTATATGAAACAGAACTGTATACATTTCAATAATCATAAAATCATGGCCATAATAAAAAAAAGTTTTGGTGCATTTATAGTTGTGAGTGTGTCTGGGCTCCTGAATCAGCCTCTCCTGTCTCCCTCCTCTCCCCCCTCTCCCCCCTCTCCCCCCTGCTCCTCTTTGAGGCAGCAGCAAAGACTAGGGCTGAAGTCGAATAGTCCATTTAGCTTAGGAACCTTCCTAACGGAGTGAAATGACCCGGAAGTACCTCAGTAGCAGCCATGATAAGTGCCGTTCAAATTCTCTAGATGATAGGAAAGGAGGTTTCAAACTTCCTTTATAACCTCCTTTAGCTTAGGAACCACTGGACCTCCCTAACCCAAAGGAGAGGAGAAAATGCTGCCCCACAATGCCTTGCAGTCGCAGCATTTGCCGTCACACAACAGTCGGCCGTTCACGGAAACAAGCGATTATGACGGAGAAATTATATCATGAAAGTTACGGTGTTTATTAAGCATTTTAAATCGTATGTGGTAAGTTGCCAAAGTGCTTTGTTTTGAACGTTCATCAGTATTATAATCAAAAAGAGAAATATGAACGTTAGTTTTTACTGAAATTATCAAATAAAGTCAACATTTCACAGTCTTTACTGAGCTGTGTGGGGTTTGTTCAACTTTTAAAAGATGTTTGAATGGTGATATACACAGTGATAGATGTTAAGGACTAACGTTTATAATAAATACATTTGTATTCATTTTAAGATCTTTTCATACAATCATACGTATTGGGATCATTTGTATTAATGTGGACCGGAGGGAGAGGGTGACGAGCATAAGTTTCACTTTCCTTTTTTATTTCAATTCCAACTTTGGTCATGAAGAATATGTTTCTCTGTTGTCCACGTTCATAAAGCAGAAAGCAACAGCATCAGAGCACGGTGCAGAGTCTAGATGAGTTTACAGTAGTCCCTCGTTCTTATTAAACATCCATGTTGTAGTCCGCTGTATAGAAAACTGTGGTTTCCATGGTTTCCCCACAGCAGCAGACGCACAAAAGGACGTCCGCTGGCGCATCATAAACACGTCGGATAGTGAAAGTGCAGTCGGATTCTCTAAAGTACTGCAGTCTCTTCTCCTAAATCCTTTTGAATTCTCCTATCCACTATCCCTTAACCCCGTGACCTTTCACTCAGAGGTCAAGGAATAGACGATAGGGTTAGACGTTAGGAGCTGATTTTTGGATTATCCGACCGCAACCTAGTTTTAGCTCTCAACAAGTTTTAAAAGTGTATCTTACCTTTTTTCACCTAGTTAACATTTTTTTTTGTATTCATGCATATTTGACTAATCACTCCCCCTTCAAATGGAAATATGTGTTTACATAAATGGTGACCGAACCGTTTGAGACCCACTGAGAACTTAGACTAAGTTAACAATCTAAACACTCAGAGAGTCCTTTACCTCACCTGAGCTGAGGTTATCCCGAGCTTGAATGACACACAGAGACCAATCAAGGGCTTTGATTTATGATCTGTCTGACCAGGGGTTAAATTGGGATTTGACATGTGGGGGGGCTGTGTTTTTTTGGGGGTGGGGATGCGGGCTATATATGAGGCCCAATCCTAAAGCAACTGCTCCTGTATCAGATGCACTATTTGATGCCACCAATCGAGAAAGTAAACATAGAAAGAATGTCAAATAGACCGTCTTTTTATTAGTATTATTTAACTGGAATGAATTTACATTTGAAATTATTAATATATACACAAACATTTTTCACAAATTACAGACCTTCAAATTACCATGTTAAGTCAACATTTCTCTGCACACTTACTCAAGAACATTACAAAAACAACTATATGAGTACAGAGACATTACCCTATCTGAATTGATTGAGGAATGAAAGTCCACATCAATATAAGCAGTTCAACAACATTACTGTATGTACGACCAGCTACTTGATCAAATTCATCAAAAAAAACACCTTGCTGCTCTGCCTCACATGCGGTTCTGTAGAACAGACCACTGTCTGGGTTCCTGCTCATGGTTTTAAAAACATCTAGCTGTCTTTTTATCAGATTTACTGATTGAGACAGTCTAATGCAGGTGTCTCAGACTCCAGGCCCGCGGGCCAGACGCGGCCCGCGAGACAGTTTCTCATGGCCCCGTTGTTGATATCATGTAATAGTGTTAATCTGCAGACCGGACATGGTCTACCGGCAAAAGAAAAACTGTAATGGAGCAAATGATGAAGAAAAAGAAAGTGGAAACTAGGAGAAGTCAAACCAGAGTCAATATCGGAGTTGCTTTTCAACTATGGCGCCTATTTACGGAGCACACCGAGCTGATATGTAACGTTACCGGCGCAGCCTGCTCTCGTCAGCTAGACGTAACATTTGTAATACATTTTCACAAAACAAACATGCTAGCTTCAAAAATATAAGCACTGACAATAACTGTGTTATACATTTGTTTTACATTCATTATCATGATCTTGTGCGCGTTCATGTGTGTTGGAGGAGGTACTCTGTAGGAAGTCTGAAGGAAGGGGCGGATTCTTTTCGGTTGTGTACTTTGGAATTTTTGTGCACTCAAGCTGGTTTCTCAAACTTACCTACTGCTCCTTTAAGTACAATTTAAGATACTTGTAGTTGACTTGAGTATTTATTTTATGCTACTTTGTACTTCTACTCCACTACAGTTCAGAGGTAGATGGTGTATTTTTACTCCATTACATGTATCTAATCCCTTTAGTTACTTTACAGATGTGGATGAATGATGTGAAATATAATAAGTGTTAAATCAGACTTTAGTTCCACCTGGAGTAAATCCACAAGCTACCCTGCAGTATACAAAGTCATTCAAACTAGCTGCACCTTTACCAGCTTTGAGAACACTTTCATGATCAATCATTATAAAACATATCATATATATTATTCTGAAATGGACCAATCTACTTTTACTTTTGGTGCTTTAACTATATTTTGATGATAATACTTTTCTAATTTTACTTGAGTAACATTTTGAATGCAGGACTTTTACTGTAACAGAGTATTCCTACACAAGATCTGAGTACTTCTTCCACCTCTGTCTGATTTCAAACTCATCCATTAACACTGAGTAAGTTTGCAGCTGTGTGTTTTGCTCCACCTTGTTGTAAATAAAACTGCAGCAGCACAGCACAGAACGTGAACGTTGTGATCAGCTGATTTTGCGCAGTTCTCCAGTGTGTGCGCGGGGCACAGAAAGTGCACAGGGGACTCTCCCACCGCAGCCAGTTGACGTAGTGTTGGTACAATTCTGTTGTACACACCGACGTTAACCCTGTCTGTGCACACGGCGACCAACTCTGTCGTGCAGTGATCTAAGCCTCTGCCTCCTGTAAAGCTTCACAGGTCCGTCGGCTATGGCCTGCGCGGCTCGCCCAGCTCCAGTTCAATCAGTCCAAGAAAGTCTGAAGATCTTTTGCAGGGAGCAAAACGCCAAAGTGGCTGCTTAATGTCTTTGGTTTTTTGGACATGTCTAATAGTTTACTCCACTGAAACACGTGTAAACAAAATAAGTGTTTTGTTTTCATGACCTATCAGGTACGCAAAGGCGTGTAGTGACACAAGTGACGTAACGCATTTCAGATTTGTGCCGCGCATGCGTACCTGCGTACCAGTTATGTGCACCCCTGACTATAGAGTACTACAGAGCACTGACTGACTCAGTTTCTAAACCATGGTAAATACAGAAAATAAACATATGTGTTCAAACTCTGAAAAATCTATATTGTTATTCATTTAAAATATTCAGTCAGGCTTAATCTGGACGATGCTGGTTGTGTCATTCTTAAATGCTAAATTAAGAGTGAACAGGCGGGAGCCGAGCACTCTGCCCTGATGGAAGCCGGTGTTCAGAGATCTGACCATCAGTCTGAACGGAGGAAATCAATCATCCAGAGTCTGCTACATATTTCAGTTTTATTGGGGAGATTGTGTTGAATGCTTTTCTGAAATCAACAAAAAGCTATCTAATGTAGGTGTTTTCAGGTGTGAAGGATGTGAGGAGGGAAGTAATCACATCCTAAAGGAATTTGCAACTCATGAAATAAATGCCATGGCAACATCTTTGACGGACAAGGACAGTATACATCAGCAAATGGCCCAACCCAACAAGGAATGGATCCTCCAAAGAAAAATGGCATCAGTCACTTTTTAAATGGATTAATGACTTATGTTTACATTACATTACATGACATTGCATTTAGCTGACGCTTTTATCCAAAGCGACTTACAATAAGTGCGTTCGACCAAGAAGATACAAACTTGAAGAAAACAGAATCATATAAGTACATCAGGTTTCATAGAGCCAAAACATTTCAAGTGCTACTCAACTGGCTTTAGATAAGCCAGTCCTTTATTAGTATATAAGTGCTTTGTTAGTAATTCTATCGCTCGAAGTGGAGTCGAAAGAGATGAGTTTTCAGTCTGCGCCGGAATATGTGTAGGCTTTATTCAATTGATACCAAACTACAGTGGGCATGTGAGTTTAGGCTATTGTCTGTCAGGAGGAAAATTGTTTTGGAGCCAAATCTTCAGAATCAGAATACCTTTATTATTATTATTTTAGTTTATTTACAGCAGAGAAACACAGGATGTCGCTAAACATAATAATAGTCATACTGATAATAATAATAATAATAATAAACAGAAAGTATGTTAAAGAGCATTCTTTTTCTATTCAGAGTTTCTCACAGTACTGCACAGTAACTTCCATAGCTAAATGGATTTATGATTCAGAGATGAAATCAAACTTCTGCAGCTCAGAAAGGAGGGATCCACCTCACATCCTCCCACAGCTGTCTCCATGGTTATGATATACTTCCCTCCCCAGCTAATGCCTAAGAATAGTATCATGTCGCTGTGTTTGTGGAGCTGCAGAAATGCTTTAATCCATCCTCCAGTCCACGTTCTGCTGGCTAACAGCATTTGTTATCCGGGGGCTCAGCCAGGAGCGGAATGTGTGTGAAGCGTTGGAGCAGAGGAGCTGCTGCTGTGTTTTATAGCATACCTCTGTGCTGCAGTCAGAGCAGGCATCAGTCTGCTGCCTGCTGCTCTGCACTGCCTGCTCTCTGCCGCTGTGCAGACCTCACACATTTTTGCTAGAAAGTGTGCAAAACAGCATTACTACAGTTTGCACTCTGACATGAGAGCTGATTTGATTTATAGAGTGTCTACACTTTGCTCTCGCAAGAGTTTCTCAGAAGTAGCAGAGAGTTTCTTGACCACTTAGAGGATGGAGCGGGAGTTTCATGTTGGGCTGACTGCCCAGCACATTTTATTCAAGCCCACATGTTCCATATAAAATGTGTAACAGCCAGATCTGGCAAATAGAGAACATTTAGCTGCATGCTGTTCAACATTTCTCAGTCTTCCCTGGCAAAATGACACACTGATAATATACTATGCACAATTTGAATGATATAAGTTATTCTGATATGATAAACAGTTTCTTTGTATAAATGCACTGTTACACCGCTGCCTTTTGTAAAAGTAACATAAATAAATTACACATGTTATTGTTAACCTCTTAAGCCCGAAGGTCCCCCCAGTGGACCCCTCCCACAGTTTTTTTTCGAGACTATGTCTCAGGGCTTCTTAACATTTATGAAACTATTAATGTTCCATACCCTTTTAAAGGTAAGAAACTCCGCTAACTGACAATATGAATAATTTTGTGAAAAAAATCACAAGAGTATTACCAAGCCTTTGAATTAGCATTGAGCGAAAAAATGCTAACTAATGCTAACGCTTTTTTACACAGAACTCACGGTAGAAATGCCCTTATTACTAACTTAACTGCACAAACAAGATATACGATTTAAAGCTGAGACTCCACAGATTCCAGACATGTAATGTCATCACTGTACGACCCTGAATTGCGGAGCTATCAGCCAGAAAAGAGAAAGTAAACAACATCCGGTTTCAAAAATATTACAATAATTACGTCTTACCTTTTTTGATTTGTGATCAAAAGTTGTGTTCACTGGAATAAAAACGCCGCTCAAGGTTAATCCAATGTCTTTGTGTCACGTAGACATTTTTACTGATAATCCATCATCATATTTATGGCAATATACTGGGTATAAAGTTTTGCAGTCCAGGCTTGCACTTTCAGATATGCTTCGTTTGCTTCTCTATTACGCCCGCTATGGTAATGTTTACGTGGATTTGGGAACTACCCCTCGATTCTATTGGATCTGGTGGTTAAGAAAAACGTGTAAATCACACGAATCGACCAATGGGTTCCAGAGATATGGTCCTGCGCAAAGTATAAAGAATGCCAGCCAGCGTAACAACATTTCGCAGAGACTTCACTTATTGTTTACTACGTGAAAGGAAGCAGGAATTCCAGCAGCACCCAGAGCGCACGGAGCACAGAGCAGGCAGCAGATACCAGAGCAGATTACAATATTTGCGTTTAGGATTTTTTCTTTACTTTGACTTTTGTCAAATAATGGCTCACAGGAAAGAGATGCTTAGTACTTTACAGGCAATGGAAATTGTGACTAATGTTGACAGCGATGCAGATATGTTACCCACGATCCTCGTCGCCCCCTCCCCCACCTCACCCACCACTCCAGTTGGAGTCAAACTTCATTTTGTATGTTTTTTTTAAATGTATTTAAAATGTTTTACAACAGTTGTATTTGGATGGAATGAATACCTATAGTGAAAATTCAAAGTAATAAAATGATTTTTACAGTGAAAAAGGTCAAATGGAACCGACGGTTCCCAAATTACCCAGAGGTGAGTCCGCCTGGACTTTATTTTTCTAAATCTCTCTAAAAAGGTCAAATTTCACTTGTTTTGCATCAATCTTGATACAGGGTACTTATATGTTATAGTTTGGATTCCTAAAGCTTTTAGTCTACTAACCCATCATGCAAGAGTGGTTTTCACTATAAGTAAAGTTTTTTTTTTAGGCGGACATTAGAATCTACATGTTTTTACTATGTTCCATCTGAATTTACTTTAAAATAAAAACATCTATATTGATTCTGACACTTCTAGATCCAACTCACAGATGTAACCTTGCTTTGAGAAAAAATATTATTAATTTACCCCTTTTAGAAGTGAAGATATATCATTTGTTGTGTTAGTGGCATTTTCGAGCCTGAAACCTGACAAACAGGCTCAGGCCCAAGCCTGTTTTTGAGGTTTCAGGGTTGAAAATGACATTCCCAGAACAAATGACCATATCTTCCCTTCTAAAAGGGTTAAATTAATAATCTTTTTTCTCAAAGTAATGATAAACCTGTGAGTTGGATGTAGAAAAGTCAGAATCAATGTAGATGTTTTTTATTTTAAAGAAAATTCAGATTGAACATGGTAAAAAACTGTAAATTATAGTGTCCGTCCAAAAAATATGTTGTACTTATAGTGAAAACTAACCTTGGATGATGGGTTAGTAGACTAAAAGCTTTAGGAATCCAAAGTACAACATATAATAAGTACCCTGTATCAAGATTGATGCAAAACAAGTGATATTTGACATTTTTAGACAGATTTAGCAAAAAAAACCTCTTTTGGGGCCATTTGGGTGGATTTTCCATATCTCTGGCCCCCCTTGCTCGATTTTGACATGTGACATCTCTTTCTGACCGTTAGAGCCAATAGAATCGAAGGGAAATGGTCCCGCAAACACTCATGTTAAAAAACAAAGATGGCATATTCGCTTTGGAAACAAGCATTAGAGCAGGGAGATTCCACTGCTCTAACTTCTAGAAACGGAATTGCAGTTTTATTGCTTTTGGATTATCAGAACATTTCAAAGGGGAAACACTCACATTGGATATTAACCTATGGATTAACTACACTATCGTTTTTATCGTTTTAATGCCATTGAAGACCAGTTTTGACCAGACAAAGACCAAGGTAAACTATGTTAGCGTTTTTGGCTACCTAGCGCCACATGTTTTGATTTACGTTTTTGTTGATAACGTCGCGAGTTTGTATCTTTCAGTGTTGAGGCGGGCACCGTTAGATTCTGTGTCTTTACGATCATAAACGATGTGTTGGATGTGCAGAGCTAGGATAAGTAATAAGGGAGCTTGGAGTGATTTTCGGTGCAGTAATAGGTTAGCATTTTTGGCTCGGGGCTAATTCAGAGGGTCAGTGTTAGCATTGTGTGTTTCTTGTGAAAAAAAAAATGAAAAAGATCAGTTAAATTAGTTTCCCCCCGTTATATGGATATAAAATATTCATAGTTTATTAAATATTAAGGTTCCTTAGACGTTGTTTCCTGCAAATGACGCGATTTAGGGACCGAGCTCGGTTCCGTGGGGCTTAAGAGGTTGAGGTTAAGGAGGGCCTATTATGGTTTTATGGTGGTTGTTCTCCTGTACTGTGTTGTATAGTTTTCTGTGCATGTAAATGGTCTGCAAAGGCTAACATCCCTGTGTTCCGTCCAGAGGGAGTTTCTCCCCCCCCTCCTTTGTTTTCTTCTGTAATATAATGACATCACTCTGTAACACTTGCGATTATATTGGCTAGCACTCATTATATATTATTATTATACTCATAACACATTATACGTGATAGGCTAAGGGGCGGGACATCTCTAAGCGACTGACCAATCACAAGAGAGCCGGCCAGTTAACCATGAACCTCACACACACACACACACACACACACACACACACACACACACACACAC
>CALSBZ010046816.1:75272-85477 GCA_943591055.1 Gobionotothen gibberifrons | reverse complement strand
CCAGTTGTCCATAGTGCTAACCAGTTGTCCATAGTGCTAACCAGTTGCTAACCGTGCTAACTGGGCACATATCTTTAGCTATATAGAATGTGATGGCATGTGTTATATCTTTGTGTCTTTGCGAGCTGGTTGAGTAGGCTGTTGCACTGTAAAGCGCGTCCTTAATTGATGACTGTGATGTGGTAGATGAAGTCGAGGGGGCACGCTCGTGAACTGTCAACGGGGGGGCGGGGGAGCCTTGCTGCGGGGAAAATGTGGACCTCTGTCGCCTGTCAGTACAACTGAAATGATGACGTTCATAAAAAGCGGGCCGAGCCGGCCGTCTGTGATTCTCCAGAACACACAGATGGCCAGTCCGCCCCTGCTGCACTGTACTTTATTTTGTTCCACGTCGGACTCCTGAAACCCAAAGTATTTCCAAACAGCGGATTTCGTTTTTTACCTTTCTTGTTCACAAGTTGCTCTTGTTCTGCCTTCTTTGCTCGCGCTGAACTCACACAACTATTGTCACTCACAACCTGGCTGAGAGGGTTTTTAGGGAGGGGCGAAAGCGCACGCAGCAAAATAATTGTTTTATTTCGATTACGTTGTTTTCGTAATCTTTGCAAGCCAAAATCGTAATCGAGATTAAAATACGATTAATTGCACTATGTACTAAAACATAGTACACTTGCTCATGTGAAGTCCATTTTGCACAGTGTTCAGATATGCAATCGCCTCAAATCCTTATATGTTTTCACAGCTCAGTATGGGCATTTATGTATAAAGAGAACTGGATACAGTGTTGGAGGAGGGACCCCGTTCATTCCTATGAAAGTTGTTCAGTGGCGCAAGAAGCCAAAATTGCCTGACTCTTGTGTACCAAAATATTCCTATCTAGGCCCATAGAGCATGAACAGGTTGCGTTTTTCTTGACTGACACTGAAGTTGTAGCACCTTTGGCCACTAGAGAAATGTGCTTCAACATCCAGCGCACTTCCAGGAGGCTTGAGTACGGGTTGTAACCACGCCCCCAGGAAGTGAGCCGAACGCGTCTATCAATTTTCCAACCCAGTTTAGATTTAACCACGCCCACTACATCCTCGACGTAGCTCTGCTTGACTGCGTCATGGATGTATAACGAGAACTTCGCTGTTCCCATGGTAACAATGCTGAAGAGATATCACGTCCACTCTAGCTTGTGAAATAAAACTGATATGGGCCGCTAAATTAATCAATTTAGTGTTAATCAGACCACATCTACTTTGAAAAAGATGCTCTATGAAGGTAAAGTAGCAGTAAAATTCATATTTTGTGGGACGAAAACGCCAAGGGTGAGTCTCTGACGCTGCCTCGATGCTTTCGTAATGCAGAAGGGGCATGGTTTAATCTAAACTGGGTTGGATGAGAGGATTCTGTGTCAGCGGAGGAGGCACTTAAGGTACCCACCAGTGGACTATGGATGCAGAAGATCCGGTTACTTTTGCTCTCTAGTGTCAGTTCGTTTTGGTTTCATGCACCACTGAGCAACTTTCATAGCAATGAGAGTGCTCTCTGAAAGTATTTTAATGTGTTACATTTGCTTAGCTACTGGATTGAAAAAAACGGACAGAAGTGAGGGTGTGTACCTACAGTGTATGTTAATAGTTAATAATCATTACTGAAAAAGTTATACATTTTGGGATGTTAATACAACATTCTTTAGTGATCATGTAAACTAACATGATTTAATTATATAAAAGTTTCATGTTTTAGTTTCAATATATTAAGAACAGCATAAATGACTGTGTTAGAAGAACAAAGAACCGGCATGTGTGTCAGTGATCCCAGAACAAAGAGACCTTTGAGACTCACAGAAGAACCACAGAAATGAAAGTTACTGGTGAGATTCCTCTCTGTAGTAATAACACAAGTTAACAGCTAAGACAATCAAAACAAACAAACCTTCAGGTTAGATTAACTGATTTGTAAAGAAAATCAAAGATGAACTTCCCTCTCTGTGTACAGAGCCACCTCCTGTTCCCCACTTCCACTTACCCTGCTGTGTGCAAACACTTTTACTGTAAAGTGCATTTAAACTGGTTTAGAATGTGAGGATGATCTGGTTTGTTTCCACTCTGCCGCTTTAAGCATTTACTTCAGGTTTGTACAATATAATCAGAATTAGACTGGACGTTCTTACTTCTGTAGCTCCTGCCTCCTATGTAATGATAGAAAGATCTTCACGGCTCCACTTTGCAAAGTTATGAACTTTGAACTTATGATCACCTGCATGAAATTGCTCTTTCATGTGGATAACTCAATGATACTACCCTAAAATATGATTTTTCAAAAAACATTTGTCTTGCTTGATAAATTCCTTAACAATTGTTTCATACACCTCGACAAAAAGTACTCTTTAAGCATATTTAATCCCTTTGCAAGGTATATAAATTAGCCATTTCTCTTCCCCTCACCTTAAAAACCCTGTAACATTGTTCCAATCCCTGCAGTGATGTGCATGCAGGGAGCTCTATGAATGAACTACTGTAAACCCCACGTCGGAACATCCTGGGAAGCAGTGCTAATAAATCATATGTCTCAGAGCAGCATTTACTGCTATCTGATACGCTTTGATGTTCATTCAGCTCCAGTGTGTTCGGGCTGAGTGGAATGCAGATGTTTCCTTATTTAACGTGGATCTCCTTTCTGCTGAGTTCATGTTGGAACCTGCTGAGCTGTAAACATTATCAAACACAGCAAACCCCCCGCTCTTCTACATTGATAATGAGAATATTTTCCTAACCCTTGGTGTCTCCTTGCCAACATTTTCGAGCCAGGCTCTGTGTAACACACCTGAACAGAGAATCTACTCAAAGCCCTGATGGCTGGCTTGGGAAGTCATGGAAAAGTTTGAATAGTTGCAGAATGGAGTTGTACAGTATGTATCCAAATATTTCTGTTCTGGAGGCTCAGTGACTGAGTGAAGCCAGAGAAGCCGTCACATAGCCACAAGTCTGTTTCAGTTTGACAGACGTTTCTCTCAGAGCCTCATCGGAGGCAGGAATAATTTTGGTGCAAGCAAAACATAATCACAAAACCATACAAAAAAATCATTTTCGCCGTAACCTATGTGTATTCAGAGAGTCAGATGTAGTTGCTTTCACTTTTTTGTTGCTACATTGCAAGGAAGTGGTCATTGAAAATGGCACAGCGTCATGGAAACTCAAGATGAGTGTGGTTATTGTAATTTTGTAAGGGGTAAATTAATTCCAGTTAAATGTAATTTAACTATTCTATAGGTGACTATTAAAATCATCATACTGGTGTGACAGGTATGGGTATAACGCAGGCTCTGAAGGAAACTGTGCAAACCCTCTTGAAGGCAAACCCAACAAGTTGGCAATTTTTTTGCACTTTTCATGTGCCATATTGTTTTGTACAATTTTAAGACCTTTTACATCAAAAGTTTTTCACAAGACCGGGTTTGGTTGATACCTGCTTTATAAACGTAAATCAAAAGTCCACACAACTGCAGCGCCACGTACGCTAATGGACACTTTGTAATGCCTATCCTACTGACAGCCTGTATTGTATTTCTGATGAACCTGAAATTAACAACGCGGCTCACAGGCCCAAAAGAACCCCGCATTTCTTTACTAAATAGCGTACATTATTTGGGCTGTGGGAGTCCTCCCACACATGCAAGACTATTTTCATTTATATTTGTGTTTTATTTCCGAAAATATTTACATGTACATTTCAGATACATGGTCCACCACTACTGTGCAGCTACTAGTTGCAGCTCAAAAATAGTTAAACTGTATGACTGAAAGACAAAGTCTCTGCTGATGAGTCCAGTCAACATTGTCACAATATCTAGACCAGCATTTCTCAAAGTGTGGGGCCCGCCCCACTGGTGGGGCGCAGAGATGTGATAGGTGGGTCGCGAATGGATGCGATGAACGGGAGATAATCTTTTTATTTTTTAATAAACTTTTTGGACCTCAGGCCGCAGCTCACACTGTCCGCTCCTCACAGAAGCAAGCCGCGCAACGTCCTGCCAACACGGCACCCAGACCCTACGCAGCATCCTCATCTGTTTGTCATTACTGGTGTCATTTTCTGGTTGCTAACTAACGCCATTGTAACACATAAACACTGATGTTCCGCTGTAACGGTGGTAGACTCATCAGAACAGAGTGGGCGAGCTGACCAATCAGAGCACACTGGGCTGACAGGGAGGGGGGGGGGGGCAGGAGCTCCAACAAGCCGTGTAGGACAGAGAGTGAATACACAGACTATACAGAGATGCTGGATGAGAAACCAATGTGAGTTTGGAACATTGAACAATGTAAATCTATTCTAGTAGACCTCAACAATGGAACTATGATCAGTAGAAATGGCCATGACATGGGACCTTTAATGTGTGTACTGTATGCTCCTGGTGTCCTGAGGTGCGATGGATGAAGGGAAGGCCAGACATTACATTCTTTCCTCTGCATTCATGTCTGCCTGGACCCAGCCAGTCCTCTATTTCCTGTTGTCCAATTCTCTCCTCTCCTTTTTCACCAAAGCTTCCATTTCCTCCCCAAAACCACATGATCTCTGGAGGGAGAGGCGAACTGAGGCAGACTTTATATCCATTAGGAGTCCGCTCTGTCCAGAGGAATTCACAAAATGACAAACTCTCTCCCTCCCTCTCAATGTCAGTCACATTCAAGTGGCCTTATTGGCAGAACTCCATACAATGCAGTATTGCTGAAGCAATACACAATATAAAATGGACAAAAACAATATAAAAGGGCTATAGATAAAAAACACAAGATAAAGATGTAAGCCGGGGCTCATCAGATTTTGGAAGTCTTGGCAGGCTGACACACATCCTGCTGCCAGTCAAACATGACAGAAGGGACTCCTATATAGCCATAAATTAGCAACAAAAAGAAGTACTCACATTTGTTACTTATATAAAAGTAGCAATACTACATTTTTAAAGTACTTTGTTACAAGTAAAATACCTGCATTCAAAATCGTACTTAAAGGTGGGGTAGGTAAGTTTGAGAAACCGGCTCGAGATACACTTTTTTTTGTTATATTCCAGGGAATGCTCTTAACATCCCGATAGCAATGAATATCTTAAATGCTTTGACAAAAAATCCAAAATGTCATCTGTGGAAGCCGTAGTACTGTAAAAAGCACGACCAATCATTTTAGCCGGCCCGGCTAAAGTAACTGGATGGCCTACCTGCCTGTCAGCCTTCCATCTGTGCACAAACTTATCTCGTGCCCTCATTGGTCATGTGCTCGTCCGTGTGTGTTGGAGGAGGGGCTCTGTAAGGAAGTGGCAGATTTTTTCCGGCTGTGTATTTTCAAATTCTAGCGCACTCGAGCTGGTTTCTCCAAAATGACCTACCCCACCTTTAAGTAAAAGTATACAAATATACTTTAAAGGTACCATGACATGGCCATTTCTACTGATCATAATTCCATTGTTGAGGTCTACTAGAATAGATTTACATTGTTCAATGTTCCAAAATCACATTGGTTTCTCATCCAGCATCTCTATATAGTATGTGTATTCACTGAATTTCACTCTCTGTCCTAAATGCCTTGTTGGAGCACCGGCCCCATCTGCGAGCATTCACTAGCACCCGCACCCCCAAACGCGGCACACTTATGGCGCTTTCACACTGCAGGCTTGGTTTGGTTTGGTTTGGTTTGGTTTGGCTTGGTTTGGTTAGGCCTTATTAGGCCTGGCTCACTTTAATGCTGCGCTCACATTACAGTTTAGGAGCTGGGGCAGTTACTATAGTAACGCAGTGTAGGCGGAGCCGTGACGTCAACTTCAACGAGCACCCCTAGAAAAACAACATCAGCTGTTAGCTGTTAGCTGTTAGCACTCAAGCTCACAACTCCTCATATCTGTTAAGAAACTAGACAAAAGTTATAAACAAGTACAAACCACAGACTGTCTGTGTCATGGTGAATACAGTCGCTGGCTTATTTATGTCTGTATAGGCCGTTGTTGTGAGTGTGGACGCTCGGAGCATATATTGCGTTAGCTTAGCCGATCTCCCGATTTTCTCAGAAAAACTTCCTGAGAAAACCCCACAGTTTAAAGGGGAAAATGGGAGAACACCTCAGGGAGAGCAACAGAGGAGGGATCCCTCTCCCAGGACGGACAGACGTGCAATAGATGCCGTGTGTAAATCGAAGAGATAATATATTTTACAGCGTAGGTAGACCGAATGTTTGGAAATGCATGTGTCTGTAATAAGAAGATGCATCGCGCATTTTAAAAGGTTCTTCGCCTCCCGTCTGTCTGCAGACTTGTCAAAGCATTAATTCATGATTTGTACTAACCGGTATCAGTATGTTGTTACTTCGGCATCATTTTGAAACGTGTATTACAAATTAAATCACGGTCAAATATGTTTAGCATATTCCGCCCGGTTGTTGGCCCCGCTTGTTGGCCTCGATAGAACCACAAATTTGTCGGGCCAGAAAAAAGACGAAAAAGTATCCCCGGGGCGGAACTAGGCCTTGTGTGAGCGCAACCAAAAACAAGCCCCGCACGGTTCGGCACGCTTAAAGCGAGCTCCGCGCTGCAGTGTGAATGCGCCATTACAGTGTAAGCACGCCCCTCCCCAACGCGTCACATTTTTGCCGCTAAAAGAGTGTTAGTGTGTGAGGAGCTCCACGGATTGGTTCAATGGGTCCATTTGGGTCGTCTTTACGTCACTTAATACCAGGAAGCAAAATAAAAATCTCCAACGAGGCGTTCTGGGGCAGCATAGACAGGTCTTCTCTGTGTTAGAGTGTTACTCCCTACAGGGTGTACTTTGAGGGTTTGTGACTCTGCAGACCGTTTACATGCAGAAGCTACAGAACACACAAGGGGACGGGTAATAACCGGAAAAGCATGACATGGGACCTTTAAATACCAAAAGTAAAAGTGCTTCTTATGAGTAATGTCCCTTTTTAGAATCTTATACATATTGAGTAGCTATTGAGTTACTATTATATCACAGCTGGTAAATGTAGAGCTAATTTGTATAACAGTGGTTCCCAACCCTTTTTCAGTTAGGCCCCCCCTTGAGTAATTGGAAATATTTTCGAGCCCCCCCTAACCCGGTTCCCACCGAGATTGGTAGAATTAATTGTATATAGTTGTACACACATTACATTTTCTCTGCTAATAATAACGTAAGTGTAAATAATGAGGCCTAATTGAAACAATCCCCGCGTTCACACCGCAGTACTTTTCCCACTTTAGTTCCGATATAGTTCAGAAATGTCGCGTTCACACCAAAAAGAGCCGGAACAAAAATGTGTTCATGAGAACCTTTTTACCCGCTTTTCCGTCAGTTTTCAGTCCCTGCTAGAGAGCAGGCACTTTCGTGGGAGAAAAAGGTCCCTATGTCTGATTGGCTGGGCGGGAGAGATGGGTATCGTTAGGATTTGATCGATAGCGGTACCGGTACTGCTTATCGGCATCGGTATTTTTCGATATTCTTATCGATACTTTTCAATAATTTGGTGCTCAAAATTATAGACATGAATACAAGATGTGAAGATTAAACAGTCATTTCATTGTAATCTTCTTGCAGAAATAACTGTATAACTTATACATTAGCTTCTCAGAAGCAGACACAAATAAATAAAATAACTTAAAGGGGCCTGGCTTGCCCTATCATGCTTTTGGGGGTTTTCCCTCAGTCAGAGGATGAAAAGAGGCTTTTTAAAAAACATTTTTTAACATTTGTAAATCAGTTACATCTTCATCCAGACATTTCAAACTGACAACCTAGCTCGACAAGAGATCCTTAAAACATTGTCCTACAGTGACATCATGCAAAACTGTGATATGAAGAAATTGGTAAAAAGGCTAAGATGGCAAAAGGATAAAGGCGAGTACGTATATTATTCTGGATTGTACTTTTAAATCATCACAAAATAAATGATGTGCTGAACTGAAACACGTCAAAATGTGTCTGAAGGTTTAAACATAGAACAAAGTATTTGAGCTTAAAATATGTCAATTCCTAGAAAACGACCAACAATTGCTGAACCATACATTGAAACGTTGACCTTTAACAACATTTAAATGCAGTTTTCCAATTCACAATGACATCTGTAAGTTTAACTGGTTTATAAAGCATTCAATGAAAGGCCAAATTATTATAGGTGTAGGAGCTCACATTAATACACTGTCATTGTTAATAAACTAAAAAAAGACAAGGCGATGTGCCTGCAAGACTTCACTCAGGTAAACAAAACATATTACCGTGCGCAGCAGCTAACCTGCCTGCGAGCCTTCGCTCAGGTCACATTTACACACAGCGTGGCTGAAGCCCTTAGCACTAGCTAGCAGTATCGCTAGCAGCCACATTGTTTAGGCTGTCAAATACGCTGCACCGTTTTAGATTCAATGAGTGTCTCGTTTGCAAATGCTTCATTACGTTGTTTGTGTTACCCCTTTACAAGCAACTAATTGAGTACATAGATTGCACCTTGCACTATCGCCACTACATTTTTAAAAGTGCACCCAAACCTTCGATCGCTTCGCTCTGTCCGCCATGCCTGCGGGAGTCTCACAACAATAATAAGAGCGCTGTTGAGAGAGATGACGAGTGGCATTTACAGTGGCCGATCAGAGGGGTCTCAAACCGGATACATCACACGGGATGAGGGTTCCCAACCAACCAGAATGGTTTAAAGTTAAACTAAGGAAGTAGACGTAACAGATATACCGATAGCAGCACCGTTTGTCCAGCGGCTTAACGGTATACCGATACCGTCCAATCAGGTACCGGTTCTCGGTACCCATCCCTACTGGGTGGTATGCAAACCACGTAAAACTCCCAAAAAGTTTTGTGAAGCCGCCATTTTATTATCCTCGCATTAGCATTATTAGCATTCGCCCAGCGCAGAAACGCAGAGAGAATAACTTATGGCAACACAAAATAAAACATGGGAGCGGTGGAGATGAGGAGGTGTCGGCGTTCTGGCGATTTACTCGGAAGGCTTCAGTAGCCCAGCAGCTTCTACTGAAGCCTTCCGAGTAAATCCCCAACTCCGGGGACTTCCGGCCGGGGACTTCCGGCGGCAGTATACGCCGTGAAGTTGTTTGCGGCCTGCCAGTAAACCCAAAGCAGAAGAAGAAGAAGAAGAAGTGACGTCAGCGGTCTGTACTTAGTTCATCAGAACTAAAGAGTTCTGATGAACTAAGTTCTGATGAACCTTTGTGGTAAAAGTACTGCGGTGTGAACGCACCTTATAACCAGAGTTGGGTGTAACGCGTTACTGTAATAATATTACTTTTGTCGGTAACGGAGTAGTGTAACGCACTACTTTTATAATTCAGTAATCACACTACAGTTACTAACATTGCCCCGACATGCGTTCTTTTAAGGGAAAAACTAAACAAATTAGAAACAGAATCAACATTGATTTATTTTATGTATAGTGTGGATTATGGGCTGCTTGCACACATACCTGCAGTAGTGATAGTAAAAGTACTGTACTTATTTTGAGGTACTTAAGGATTTCAACTTTTGCTTCTGGATCTGAGCACTTCTCCCACCTTACACGTCATTTGGGCAACAGAACAGAACAGCGTTTAGCCCCCCCTGTATTGCGCTGCTGATTGGGAACCACTTTTGTATAACGTTATACTCAGGGTTCCCGCGGGGTCTTAAAAAGTCTTAAAAAGTCGTACATTTGATATTCAGAATTTAAGGCCTTAAAAAGTCTTAAATATGATCGAAAAACCCTTGGGCCCACCATCCACCACCACGGTAGCAGCAGCTGCTGCGGGGGGCTTTCTTCTCACAATCTGTGAGGACACCCTGGTTTTCCCCAGCTCCTGGGAGAACGACCTCCGTTCTTCTCTGTCCCCTCACTGTGGGCCGGATCCTCAGTGTCCTCTCCACTTTCAGAGGAAGGGTCAGAGGAACTCAAAGAAATGCTGGACTCCAGAGAGCATTCAGTGTCAGACCCCCCCTCGAAACTTGTGTCTTCTTCAGATGAGAACCTTGTGTCTTCTTCAGCTCGCTGGCAGATGAAGGCTGCAAGATTATTTCTGAAGTCTCTTCTGCACTGAAATTCTTCTTCATTTTAGTTCCTTCTCTTTGTTCCTTTTTTTACCAATGAAATTATCCGTGCATGCTTACAGATTCTCACACACACACGCAAATACATACATACATACATACATACATACATACATACATACATACATA
>CALSBZ010046816.1:43657-56205 GCA_943591055.1 Gobionotothen gibberifrons | reverse complement strand
AAACACAACGTGGAAACAAATGAACGCATAAAGTGAAGACAGTTACAATATACATTAACCATTAGTTGATGATAGATTGAACAGATAAGCAACTAAAGTTTAGTTGACTATTACATTAAGCGTTAGTTAATGATCAACAGATATGCAACAGCAATTGCTGAAGTATTCCTGGTGGACAAAAGTGTCCTAGACCAGTTTAAGGGTAAAACCACACTTTTAAAATTAGCCCAACTCTGTCAGAAGAAAATAGTCGGTGAACTGGCAGAAAAGATTGCTGAAATGAAAAGCAACAAACAGCTCATCCGCTTTTCTGTCAGGTAATTCTGAATGTGGGTTGAGCGTTGTTGTTGTTGGGGGGGGGGAGTTTTTTCATTTTGGGAAGCTACTTTGGGGACGTTTTTTGGCGACCTGTTAATAATTATGTTTAGATGTCCTTTAGTAGAATTGAATGTGGTTAACAACTGTTCAGTTTTTACTTGTAGTATATTATTAAAATAAAAAAGCTTTCTTTCTCTGATATGCTGTGTATAGTGTTTGTTCTACTGTGCTTTATAGCTATTGACTTCAGTTATCCAGTGTTCGTGATCAGCTGTGCAAAACATTTCGCTTTATTCCCTTGTCTGTTGCATATCATTAGTGGATGAATGTATGTGTTCTGTTGATAGGTTATAGACTTTCTACTGTTCTCAACAGTTTTTCACTTTAATTGGATAGTCTTAACACATGCCTACAAACGCTTAGTGGAGAACCTACTAAAAGTATACTAATAGTCAACTCTAGATTAGTTGTCACTCAAAAATACATTTTTTTATATGAAATTAATTGATATATATATATATATATATATATATATATTAGCTGTACACTTTACGAATATAATAGTTTTGTATGGACCATTCAATCTCGTTCAACTGATGTTGCTGCCGTCACTCCTCGGCTCTTGGTAGTTCAGGCATTTATCAAACCTGGCAACCTCGGGCTTCTTAGCCGCTGTCAATCAAAGTCCAGTGGCTCCGCCCCAAAGTGTCAGAAACGTTTCATGCGCGAGCAGACAGACTCTGCGAGCGAGTGAGGCTGACACTCCCGCGAGCGAGCAAGAGGGCTGTCTCTCTCGCGAGCGATCGCATAGCAGCTCGCGGGGGTTTAATCTGCGCGTGAGGGTCATTTTATGCGCGTGTAAAAGCACATTTTTTGCTCGTGAGTAGCTTGTTTTACGCGCAAGAATATTGACCCAAATCTGACTCCATAATAGTCAGGTCGAACCGGATGACTGCGGGGCTAACGGTTCGTGTCGCTACCAGTCCGCTGACATGGCGCGTCAATCAACGGTAAGTTTTGCCCATTACTTCCCCAGTATTACTTTGAATATCATTATTGTGATTGAGGATTACATCCGCTTTGAAGACCACCGTTTTATATCGTGCAGTTTAGCGGCAAAATAACGTCAGTTAGCCAGCTAACGCTAGCTTTGTTGAGTTTATGCTAGCACTAACGGTTGATAACCGTTTATGAAAATAAAACCAATTGAACTGTATTGTAATAATGACACGTTTTATAATTGTCTTGGGCTCCTGCTGTGTTTTTAAAGCCTTTGTAAATTATCCATGCTATTTTCTATTTAGAACGAAGACTTCAGAATCTTAAAATCCCTTAACGTTTGTATGCAATTGTGCTAAATTCAACACTGGAATCAAGCAAATATGAATATGTTTGCATGACATTAGTTATTTATATTTTGATATCACTTCAGTGTTTCCCCTACCATTGTCTTGGAGGGGCGCTGCGCCCCGCCAACGGAGCCCCGCGCCCTCCCTGAAATTCCAGGTGTTTAAAAAAAAATTATAAAAGAAAAAATTATAATTATATATATTTTTTTTAATAATTTTTTTTTAATTTATATTTATATAGCACCAAATTGCAACCAATCTATATCTACTGTCACTTTTCACATTGAACATGTGCTCTTTTATTAAATAAACTAAATGCTTTCATGGTTACATGGTCAGGTTGTGAGTGTATTGTTCTTGACCCTAAGAAAACAGTGATGCTGCTATGCTCCAGAGGATTTAAAAAAAAAATCCCAATACCACCCCCCGGTCAGACAGCACCCCGCCAAAGCTGTAAACCTAGGGGAAACACTGCACTTAATTATACGTTTAATACATTTAAGTCAAGCTAAGGTACATGTGATGGTAGCTAGTTCGTGCTCTTACCTGTGAGGCCTCCTCCAAACAGCATAATAACCAGACTGTATCATTAAAACTAAGTACCAGTTCTAGATCCTTGACTTTAGACAAACAATTCAAAAGACAAAAAGGTATTTAAAGACCAATCTTTATTTGAATGTGCCTCTTAACCTGATATATTAGTTATACAGTAATAGTATTGACAATCTAAAAAAACTGAGCAACTCAACAGTCAACTTTATATTTCTTATTGTCTAAAGCATTTATTATTTTCATTTTTCCCCTCTCATATTCAGTGTGGACGGATTGAGACAGCGTGGTGTCCAGAGAGCTGCAGAGACTTCAGGGAGAAACCTCCGTGTGATGGACGTCCTGTCTGTTGGTTTGGAGAGGACTGAGGGTCTTTCCTCAGCGAGGAGGACCAGGCCTGATGGAGGAGCCCATGCTGGGCAAAGCTGATACCAACTGCACAGGCCTAGTCTGTCACTTTATTTGACTAAATGTGTTTACTTATACATTTAATAGGTTCACACCTTCTGTCCATATGTGCTTTTTATTTAAAACATTTGATTAACTTTTGGTTCACATTTCAATAAATTGTATTTGTATTTGCACTCCTTTTGTCCATTATTCTTACTGAAAATGTTAGATTACACATTCACATCTGACTGAAGATTGGCCCCATTTATTTGTGACGTTGAAAACTCTGCGGTACAAGGCACAAGTGATGTGAAGCTCATAAATACCTCATTCACACCAACGGTGTTTCAGGGCCGGCCCGGAGCTAGAGCTTGAAAAGCACCGGGTTTTCCTCTTCACATCGCAGCTGAGCAGCCTCTTAGCTCCGGAATCCGGTTCATTTCGAGCACCAAAAAATTGTCCGGCCAGAGCAAAAGCACCACATACGTCACGCTTACGTCGAGGCGGGGGAAGAGACAGGATCAACTCCTGAACAACAACAGAAAGTCTGTGTATCATCAGGAATACAGAGACACACACACATCACCAGGGACACAATGACATGCTGACTGCAGTGAGGTTTGAACCTGCCCTGATCCCAACACCAAGGCTCTATCCACTGCGCCACACGCCTCATTTATGCTTTAAATAACTCCTACTACCTGTACAGGCTTGCATCTATCTTGTAGTCCAATACTAACCGCACACTATTTACTGACACTGAGCTGTGAAAATATAACACTTATGGGGGGACAGGGCTGCTGAGTCTAGAGACCAGCATTTGTTAAATGTCAGCTAAAAGAGTAGTGACATTAAAAACCTCTGCATTTTCTTTATAGATATTACAGCTTAGTAAAAAAAAACGTAACAATTATTATTGTCTATACACATTTTTTTTCTACAAGCTACAACACTTTTTTTTTCTTCTGTGACTTCAAATTTGGTTCACAGTTACGTGGATATTTTATACAAGTGTAAATGTATGCACACAAGCTCAGATTTTTTTTCTGCAAGTGCTCACATCAGGTTTTACACGCTCTCGCATTTTGCACCATATCTACCTTCATACATGACCACCAAAACAGAAAGATATGTTGTCCCACAAAGTGCTGTGTCGGCAGACTATTGTTCCCTGTGGGGCTGCTGCTGGTTTCAAAGCACCATGTTATTTCTTTATTTGTGACTCAAACACATCCTATTGTTATTGAGAAGGTTTTCTCCCTTAAAGCATTGAGCAGCTCACTGAGTCATGCTGAGTGTCTCAGTTCTCTGCCTGGGTGGGATATGTAGCAACTTCATGGGACCACTTGCTCTTAGTGGTCTTTTCTCTGAGCTTGCACTTGAGTTGAGTCGGGACTTGAAGAAATTCACAAAATCGCCCGAAGCCCTCAATTATTCCTATCCTTAACCATGGCAGAGTTTTAGTA
The DNA here is from genome assembly GCA_943591055.1 of Gobionotothen gibberifrons. Lineage (NCBI taxonomy): Eukaryota > Metazoa > Chordata > Actinopteri > Perciformes > Nototheniidae > Gobionotothen > Gobionotothen gibberifrons. The sequence goes on along the minus strand of CALSBZ010046816.1, from coordinate 52,133 downwards.
GCCTAAACTTAATCAAGCCTTTACCACCAACCCTGAAAATCAAGAAGGGTAACATCAAATTAGGTTGCATGATTTGTTCAGGTAATTACTGTACAGACTTTTAAAGTTTGATATGAAAAAACAATACAACCCCATGATAAGGGAGGCATTCATAGCTAGCCTAAGTCACATGTAAACATTCTGGCTGCCTAGAACCCCAAACAGCTGTCCTAGAACCAGTTCAGGTCCCCCAGTCATTGTTCTGTTTGTGTTTCCAGTCTAGTCATACACTGGCTCCTTCCAGTTATAATGATTATTCTACAAAACCTTGCAAACTGGACAAGTAACGGAACATTTGTACTCAAATATAGAGACTCAAACAACAAAAAGGAATGTATTGGGTGGCTGTGGCTTCCGATGAATTGAGTCCTCTTGGTCCAGAGTCTGTCCTGGGTGAATCCATATTGCAGTGTTGCAGGCAGCCTTCACTGGTGCTGCATTGCCATCAGTCACATTTGTACACTCCAGGAAACAAGCTAAACAGACACCAGATGGGCTGAACAATACAGAGCTCATTCAAAGAAGAGCTTGGCCCCTGCAGACGTGTTCGCTGAGTGGCTGCAGTAAGCAGTCCCAGATTGACGCTGGAGCTCCCAGCTAGCTCAATACATGGAGGAATGTTAAAACCTCCTAAAGCCGACTTAATGTCAACAGTAATAATGATGATGGTGAGGAAGATGAAGAATTGGATTGATGTACTGGAGGATCTAAGTTTGGTGTGAGCCAAGTATTTTGTCAGCTCATTATTGTCACGGGCAGGAGGTAATCAGGACCCAATGCAGAATAACGAGATGGGGTACAAGTAAAGTGAGTCGCCTAAAACAAACCATATATCAACCTGTTTTTCTTTGCCATAATCTTTCCCTTATCTTTCCATGCACACAAAATGTACTGTTTAAAGAAATGCTAGCATCAGATGTATTTTGGTGTTTGCAGAATTATCCAAGGTAGATTTTAAGGATGAAAAAAGATAGCTTAGGAGAGAGTTCTATTCCCACCTAAGTGTCAGCCCTCACTAACCGCTGAATGAAAGGATTGAATGTTGGGGTGGCACAGTTTCCCACCAATGCAAATGCTAGGGGGAAAGTTTGGACAGTCCTTGTTTGAAACACACTCTGACCTTCTCTTCCTTTCCTATGGGCGGGGGTTGCTGTTGTTGTGGGGGTACAGTTTATTGGCGATTTTCAGCACTTGACTGTTCATTTAATTGTTACTCAGTTTGACTGAGGTTGTATCCCCTGCGCCACACAGTACAGAGGGTTTTTGTATATCTGTGTATTTCACCACCTGTTTCTGATGACGGCTCCAGATAAACGTCTCCTGATGCAGTCCTCTGATTCTTGGTGTCGTGGATGTTTTGATTCTTAAACAATATCAAATGTTTTGTTGAAATGCAAACCATTTGAAGACTCTGAGCCTTTTCCAAAATAAAGCATTTAGAAATGATTAGACCACATTTAGAGTTCTGGATTCCTGTCCTTACAGAGTGGTAGCAATGGGAATGATCAGGAGGAGGTTAGTTGGGAAAAAGGGACCTCCCAGCAAACTACTGTGTAAGTTGTTGAACTCGACGTGAGCCAAACCCAGAGATAAACATACACTTTCAGTGTAAGCACATGTTCTGACAGAGTTCATCATAATATCTCTGACACTGTCACCATGTGTGCACAGCTACATATAATGGGTGTATTTCATTTAATTCCCGTTTAAATATTTTAATGTAGTGTATGTTGAGGTTTATATCTCGTGTCAGAAGCTATATTATAAAGAAAACGGAGAACATGTTTTTTGTCTTGGCTTTATTAGACTTAGAATCAGATTTGAGTTTATGGTAGGTTTACACATACAAAGAATTTGCTTTGGTGTTTGGTGGTGCGAACAGCATAAGGAAATAAGTTGTGAGAGAATAATAGAACAATAATACAAATAAAATATATTAAAAAAACGTTTTAACATTAAAGAGGATAAAGACAGTATTTCCACCAAATATAAATATACAAAATAAACCAGAAAACTCATGTGGTACAATGAGGAGTATGTTCGTGTTGTATGTTCATCCTTCGTGTATGAACCCTATAAAAACACATTTGCCTCCCTATAATATGACACCTAAATCCATTTCTCTGTACACTTGAAGTGAACCAGTCTGTGCAGCTTCACATTCAGTCACTCTGCAAATGGAGATGCTGCAGCTGTGGAAAGGGTGCTAGGATTATTTACTCAATCAGAGGCATTTTCAAATATGGAATTACTTATTTTGGTCATGGGACCAGAAAGCTACAAAATAAATCCTCCTGATTTTCTCTTTGTCTCTCTTCCTGTTTATGGTAGGGAAGAAGAAGGAAAAGATGTCCAAAGTGCGTGAGGAGGGTCGGGGGAGGAGGAACGCCATCCGCCTGCATGAAGCCTACACAGTGGAGACGGTGGTGGTGGCCGACTCCGACATGGTGCAGTACCACGGGGCCGAGGCGGTGCAGAGGTTCCTGCTGACCGTCATGAACATGGTGAGCACATCAGAAACAATAACAGCAGGACCCTCTGAGGGTTCATAGGGTCAAATGGTATGTTTTCTGTATAGAATCTGTTCTGTGTAAAGCAGGGGCCTGAGTCTCCCCTCAGACCTTTGAAAAAGAACCCCCCCTTGGGGTGTGCTTCCAAATAGCGTCTTTTTCTAGTCACCTATTCAATTGTTCCCATCAAGGAGAGCGTTTGCTGTATCATGCGGCCGCTTTGAGAAACAGCGTTGCACCTGTCACTTGAGTCTTGAGAAGTTGAAAATATCGTGACACTTCATTAGTGTGCTGGAGATGTCACCGTTAACAAATGAATGAAAAGGCTGTTTTTGGACGTGTTTTGTCAGACACAAACGATCATAAGACCAATAGGACTATTTGTGGCAGGAGATCAGGCAGGAGGACACTGTACATAATCCCGCTATATCGTCCTCTGCCTCCTGCTATACGATGTCAGATTCAGAATTGAAGCTCATTCATACAATCTCTGAAAGTGGGCTCCTCCAGTTGGTGCTCATGGTGAAAAGACAAAAACAATCTATGTGAGACTCATGTATGCTTGGTGGAAACTGTGGAAAATAACATCCAGAGAGCTGCAGGCTGTTTAGGGCGTGTGCTTCTCCATATTAGGGAAGGGTCACTTTAGAAACGTTTTCTTGATTATATTAAGACATTCGAACGATTGGTGCATTTCCTTCTACTTCTTTATTTCAAGTGTGCAGGTTATACAAAACAAGCCTGACGGAGGTTATTACAGGTGTTTCAGCCATGGGCAATATGTGAACATTATGTTAAAAGAAAACCTCAATAAAACAAGAAACGTTATATGCAGTACATTATTACCTATACTTTCATAACGATGTAAGGCAAGGCAAGGCAAGGCAAGTTTATTTATATAGCACCTTTCAACACAAGGCAATTCAAGGTGCTTTACAAAAATGAAAGACATTCAGACAAAGGCATTTAAAAACAGTCATTAAAAAGAAAAGATAATAAAAGAAACATTAAAAGAAAAATACATGAATAAAAAGTACATGAATAAAAAAGTACATGAATAAAAAGTTACAGTGCAGTTTAAGATATCAATAGTTCACACAGAGGTTCCACTTTACTGATGAACACAACGGCTCAGTTTCAATTAAAAGCAGCGACAAAAAGAAAAGTCTTCAGCCTGGATTTAAAAGTAGTCAGAGTTGCAGCGGACCTGCAGGTTTCTGGGAGTTTGTTCCAGATATTTGGAGCATAGTAACTGAACGCTGCTAGGTCGACAACACACTTTTTTTCTTTCATAAGAATGTCTTTAAGATTTGAGCTGTCTTGGATGTGATTGTACTGTGACCCTGCAGCACTGTGTGTGTGAGGAAGTGTGCGCACTGTGTGTGTGAGGAAGTGTGTGCACTGTGTGTGTGAGGAAGTGTGTGCACGTGGCTGCTCTGCCTCTACGCCCAGCTGTTCCTGTCTGAGACTGAGGACAGAGCAGAGAGAGGCATTAGAGATGTTATACACTAAATGACACACAAATGAAGTTGAGACACAAGCCTAACGGCCCGTCCACACTACAGCTTCGACAGCTTCAAAAACGGCTTCCAACGCGTCTGCCCATTCACTTTGAATGGGGTGACGTCACGTTGCCTCGCTTTTCGCCCAACTGAATTGTGGGTAGCATGGCTGAGCTTCTCCGGAGAAGCCAGCGCCAGCCAATCAAATCCCGTTTCTGAAAATCTGACAGCTCAAGTCCTAGCCAATCAAACCGCGTCTAAGCTGGGAGAGATATCCCGCCGTTCATTTCTATATTTCAAAAACAGATGGAGGATAAACTAATTATCGCCGTAGCAAATCACCCGGTTATTTATGACCAGTCCCTATTAACTTACCGGGATACAACCGGAGGAACCAGGCATGGGGGGAGGTGGCAGAGACAGTGGGTGAAACTGGTAGGCTTTCGCCTGTTTGGGGATTTTATATCCAGTTTTATATCCAGTTATTTTATATCCAGTTTTATATAAAACGCTTGCTAGCTAGGTAACTGGATAGCTTTCTAGCTAGCTAACTGGATAACTGGATAGCTAGCAAGCTTTTTTTTAAGCTGTAGGGCCGTAAGACAAAGTAAGACAAAGTGTTACAGATGATTATTACGTAAAAGGGGCGGGACATTCATGTGATTGGTTGTTGGTTGCGGGGCTCGAATAAAATCCCCAAGCTTCAGACACGCCCAGCTCCAAGCTTTTTTTTAAGCTGTAGTGTGGACGGGCCATAAGACAAGGTGTTACAGATGATATATAATCATGCTCATTTTCAGGTTCATAACTATATTTAGGGGGGTAGTGTGCGGGAGAGAAACTATATAGGGCCTCTTTAATCAATAACATAATTCAACTGGACAATAAACATCCACTTGTTATAAACTCCTGATCTTGGGTCTGTCCCTCCCTGCCCCTCCCTTGCCCTCCCTGCCCCTCCCTGCCCCTCCCTGCCCCTCCCGACCCCTCCCTGTCCCTCCCTGCCCCTCCCTGTTCCTCCCTGCCCCTCCCTGTCCCTCCCTGCCCCCCCCCCCTGCTGCTCTCTCAGGTCTACAACATGTTCCACCACCGGAGTCTGGGCATCAGGATCAACATCAGAGTCACCAAGCTGGTGCTGCTCCACAGCCGCCCGGTGAGTGACCCTCTCTGATACCCTGTGTGAGTGTGTGGGAGGTCATGACTCTCAGGAAAGAGGTTTACTGTTCCTCCTTTGAAATGCCAGGGACAGGATTCATGTCCAAATTAAGATAATCTGCATTTAAGACTTTACATAATTTGTTTCTCATTTATTTCGGGGGTTGTATCTAATATAATGCTCAAATGTTCACAAAGATCTACTTCCCACACACAAGATGTTTATAAAAGAAGAATGGAACGTGTGCACCTCATACCTCGGATATGCAGTTCACACAGAAAGCTGGTGTGTGTGAAGTATTGATATGTTCCATTACCAAATATTTCAAAAATATAGAATACGTTAATAGAGTTGAAGGGAGATTCGATGGAATTGCACTTTTTATTCAAAACGAAATAACAAATTATAACAAATTTAATGACATTATAAGCCATTTTAAAATGTCTTAATTCAAAGTGACTGTTAGAGTAAGGCTGATGAACAGGTGGGTTGCAGCTGAATGAGACCCTGGGATGCAGTATGGGGAGAGGGTTACTGCTCACTAACAACACTGATCTAAAAAACACAGTGCAACATATACTTTGAATATGTCCTACTCTATCTGCTACTCCATTTGTTTCATACATTCCTTTACTGTGTTATGCTGCTAATGATCTTTTCTACCTTTTGAATGTATGTATTGTATTCACATGTGCGTGCCTCTTCAGGGGAAGCTGAAGGTGGGCCACCATGGGGAGAGGGCTCTGGAGAGCTTCTGTCACTGGCAGTATCAGGAGTTTGGGGGGCCGCGGTACCTCGGCACCAACCACGTTCCTGGAGGAAGGGACGACATCCCCCCAGTGGACACGGCAGTGCTCGTCACCAGGTATGAACCCAGCACCCCCCCCCACATGAAGGGATGAGTCATTTATTACATGGGCTGTCACTTCCATTATAACTGCTGGGAGACTGCTGCTGTGAGGTCGTTCATTAATCAAAAGGTTGTTGGCGTAATTGCCAGCGTAACTTGTTTGATGTAGGTTAAGATACTAAACCCACTGTTGCTCCTGATGGCCCACAGTAGTTGACTTTGTGTTTTATAAATACAGTCCATTTACTATAAAGATGAAAAATCTCACTTATTCAAGTTTTAGAAAAATAACAAAGTTATTCATTCAAACTATTTTGAACATTATCTAAAGAAATCCTAACCTATGCCGTACAGTTGTTTATTATAATGAGCATTGTTTATCCATCTGATACCTCACAAAGGTGTCCCTTCCTGACTCCTTACAGTAAGGCGTCTTACAGTCAGTCCATCTGTGTGAGGTAACAGGTGATGCAAGTCAGTTTAGCACTGTAGTTACCTGCATACAGTCGATCAGTAATCAGATGACTTCTCCTCTGGTTTCTTTGGTGACTCCACAGTGAGCGGACACACAGACCTCAGCTTCTCCTCACAGCACACACACCAACAGGGCATGCTTCTGTGATTAGCTCTCCTTCACCCGGCTGCTCAGGTTACCTTACTGTTGGAAGTCTTTGCAGTGCTCATTTCAAACCCTCGCAGAGACCCGGGTGTGAGTGGGATTTTTCACAATTCTTTCTGCCATGATCTTTAGATTCAGAGCCTTTGACTTCTGTGTTTCTGCTTCAACACAAATGATAGGCTTTAGGCTTCTGCGTTCTTTCAGGTGGCGCAGCATTAAAATAATGTTTTGTGGTTAGCATTGTGTTGTGTTTGTCTATGACTCTGTCATCGTGAGCCTCGTGACTCTAGTCTAACATTTAGCCCTGGTGCTGCTCAGGCTCCTGTAGATTTTTGCAGTTTCTAAAAAATCATTTTCTACTCCCTCTTTGTTCTGACATTGATGATGCCACCTTCTTCTTGTACCGTTTTTCACGTAGAGTAACATAATTGTCATGTGATAGCAGTGGCGGCACCAGGGTATGGCTGGGGTAGGCTACAGCCATACCAAGAAATGGCTTAGCCCCACCATGAAAAATGATGTTAAAGTAAGCATGTTGAGAACACGGATTACAAAAATATACGGGTCGTGTCCACAACACATAAACTGATCCTGCTGTAACAACAAGTGCACGTTACTGATGCAATATGGTTGAGACCATTCGGGTTTATGCTAGAAGAGGGGTGCAAGGAATAGTCTAAGTAGTGGAAGGTGTGGAAATTCTCTGGCGTTATAATATCAGCGCGGCCGCGGTCAGATCAAAATGCCTCCGAATGCAATTTGAATAGAGTCAGACCTACAGCCAATCAGAGCAACGCAACGTTGGGTCTGCGTCATGCCTTACTGATGAGATCAGTCAGAACCGCCATTCAGTATCCCCATTGGATCTTCAACGTGTAATATCATACGTCACATTCACAGTGATCCCTTTTTATTTACTACAAGACAAATGTGCCGTTTTATTTCATACAGTTCAATTTGGTTTGAGACAGGGAAATAATCTAAACCTCACGCGTGGCGTTTCACTGTCAAGGGGAGCGTGTATGTAATTACATTGCAAATACTGACTCTAGCCCCACCACTAGATTACCCAACACAAATACTCTGGTGTGATAGTTACACTTGAATGAGTGTTTCCATGTAAGGGATCTGCAGCTGAATGTTTGTAAGTAAAGAATGAGAGGTAGCAGCAACACATAGGGTTGTGATTTTAAAAGTTGTAATGGTGCAGCCTGAATGAAAGTGTCCATTGCCTTTGGAAAAAGCAACGATACAGGTTTTTTTGTAGTCCACTCCTCTCCTGTCTTTAGTCCCTGTCCTGGCCCTGCCTTGTTGCAGTCTGGTGTGTAATCACTCCTTCCTCAGCCTCTCAGTTCTCTATCCTCCATCATTCCCAACAAGACAGAGTCTAGGACAACATAAAACATTCCTAATTTGGGATTAGCTATTATTACCTGCTGTAACACCAGGGAGGGGGGGCGGGTGAAAGGAATCCTTTTGTCTAAATGAGTACTCATGTCTGCTGCATGTCTGCTGATCCTATCCTGTCTCCTCTTGCTGTGAGCGGAGGGAGGAGGGCAGGAATACAGTGGCCTTTTGTTCTTCAGGTGGTTTGTTACAAACCCCCCCCCCCCTCTGTCATAAGGCGTCCTGTGTGAGGACAGAATCAGTCAGGATCAACATCTGCAGGAAGGGGAGGAGAGGGGTGATGCCAGCAGCCGTCAGGGAGGGAGAGAGGCGGCATGCCGGCAAATTGAAGTGTGACACAGCACTCTGGTTTCTGTGTGTGTGTGTGTGTGTGTGTGTGTGTGTGTGTGTGTG
>CALSBZ010046816.1:2821-39243 GCA_943591055.1 Gobionotothen gibberifrons | reverse complement strand
CTTCACTTTAGAATAGGGAACATGTTCTTAGATAGAAATACCTAATTTTGAGTTATTTAGACACAATTAACACTTATAGTTTCATGTCTTGTTACGTAAGAATAGATCATATTTGTTAAGTGTTATTATGGGAGAATTACTATTCTTGTGGTACTACTGCGTTATTAGGCCCATATTGAGCAGAGAATATTAAGACCCAAACTCATGTACAACAACTTCCTTACTTGCAACAAATAAGCACTAATTAGAGGGTTATTGAGGAAAAACTCTCAACTAATGGCTTATTACTTGTAGAATACGGTCATGTAGAATAAGGCATTAATAAGTGTTTTATAATGACTAATAAAGAGCCAATATACTGCTAATATGTATGTTAATTAACAACTAGTTGATGGTTAATTTGTGTACCTTAATATAAAGTGTTACCAGAAAGTTACCTTACCATTTCAGAGACAAGTGGAGAACTTTAGCTTGTGAGCTGCAGGAGAGGAACAGCCGCAGAGCAACATTCTTTGACATCACACATTTCATTGAGAGACAATTTAAAATCTTAACCGACCCAGTGTTTGGAAACATTCAAGATGCTCCCTTCATAACAACAAATACTGCTTCAAACAGATCACAGCCTCGCTCACATTTTGTAGGAACTAGCTTTGCCACCACTGTAGCTCTTGTAGAGAATGAAACCCAGACAGATACTGAATGGAAGGAACACATTCTGACAAGATGGAGGACATGTCTATGCTGCGGAGGAGGTCACACCTTGGACTCGTGCCATCAGCTTGAAAAAGGAACACACAAAGAGAAGATAGGCTTCTTGATGGAAAAAGGTGTCTGTTTCGGCTGTTTGTGTGTGGGGCACATTAGCAGAAATTGCAATAAACGAATTTCCTGTTCAAAATGTGGCTTCAAACATCCAACCATACTTCACATCCCTTCCAATGAAGCAAGACACAATCCTGCTCAAGCCAAGAATACATCAGAGCTATCAGTGGACAGTGCACTGGTTTCAAGTGGCCTTACAGGGGCTGGTGATGACAATTGTAAACTTCCCATAGTTCCAGTGCAAGTCAAGTCAACGAAGGGCAGCAAGATTGTCACCACCTATGCTTTCTTGGACCCAGGAAGTACAGCAGTGTTTTGTACAGAGGATCTGATGCACGAGCTTGGCCTAACTGGAAAGAAGGCGCAGATTATTTTACGAACCATGGGCCAGGAGAGGGTCGTAAATAGCCATATTGTGTTCGGACTAGAAGTGTCTGGCTTACAAAATGACAATTTCTTTGAACTGCCACAAAGCTACACCCAAGAGTGCATGCCTGTCAGCAGTGGGAACATTCCTAGACAAGCAGACCTACAGAGATGGCCTCATCTGAAAAATGTTAATTTGCCTGAAATAAATGCAGGGATTGGACTGTTGATAGGAACCAATGTTCCTAAGGCCTTGGAACCATTGGAAGTCATACGCAGTGTGGAAGACGGACCCTATGCAAGCAGGACAATCCTGGGCTGGACAGTGAATGGACCACTTAAAGGAGTGAGTGGGACTGCAATGGATTTGGACAAAGTATCTGTGAACAGAATCTCAGTTGTGAATTTGGATGGACTTTGGCAACAGCAGTTCAGCGCAGACTTCCCTGAATGCAGATTGGAGGAACAAGCTGGAATGTCAAGAGAGGATCTCAAGTTTAAGAAGTTTGCGAAGAGAGTGTTTTTTCAGCAAGAGCAAGAGTCGAAGAAGAAAAGTTTTAAAGATGAGAAGAAGCCTCATCCCAAATCCCAACAAAAGCCCTCTCCTTCAACGGCTCCTCAGAAAGGCCCCCGCTGCAAACAAAGAAATGGAGAACAGGATGAAGTGGACCAACGTGCTCAACAAGGCCGAAGGACTCAGAATCAAAGAAGACGAGGACATGCTGCGCTCCTCGTTAAAGAAGGAGTGGGGCGATCAAAGCGAGAATATCGTGGAGAAGATGCAGAAACGGAACGGCAGGAAGAGACGGAAGAACATCCGACATCAGTGACATCTTTTCCACAATATTGACTCTTTTCGACTGACAGAACAAAAGGATTATTTTTGACTGAGCCTAGGTGGTGGTACCTTTTGGCCTAACTGACTTGTGACTCGTACACAGAAAAGAAGAAGGAAAACTACACATGCTTGAACTGCAACTGCATGGACTTGATTACTAAGTTATAATTGTCACATGTCTCCCATTTGAATAATGTTAGTAATTATTAAGTATACTATCCTAATAATTAGAGGCTGGTGTGTAGGAGCCATGAAACATGTTTAGTAATCCTTTATGTTTTAATATAAGATATTTGTTTGATCACTTTTGATTGGTTGGCTTGGGTCACATGGATATGGGCGGCACTCATTATAATCCTGTTCACCTGCGTGAGGTGTGTGGAAGAGAGGGTGACACAGGGCCGTTGTACTTTTTTGTTGACTGCAAGATTTACGTTTGCTTTGATTATTATAACATCTATGTCTGATCACCGAGTTTTTTCATTAAACTACAACACTACGAAACAGAGCTTTTGATCTCAGCAAGTACTTTGTTAGCGTGTCATATAACATCAAACAGGCCCGGCCTCAGCCTCTCAGCGACTTTGTTTGTTTCCTGCTGTCGCTATAGAGTCCTTTAGTTCACGGAGTCTCTCAGTCTGACAGGAGAGGACTCTCCTCCACCTTGTTGTTGAAAAAACAACATATATCCGTTAGCGTAGCTCGCTAGTAGGGATGCCAGCGATTATTCGAATAATCGTTACAGTCTCCATAATCGAAAATTATTTTTAAAAATCGATTATTTTTATTTATTTTTTCTATTATTATTTATGTATTTATTTTTTTTCCTGGCTTAGTTTCAACCAAAATATAGACTAATGCTAATAATAGTAATAGTATTAATAATTGTAAATGGCCATTGGTCACAGCACCAGTTTGTTTTACTGTAAACTTGGAGGAAGCCAGCAGTGCAGGCTGCAGACTGCTGCAGCCTGCTACACACCGACCCCGCCCCCCTCACTGTCACGGCGATATACAGAACAGTGAGAACAACACAACTAAAGATGAACAAAGCGGTACGTTCAAAGAAGAGTTCCTCGTGGATCTACTTCAAACTGACAAGTGCAAATGAAAAAAGACAGGATAAAAAAAATTTGAGCCGTTATCCGATTTTCGATTTTGATCATGGTCAGTTTCTGGCATCCCTACTCGCTAGCACCAGAAGCTAACAACTACGATCTCCGGTACGGGTGCGCTCTCTCTCTCTCGCTCGCACATGCACACAAAATGGCTCGTTCCACACACACACAGAGCCAAGCTTTAATGAAATACAGAGACCCAGACGTAATAGTACTGTATCATATTATTTTCGAATCAATAATTTTTCAAATTATGATTGCGCGCCCCCCACTTTGGGAACCACTGGTGTAAAGCATACAACAGTGTCTCTTGTAAAGTGATGTCAGCGGATGTACCAAGGTCTAGTCATGAACAGGAAAACTTCTACACTGTATGTTCGAGATAAATGGATGAAAGAGAGCAATATACTGTCCAATGAAGACTGGTATAATATATGTGCTGTACAGCAATCTACCACCAGCTCAACGATGTGGAAAGAGTTTTGTTGGACAAATATAATCAGATTTTTCATTACTCCCAGGACTAAAAGTAAATACGCACATACTCAAGAGGCATGCTGGAGACTGTGTGAGGCGAGTAATGTTGGACATGCACATGTTTTTTGGGAATGTGCGAAAATGAAGGGATACTGGGATGATGTATGGACTGTGCTCAGGCGGATTTTGGGATATGAGGTCCAGAACACTTTTGAAGTACTTTATTTAGGAAACCTCACAAGGAGCATTGTCCAATATGGAGACCAATATCTTGTGCGTATACTGATAGCATCAACGAAAAAAGCAATCACCAGGAAATGGCTACAGGAGGAACCCCCGACAGCCAATGACTGGTTGGAAGTGGTTGGAGAAATACTCCATATGGAAAGACTCACCCATGTGCTCAGAATGAAACTACCAGAATTTGAAAAGAAACTGTTCAAGTGGACTGCCTACAAGACCCTTCACTAAGTCACAGCGAACCCTGACCTTAGTTACATTATGTAGAGATCATTCTTTGATCTCTGACACTATTTTTGTTTGTTTTGTTTGTATTGTTGTTCCTGAAAATAATAAAACCTATGTAAAAAAAATAAAAAAGGGCATGATTAAGCACTGATTTCCTCGTTAAGTAATTTTCCCTCAAAGGTGCTAAACATTTGATGAGCAGCTTCTCCATGTGAGAAGATGCTGCTCATACATTATAATTCCTGGGAGCATCTATCATTTTTCCAACTCATTTAAGATCCAAACACGTCCTCTTTCACGTGACGAAAGTGGCGAAGCGGTGTCAGAGCAGTTTGTACAGTATTTGAGTATATCTCATTTGTTACTTTTCAAAACTGTCAGGTTATATTAAATATTCCTCTTGTCGCAGACCGCTGTTATGTGTTGCAGAATAGCTTGCACCTGCACTGGGGGCTTGTACAGCAGCTACCCCAACAGTGCCTCTCCATCACATATTATATTTACAGTCAGAGGAGCCTGGAGCCCGGCTGTCATTGGATTAGAGCTGGAGTTGTTTGTTGACACACAGACAGTTATTCAGAGGTTCATCTGGGTAACATCATCTCATGCAGAACATTTGACTTTGAATATTAGTTCTGCAGTGGATCAGTGTGCAGCTACTTTGTCTTGACATATTCTGCTCATTTTCTGGTTCATATGAATCTGGTGTCTCTCCTGGGACACGTCTCCATGCTTTAATGTTCAGAAAGCTCTTTATTCTTCTCATACTGCCTGTGCTGCAGCACCTCTTTTCACCCTTAGCTGGCAACCGCTTAGAGATGTCCTGCCCCTTAGCCTATCACGTACAATGTGCTAGGAGGGAAACTCCCTCTGGAGGGAACACAGGTATGTTAGTCTGTGCGGACCATTTATATGCACAAAAAACCTATAGAACACACAACAGGAGAGGGAAGCCCCCAAAAGCATAATGTGGCCTCTTTAAGCACCTACTTTTTAAGGTGCACCTTGTCATGCACCTCGTTGCAGCAATGCAACAAACCTGGGCAGATCTACTTGAGGGAAAAAGGCAGCCATAACACCTCTGTTCTTCACCTTTTCCCTACTGCTGCAGCCCTCTGACTGTGTACCCCTAACTCCTTCACTACTGGCCTCACATCCACTACAGTGCATGTCCAGTCCACTAACCATAGCATATCAGGTGCTGAGTTTCAGAACAGCCAATTCAACTGAATACATGATACTGATTTGTTCCACTGTGACTGTGTAGCACTCCCGTGACTAGTGAGCTGGACGTCATGTAAAATCAGTAGATTAGCCTTGGAGAACAGTTGAGACAGGCCAGTGAAACGTAACCAGGTGGAAGGAGGTAAACATCTGTGTGCCTCCAGATATAATATACTTCAACCTCTTTAAGGCATTTATAACTGCCCCCCATCTCATCACTGCTTTGGTGCTCTGCACAGATTCAAGTTATAGCTCTGAGTGTGTGTCTGCACAAAAGGCTGCATACCTGTAGTGTTGCAAGGGAGAGAATATGAGACAAGATGACATTCAATATTGAGTGTGTTTGAACCCACAGCAACCTTCTACGTGACTTCTGTGCAGTTTCTGAGGAAGCGTCCTCCACACTGATCTCTTTATGTCTATAAGTGTTTGCTTCCTCCTGAGAAGCAGACAGCTGGGTGTCACCGTGTCCTCTGAACACTGATCCTCACAGGTCTGCACAGTGGGGGCTCATACATTTGGGATGATGGTTTGACTAAATAGTATTCCATCTCTTTATATTTGACTCACTTTGTTATTGCTATGTTCAGTCATTCAGTATTACCTTTTAGTTTCCATTCGTGTGTGGTTAAAGAGGGATCCTTCTTATTTAAACAATCAATGTCTCTGTAGAATTCCACCAACAAAGTTCTAATAATGACATTTTGTATTGGACTGGGTCTGAATGTCTTTGCCTGTTCTCACTTAGAGAACTTGTTGACCCATTGCAGCACAGGGTGGTCTTTCATACACACATAAACAGACCACGTTGTTGTGGAACGTGTCTAATCGCCAAATCACTGCATGAGTTAATGGCTATGATTGCCTCATTTGACGGTGATCATGTAGAGCAGGCCTATTCAACTGGCGGCCCGCGGGCCAGATGCGGCCCAGAACCAACTCCCGAGTGGCCCAGCCTCCCGTAGCCAAATTCCTACACTAGTACAGACCATGAACGCAACACTCCGCCTTGCATAGAAACCACTAAACCACAACGCAGCACGTTTTTTGAAAGTGCATCTAGTGGTGCTAGTAACGGTGGTCGATAGCAACTCTAAAACATGTCTCTCTCAAACCTGAAGCGTAAACAGAGACAAAACGGTCATTGATCTTGTGGAGCAGATGCGCGCATTCCAAGTCAAGCTGGACCTTTTCGCGACCGACTTGAGTACGGGTCGGATGCTGCATTTTCCGACGCTCCCCAAACACATCACATCCCCGGCACAAATCACGGATGTGATAACAGATTTCATTGTGAGGTTGAAAGAGAACTTTGCCGGTCGATTGGACGGACTTGCTCTGCCCACAGAGGTGATGGGCTTTGCCAGAGACCCCTTCACTGTTGCAATAGAAGGGGACGTATCAACCAGAGCAAAGGAAGTGGTCCCCTGCATCGACGAGGGGAAATGTACACTGGAACGTATTGACATGCATTCATCTGTAACCATGGCACAAGAGCAGCGCACTAACGGGCCAGCGAAGTTTTGGAGTGACGTCAATAAACAGCAGTTCCCTAACGTTCAGAAAGTAGCGATCTGTGTGCTCAGTATGTTTGGATCAACATACAAATGTGAATCAAGCTTTTCACACATGAACTCAATAAAAAGTAGCACTCGCTGCTCCCTGACTGACAGCACTCTTCACCAATGTTTTAGGATT
Organism: Gobionotothen gibberifrons; assembly: GCA_943591055.1. Taxonomy (NCBI): domain Eukaryota; kingdom Metazoa; phylum Chordata; class Actinopteri; order Perciformes; family Nototheniidae; genus Gobionotothen; species Gobionotothen gibberifrons. Next base: position 32,229 of record CALSBZ010046816.1, on the reverse strand, counting down.
GCATTGACATCCTATGAGCCAAAAATCACTGCTCTTGTTCAAAACTAAAAATTGTACTTCTCCCATTGAGAAAGTCAGCGATGACAAATCACAAATGAGGTGATAGTAAGCACCTAGTTTACTATAGTAGACGTGTAGTGTAGTATTCATTCATATGTTAGTTACCATTATCCCTTGTTATGGGTTTGTGCACTGAAGGGTTTGGCAGTTCTTTTTGTATTCATTTAAATGAACTTTGTAATGTGTCTGGGTCAAATGTGACCAAAACGTAGCCTATGATTTTTTTGTTATTACTTGAAAAGTGAAAAAATAGTATTGCTATTATAGTACTACCTCTTTTTGTTACATTAGCCGCGTTCACACAGAGTACTTTGCTGTACTTAGTTCCCGGCACTTAGTGCCGCGGCACTTAATACCCCAGGGCACTAAGTACAGATTGCGTTCACACCGGAAATAAGTCCCTGGGGGACGTCACTTCTTCTTCTTCTGCTTTGGGTTTACTGGCAGGCGTATACTGCCGCCCAAAATCCCCGGCCGGAAGTCCCCGGAGTTAGGGACTGGCTTCAGTAGAAGCTGCTGTGACTCCTACTGAAGCCTTCCGAGTAAACGGCCAGAACACCGACACCTCCTCATTTCCACCGCTCCCATGTTTTATTTTGTGTTGTCATAAGTTATTCTCTCTGCGTTTCTGCGCTGGGCTAATGCTAATGCTAATAATGCAATGCGAGGATAATAAAATGGCGGCTCTACAAAACATTTCAGAGTTTTACGGGGCGTGGTTTGCAATCGCCCAGCCAATCAGAACTGGGGTACTTTTTTTCCACAGGAAAGTGCCTGCTCTCAGCAGGCGCTAAAAATGGGGTGAAAAGTTCCCGGCACTTTGTTATTTTTTTGGTGTGAACGCAACATCAGGGGTACTAACGGAACTAAACGCGAAAAGTACGGGTGAAAAGTACTCGGTGTGAACGCGGCTATTGGAGCTCTTTAACTGTTTGTTAATGCACTTTTTGATGTGCATGTGTCATATGTATCCAATTTTATTTTGTATGTGAGGACATTTATTAAGACTGCTATTATTGTATTCAGTTAAATGCACTTTGTGATGTGCCTGGTTAAAAAAAAAAAACCTGAATATTTGACTTCTAAAGCAAACAAATGTAATGCTACAACTGAGCACTTTCTTTCCAGATTCTGTTCAATTAATGCTAATTTGTTGTGTTTTTATGCACTTTTTTACGTACCTTTGTTAGATGAACAATGAATAAAAATTGCATGCTTTTCATCGCAGTAATATGTGTTGGCTTAAAATGTGTCATTACCCGCTTTTTACAGGCCGCTGAATGTCTGGCCCAGCTGAATTTTGTTGAATGAACTGAATGTGTACTTGAATAGCCCTGATGTAGAGCATTATAAAGTCTGACCCTACTGTTAATGTGCACTGTGTGAGTGCACTGTCAGTTGCTTGCTCGTGTCAATCAAATAATGCATGAAGTGGCGATTTGACTTATTTTCTTTTCAAAGACACTTACAAATGTACCCAGTGTCTGAACTGTAGTGGACAGAATGTGATGGCCATGAGATCTGAGCAGTGTTTTTGTTTGGAATGTAGAATAGTTTGACAGTACAATAGTCATGTTTTTCACTGGTAAACAAAAAAAATGTTGTCTCCAAGAAGATCAAAAGATTAAAGCTATTTGTTTAAATTTGTTATATAACCTTTTTTTCTTTTTTTATATTTGTCTCCCTTTCTCCTAACCTTAAAAGTGGAGAGGAATGGTTCCAGACATAAACTCATTCATAAAATGTACTGCACGAGAACAGCTGGGAAGGACTAAATAAATAACAAAAATACAGAAATTCAAATGTTCTTCATCTTGTAAGTTAAAGAGATTTGTAAGTTGAAACGTTGCAACATTACATTGTTAGTAGCTTTCTAACTTAAAGGTAACTGATAGCCATTTTGGACAATCGTGGCTTGGTTAAAGCAAGGCTTCAGTCCTTTTAAAACACTATCAACACACACATACCCACAATCGTTAAGTATGGAGCAGCAGGTCTTGTTGAGGTTTGGTTCCCAGATGTGGACCGGCAGATGTTCACACCTAGCTGAGCAGCCTCACATGTCAGTGGTAAGCCCCCCCCCAACCCCCACACACATTCAGACTGCCCAGGTCGTAAAAACCTGCTGCTTTAAAATCTTTATGACTCCAAATGTTTCCTCACATGCCTGGTCTTTTCAGATCACTGTCTAACAGGACTAATAGTTACATCCTGTATTGGTCTCCCTTCTTAAAATGATACACTCCTATGGGAATCGTAGTATGTCAGGCTGCCCAATATTAGAGAGGGGTTATCCTTTGACGTAGATGGATTTCTGCTTCTCCCACCTCAGTCTTCTTCATCTTCATCTAAAAGCTTGCATTGATACTTATATCCAGGGGTGCACATAACTGGTACGCAGGTACGCATGCGCGGCAACAATCTGAAATGCGTACCGTCTCTTGTGTCACAAAGCGCATTTGCGTACCGACGTACTTGTGAAGCTTTTCCAGAAGGCGGTTAGATCACCGGACGACAGAGTCGGTCTCCATATGCACAGACAGGGCTGCTGCAGCTCATTTGCCACAGAATCAGCCCTTGCAAAAACAGGGCTGGAATAGAACAAATAGAGCAAAATCAGGCATGGCTAAAATGCATGATCTGTTTGGTATTTTGGAAAAAAAACTTCACAGACATGTTTTATATAGGTATGGCCCTACAATATATTATTCAAATATAGCATGATAGGTCCACTTTAAGTCAGCCACTAGCTAGCAGTATGTGTATCCCATTCTTACCTTCTATGGCGTACTCCAGCCAGTACCTCGGCTCCGAACCTTGGTAGGTAAAACTCGGCAATTTCTAACTGGCTCATTGTCAGGCTGGTAACCAGCCGTCCGGACTATCACACCGGGGAAAAGATGGAGACGCGTTTGGGTGCCGTTGGAATATTCTCCGCTTTATCAGGGATGCAAACTTGTCACCACACAAATTCGCTGTTATGAATCCAAAATAGGTAGTTTGTGTGATTCATGTAGATCTGCAATAAAATAATGTTTTTAGGGTGGTATCGGGTCCTTCTCAACTTTGTCCTACCTGATGAGTTTGCCTCCCTGTTTATTATTGCTTCTTACAGTGGTAGCTAACAGACAGTCCTAACCCTGAGCTAAACTGAAGACTGTTTTCCTCTCGAACTAATCTAACTTTATCTCTGCACTCATTTACCATGGCCATCACATACAACAACAACTCTTTTTCCCACAACCCCTTGCGGCTTCCATCCTAAAAGGGACAGGCAAGGCCTGTAAAACCATAATAAAAGTTATTGAAACGTTTTTGAGGTGAAGGTGAGAAAGTAGTATAGCACTATGTAAAGCAGTGGTGTTGAACCTTTTTCCTCTCAAGGGCCATTTCAATTTTCACAACATCCTCCGAAGGCCATACAAATGATTGAACTCAACGTCTGCTTAAAAAATGGCATGCTCCCCCGGGAAGATTATTTTTAAATGTTGAAGTTAAAAGCATCAATCTGGTTGCTTTGAGAGCAACATTAAGAGATCTATGGATACATCTGTCAACACCCAGATGAAACAGAACTGTAAGCAGATTTATTTTTCTTTATGGATATTTTACTAATCACTCCCCTTTCAAACTGTATTCTTGTTTATTAATAACAACTTTTTTTTACCGTCATATATTATACCTATACTTTATTCTCTTATTTTTTTATAACTATAATGATCATATAAAGATGTGCCTTTATATACGGCCCGGAGGCCGGACCCCTGATGTAAAGTATTAAAGATGATCTAAACTGCTCTTGTTTCTCTTTCAGGACAGATTTCTGCGTTCATAAAGACGAGCCATGTGATACTGTGGGTGAGTACCACTATGTCAGGAGATATCTCAAACACAACTACACACACACACGCGCACGTGCACACACACACACACACACACACACACACATCAATCAATCATTATAAATAATCAAACAAATAATTTTTGAGAGCCACCCATTTGGTCATAGCTAGCTAAATAGCTATATTTTGCTAGCAAGCTTTTTAGGTAGGGTTAGCTAGCTTGAGAGATAGATAGCTAACGTTCGCTAGTTAGATAAATAGTTAACATTTTGCTAGTTAGCTAAATAGTTAACGTTCGCTATCTAAATAACACACTGACAGGAGGTTCAAGATTCTTTATTTGTCATACGAACATAGCTACAGAGTAGTTATGTCGATGAAGGTCACAGGCTTCTCCAACAGTGCAACACAATAATACAGAAAAACAGACAAATATAGTGCAAGTAAATATTGAAAAGTAAATACAAAAAGACAAATAGTTTTAAAAAAGTGAAATAGTGAAATAACAGTCTATATGCAAGCTATTGGAATTATATATTAGATAAATAGATAAATAATTACTAAGTAGCAGATAAATGTTATGGATGTTGTTACAACAGTTCAGGGGTCTCATGTATAACGCCGTGCGTAGGATTCACGTGGGAAGGTTGCTTACGTAGTAGAAATCCAAAAAATAGGTACAGAAATGTTCCGATTCACCAAACATTGCGTACCGGCTTGGAAAGTGCGTACGGCACTTCCTACGCCGCTTTCCCTTTATAAATCACAATCAACTCGAAATGCGGTGCAGCTTTTGCGAGCTTCACGTAACGCCCATATTTGCCTATAAATATTAAAAGAAACACCCATTCATTCATTCATTTTGACTGACTGCATGAAGAAGATCGCAGGAAATGACGACAGAACAGCTAAACCAGTTAACCTGTTAGACTCCAAGCCTGTTTTTCATGTTTCAGGCTTGAAAATGACATTCCCAGAACAAATGACCATATCTTCCCTTCTAAAAGGGTTAAATTAATCATCTTTTTTCTCAAAGTAATGATAAACCTGTGAGTTGGATGTAGAAAAGTCAGAATCAATATAGATGTTTTTTTATTTTAAAGAAAATTCAGATTGAACATGGTAAAAAACTGTAAATGATAGTGTCCGTCCAAAAAATATGTTGTACTTATAGTGAAAACTAACCTTGGATGATGGGTTAGTATACTAAAAGCTTTAGGAATCTAAAGTACAACATATAATAAGTACCCTGTATGAAGATTGATGCAAAACAAGTGATATTTGACCTTTTTAGAGACATTTAGAAAAAAAATACCTCTTTTGGGGTCATTTGGGTGGATTTGACCTATCTCTGGCCCCCCTTGCTCGATTTTGACATGTGACATCTCTTTCTGACAGTCAGAGCTAATAGAATCGAGGGGAAGTCCCACATAGTCCTTATTTGGTCATGTGTGTGTGTTAGACTGCCGCGTCTGGGAACAGCAGCAGCAGGTGGCTACCATTAGCAGCTAACTTTTGGTCTCCGATTTTCACATAAATATGGAATTATGGACTATAAATGAAAAAAATGAGATTGCCCATACTTTCTCAACCTATGGATTAACCGTTGCAGCAGCGTTTTTTCTCGTTTGAATGCCATTGAACAGTCTTATGATCAGATTGACAGCTGCGGTGAGACGATCTCCCGTAAAAAGCTCCGTAAGGTACGTGCTGTGATGTCTGTGTTTGCTTCCCCTGTTGTGAGTTTGTATCTTTCAGTGTTGAGGCCGGCACCGTTAGATTCTGTGTCTTTACGATCATAAATGATGTGTTGGATGTGCAGAGCTAGGATAAGTAATAAGGGAGCTTGGAGTGATTTTCGGTGCGGTAATAGGTTAGCATTTTCCGCTCTGGGCTAATTCAGAGGGTCAGTGTTAGCATTGTGTGTTTTGTTTTTTTGTGGAGTTTTTCCCCGTTATATGGATATCAAATATTCATAGTTTATTCAATATTAAGGTTCCTTAGACGTTGTTTCATGCAAATGACACGATTTCGGGCCCGGGCACGGGTCCGTGGGGCTTAAGAGGTTAAAGCAGGGGTTCTCAAAGTTTTGATGAGTGAGGGCCAATTTAGGTACCCAATATTGGATTGAGGGCCGCCCAAGAAAAAACGGAACACAAAATAATTCCAAAACAAATCCTTTCTTTATTGTACTAACCAATTATACATACAGTTAGGGGCGGACTGGGAGGAAAAAGTGGCCCGGGGATTGCGCGGCATGTATCGGCCGGCCGGCGACGAAAGTATGTTTCTTAACAAAAACCCTTATGCATTTAATGTTATTTTGGACCATTATTCATATAGTAATCACATTACCTGAGCCCTTGAGTTGCCTAGAGCAAAATAGTTACAGCATATATTTATTGATTTTAATGTTAACAGATCATTGATGCAATAACATTTGGACCCAATTTGCCTGACTTGACACATCGAATAGAACGTGGGCGTAGGAAGCATCCTCAATGTGGGTGAGACAATTTAACGGGGTGTGGGCAGGTGGTGGACCTCACCTCCTCTAGGGGGGTCCGGGGGCATGCTCCCCCGGGAAGAATTTTTTTTTAATGTTGAAGTTAAAAGCATCAATCTGGTGCACTTTAAGAGCAAAATTAGGGACTAAATCTATGGATACATCTCTCAACACCCATATGAAACAGAACTGTAAACAGATTTACTTTTTCTTTCAACATTTATTTGAACAGCAAGTGGAGGCAAAAGTGACTGCACCCAAAACAATAAACCTGCTAGCTAACTAGCCTAAACTCAGTAACAGAATGTGGGCAACACGTTCTTCTCCACAGCCGCGCGACCTCTGAGTCAGACGTCACTTCCCCCTTTTCTATCCTACGGGTCCCCCTGAACCCCGTTTCCCTGCCAAGCCCCCCGCCCTCCCCTATGCAAGCTCCTCCCTCTGAACCCAGGGCTCGCTACAATACTGTATACTGTATACACAAACTATACAAAAACGCCTTTATGCTTTGGAGCTTGTTTATCCATCTGTAACATCCCTCCAGGGAGTGGCCGGAACACTTACAAATGTGGGCCGGTAGGATTTAGGTAAGCAAAAAAGGAGTGGCCGGAACACTTACAAATGTGGGCTGGAAGGATTTAGGCAAAGAAAAAAAATTAAATTATTATTATTATTATTTTTTATTTTTTTGTCACATTAACTATCGCGGGCCGCCAGAAACATTTCCGAGGGCCGCCATTGGCCCGCGGGCCGCACTTTGAGAACCCCTGGGTTAAAGGATATACAACTAATGTGTTGTGTTATATTAGCTGTACAATTTACCACATATGGTGTTCTTAGTTTCCATGCCTCGTGTGTTTTACGAGCGATTTATCAAGTCTTGGCAAACGGCATAAAACACGATTAAATGTGATAGTATATAAAACCATGCTCGTATCTACAACCTATAGAAATGCAAAACGGCGTCAGTTTAGACGTAATTCTGTCCTCCTGCTTACCGCATCATTTATGAGAAAACATTTCATAACATGAACACAACATATTCGAGGTGCATGGTTTTAAATAACATATCCGTGTTTATTTATTTCTCCAAGTTATGTTTTTGTGTGCACTGAGGAGTCTCAAACAGGCGTTTGTTTAATCATTTTAAGATTTTATTTATGGTATTATTTCCACATATTTCTCTCCATTCTTCCTTCTGACAACGGTGTCGCAGTTTCTCGTCCCTCCCGTGTTTGTGCTTAGTGCGTACGCATGGGTTGGAGTTTGCGTGGAGGACCGCACATTTCCCCGTCAAGTTAGTATTTTATAAATCGCAAACATTGCGTAGAAACTGGCGTACGCCATTTTTGGAGCGTACGCACCGTTTATAAATGAGGCCCCAGGTGTTTAACAGTCTTATGGCCTGTGGGATGAAACTGTCCCCGAGTCTGGTGGTTTTAGTCCGGATGCTGCGGTACCGCCTGCCAGACGGCAGCAGACTGAACAGTTTGTGGCTGGGGTGATGGGGGTCTTTGATAATCCGGAGGGATTTCTTCCTGAGCCGCTGGGAGTAAAGGTCCTCCATGGATGGCAGCTCCATCCTGGTGATGTGCTGTGCAGCTTTCACCACCCTCCGTTTTGCTGACATTGAGATGGAGGTTGTTATCCTGGCACCAAGATGTCAGGTTTTCGACCTCCTCTCTGTATGCCTGTTCTGAAGTCGCGTGAGGCTGTCGCAATTTTGACAGGCTCCCACTACCTGTTAGCATCTGGCATCTGTTAGCATCTAGCTCTCTTGCTCACAAACATTTAGCCATCTCTGCTTATACAAGTAGTAGTTTGTATAACAACTAGTAGTTTTTAGTTGTCTGCGGTCTGTGGAGGCCTACACCCACCTGTCGAGTACGGCTGTGTCGAGGGGGTTTTCCCCTGGAGACGTCGCGAAGAGACGGAGCGGCTCCACCTGTTGCTGCCTGCGATCTGCAATCTGCGGAGGTCTGCTCCCACCTGTAGAGTACGGCTGTACTGAGGAGGTTTTACCCCGGAGTCGTCGCGGAGAGACGGAGCGGCTCCACCTGTTGCGGCCTGCGATCTGCGGCGGCCTGCGATCTGCGGAGGCCTGCTCCCACCTGTAGAGTACGGCTGTACTGAGGAGGTTTTACCCCGGAGTCGTCGCGGAGAGACGGAGTGGCTCCACGCTTCGGGCTTGGCCTGCTTCCACCGGGCGTGTGCTGCTGTGCGGAGGAGGATTTACCACGACTGGGGCCTGCTTCCCACCTGTCCTGGTTCTGCTGTTGCGGAGGCCTGCTCCCGCCTGTCGTGTGCTGCGGTGTCGTGTGCTGCTTGCTGAGGAGACTTTTCACCCTGGGGATACCGCGGAGGGACCGGAGCGCTTCCACGCTGCTGCTTTCGCCTGCCCTTTGCTGCTGTGCTGATTTGCCCCAGGAACATCGCGGATACTGTGTGCTGGTCTGGGAGAATGGCCCATGTCGGGATTCTGCTGTGCCTGCTAACTGTTTTGGACTATGAGAGGATCTCTAGTCATTCTGAGAAATCTACTGGATTCAGGTCTGTTCTGCCACCCGCAGTGGGCATCCCCTGCAAAGGTTCGGATGTGATACACAAACAATTACCGGTTGCCTTGTCACAGACAATCTGCTCGACAAAATATGTTTGTCTTTTTTGTTTTCCTGCGATGATGGTTCTTCAGGACTGCTTCTTAAGCTCAAATCACACTTTCACAGACTTTGCTGGTGATTCTAAATTAGATGACAATGTATGTGTGTCGTTTAAGAGGAAAATATGCCTGGTTTTCTTGTTATTATTGCTATCAGGAAATGTGCAACCTAACCCTGGACCGCCCAGTAGTAGTAGTCAGATCGCTACTCCTTCTGATTTTAAAGCTAGGTCTGGGTTGGGTTTCATCCACTTGAATATGCGCAGTCTGTTAGGTAAACTAGATTTTGTCCGCATTTGGGCAAGCTCGACTGACGCTGACGTCATTGTTTTATCAGAAACATGGCTAATTAAATCTATTTTGGCCACTGACATTGCCTTAAATGGTTATAATGTGTATCGTACCGACCGGCCTAATAAAGGTGGTGGCGTTGCCATTTATGTTAAGAATAAGTTCAGTGTAACCACGTTAGTTTCCAAATCTATCAGTAAGCAATTTGAATTTGTAGCCATAAATATAGAAGTGGCAAAGGGTCAACAGGTCATGGTGGTGGGCTGTTACAGACCCCCCTCAGCTGTCAAAGACTCCTTGTCTTCACTAGCAAATCTTTTATCGCAACTAGACTACAAGGAAATAGTGCTACTTGGAGATTTTAACTGGGACTGGTTAACTGCAGTGTCAGAGGATTTTAAAAACCTTTGTATCTCTTTAAATGTTACTCAGATTGTTGACAGTCCTACTCACCCTAACATTAAGTCCCCTAATAAATCCTCCCTAATTGATCTCATTTTAACTAATGTTCCCCATAAATACTCATCTGTGGGAGTATTTGCAAATGATCTGAGTGATCACTGTGTTGTAGCCACAATTAGGGACACTAATGGCGCTTTCACACTGCAGGCTTGGTTTGGTTTGGTTTGGTTTGGCTTGGTTTGGTTAGGCCTTATTAGGCCTGGCTCACTTTAATGCTGCGCTCACATTACAGTTTAGGAGCTGGGGCAGTTACTATAGTAACGCAGTGTAGGCGGAGCCGTGACGTCATCTTCAACGAGCACCCCATAAAAACAACATCAGCTGTTAGCTGTTAGCTGTTAGCTGTTAGCACTGAAGCTCACAGCTCCTCATGTCTGTTAAGAAACTAGACAAAAGTTATAAACAAGTACAAACCACAGACTGTCTGTGTCATGGTGAATACAGTCGCTGGCTTATTTATGTCTGTATAGGCCGTTGTTGTGAGTGTGTACGGTCGGAGCATTGCGTTAGCTTAGCCGACCTCCCGATTTTCCCGGAGAAAAACCCACAGTTTAAAGGGGAAAATGGGAGAACACCTCAGGGAGAGCAACAGAGGAGGGATCCCTCTCCCAGGACGGACAGACGTGCAATAGATGCCGTGTGTAAATCGAAGAGATAATATATTTTACAGCGTAGGTAGAACGAATGTTTGGAAATGCATGTGTCTGTAATAAGAAGATGCATCACGCATTTTAAAAGGTTCTTCGCCTGCCGTCTGTCTGCAGACTTGTCAAAGCATTAATTCATGATTTGTACTAACCGGTATCAGTATGTTGTTACTTCGGCATTATTTTGAAACGTGTATTACAAATTAAATCACGGTCAAATATGTTTAGCATATTCCGCCCGGTTGTTGGCCCCGCTTGTTGGCCTCGATAGAACCACAAATTTGTCGGGCCAGAAAAAAGACGAAAAAGTACCCCCGGGCCGGAACTAGGCCTTGTGTGAGCGCAACCAAAAACAGGCTCCGCACGGTTCGGCACGCTTAAAGCGAGCTCCGCGCTGCAGTGTGAATGCGCCATAAGGTCCAAAAGGTTAAACCTCGCATTATCACTAAGAGAGACATAAAACATTTTGTGGAGCAGGGTTTTGTTCATGATCTGTTTGATTTTGATTGGGGAAAATTCGATTTGTGTGCTGATGTAGAAACTGCATGGTTTTATTTTTATCTTGGTTTTATGGAGATCATTGATAGACATGCACCCCTGCGTACATTTAGAGTAAAGGGACGAGACAATCCCTGGTTTTCTGCTGAACTGTCCAGTCTCCTCCGTGAGAGAAACAAGGCCTGGGCAAAGGCTAGGAAATCAGGCTCAGGGGTAGAATGGCTGCGTTTTAGGCAGCTAAGGAATAGCTTCACTTCAAATGTCAAAAGTGCTAAGTCGAAGTACTATTTTCAGTAACCACTGATAACCTAAATAATCCTAGGAAATTTTGGAATGCCATAAAATCGATTTCCACCGGTGAGATCCGAAATGAGCTACCTCCGTGCCTTACCACAGCATCTGGCTCAATATCGGACAGGGCTACTATGCTAAATTGCTTTAATGAGCATTTTGTGTCCTGTGGTTCTATGTTTGATTCTGTGTCTAACTCTGCTTCTGTGAACACTACAGTCTGTGACTCTGAAAAACGTGTTTTGGAAAACCCTTTCAGTTTTACTGTTAATGTTGTTCATGAAGCTTTAACCAAGTTAGATCCTAAGAAACCGGCTGGCCCGGACAACGTAGAACCTTTCTTTTTAAAGATAGCTGCAGATTGTATTGCTCCACCTCTTACTTCTCTTTTTAACCTCTCCCTCAGCACAAACACAATTCCAAAAGTATAGAAGTCAGCGTATGTCTTGCCTTTGCTAAAAGGAGGGGAGGCAACTATTTTAAATAACTATAGGCCAATCTCCAAATTGTCAGTTCTGGCTAAGGTTCTTGAACGCCTAGTTAGTGAACAAGTGAAGGAGTTTTTATGTAAAAATGACATCCTGTCTAAACATCAGTCAGGCTTCAGAAAGCAACACAGCACCATCACTGCCACAATGAAAGTGGTGAATGACATTACGAGTATTTTAGATACTAAGCAGAGTTGTGCAGCTCTATTTATTGACCTTTCCAAAGCGTTTGACACCGTTGATCATCACATTTTGAAGCAGAGGCTAGCCAGTATAGGCATGTCCAGCCATGCAGTGGGTGGTTTGTGAACTACCTCTCTGAAAGGTCCCAATGTGTTCAGTTTGATGGGCTGTCTTCTGAGTGGTTAAACATTGCTAATGGTGTTCCCCAAGGTTCTGTTTTAGGTCCACTTTTATTCTCTATATATATCAACAGTTTAGGTGAAAATGTCGATGAAGCTACCTTACATTTTTATGCGGATGATACCGTGATGTACTGTGCAGGTCCCTCCCTTAAGGAGGCTATTGTTAAATTACAGGCTGTTTTTAACATTATTCAGACTCAGCTCTCTGAACTAAAGCTTCTTTTAAATGTTAATAAAACCAAGGTAATGCTCTTTTCTAAAGCTAAAAAGACACCAGAGCCTGTTTTGGATATTGTAACTGTGCAAGGAATAATACTTGAAGTGGTTGCCTGTTACAAATACCTTGGTATCTGGCTTGATGATTGTCTCACTTTTAAACTTCATGTCAATAATCTGCTTAAAAAGCTGAGGGTTAGACTAGGTTTATTTTTCAGAAACAAGTCCTGTTTCTCTTTTGAAGCCAGAAAAAGGCTAGTCACTGTGACCTTTTTACCTGTGCTGGACTATGGTGATTTGTTGTATATGAATGCACCTGCCCATTGCCTGAACAAGTTAGATGCCGCCTATCACAGTGCACTGAGATTTGTCACAAATTGTAAAGCACTTACACATCACTGTACACTGTATACCAAGGCATGTTTGCCATCACTTACTGTACGGAGGCTCAGTCATTGGTACACGTTTATTTATAAAGCCATGTTGGGTAAACTCCCGTATTACATCTGTTCACTGATAACACAGAGAGTTGCAAGCAGCTATTGTCTGAGATCACTTGACGTAGTGTTGTTAGATGTGCCAAGAGCAAGGACTGTCTTGGGTAAGACAGCTTTTATGTGCGCAGTGCCACTTGCTTGGAGCAGTCTACAGCTAAAATTGAAACTGAGCAATTTTATTCCTCTGAATGTTTTTAAAGCAAGGCTAAGTGAAATGCTCTTTGAAACTATGGGTATTTGTAAATGTTGATAAGTATGTAAATGTAGCTGGTAAATACGTTGTATGATATCCTCTATTGTTTTATGTTGTTTTATGTTTCATGTGGAACTTAATTGCTGCAGGTCTCCCTTGAAAAAGAGATCTATGATCTCAATGGGACTTATCTCAATAAATAAAGGTTACAAACAAACAATGCCGTCTCGTCGCCGTCTGTGATCTGGCCGATGACGGTCGTGTCGTCAGCAAACTTCACGATGGTGTTGGAGCTGTGTGTGGCCACGCAGTCGTGAGTGAACAGGGAGTAGAGCAGAGGGCTGAGCACGCAGCCTTGAGGGGCTCCGATGTTGAGGATCAGGGTGGAGGATGTGATGTTTCCCACCCGCACTGCCTGGGGTCTGCCCGTCAGGAAGTTCAGGATCCAATCACAGAGGGCGCTGTTGAGCCCCAGGTCTCTGAGCTTGATGACCAGCTTGGAGGGCACAATGGTGTTGAAGGCTGAACTGTAATCAATGAACAGCATTCTCACATATGTGTTCCTCTGGTCCAGATGTGAGAGGGCAGTGTGGATGGTGAGGGCTATGGCGTCGTCTGTGGACCTGTTTGCTCTGTAGGCAAACTGCAGGGGGTCCAGAGAGTCAGGGAGGGAGGAGGTGATGAAGGATTTGACTAACCGCTCAAAGCACTTCATGATGATCGAGGTGAGTGCTATTGGGCGGTAGTCGTTGAGGCTGGTGATTTTAGACTTTTTGGGGACAGGAACGATGGTGGACTGTTTAAAACATGTGGGGACTACAGACTGCAGCAGGGACCTGTTGAAGATGAACACCTCTGCCAGCTGAACTGCACACACCCTGAGAACACGGCCAGGGATGCCATCAAGTCCAGGAGCCTTGTGTGGGTTAACCCTTTTAAAGGATTTGCACACATCTGCCCTGTTTAAAACAAAAGGGCAGGGCTCCTGATCCTTCTGTGCCTCCACAGCCTGGCTGCTCTCAAATCGAGCAGGAGTCTAGGTTAACTTGTTTTATAGATGTCAACACTGTGGGCTTTGTCTCCCCTTCTGGCAGTGAGAGTTATTATGAACTATCAACATGACCTGGTATGGAGTCCGACCATCCGAGCTGCTTTGGTACATTTATAGACACACTACAGAGTTATTAGGGCCCGAGCACGGAGCGCTAGGACCCGACGGCGTCCTAGCACGAAGTAACCTATTGTTATTGATGATATTATTGTTTTAATTTTTCTGCAGGCGTTTCCTGTTTTTGAGGCCTTTATGACGCTTAAAAAGTTGTAGTCCAACAACGCCCTTTGCTGGCGGCATATTACTTACAACAGACACCTATACACTCCCTAACCCAAACCCTATTGTTTATTTGTAGATATCTCCTAAAGCCTACAAATAAAGTGTGAAATGTCTGCTTGATGCCCGGACGGCCGGCTGCCCTCCCTGACAGGCGCAAGGGCCCGCTCATCACTGCGCGCACATCTGCGACCGCAGTTTTAATTAAAATTGTGCTTGTATGAGATGAGATTTTGGGCCATGTTCATTCGTCATAATTGTTCTTTGGTTGACGGTCTTTTCGTACATTCGATGATTTTTGATCTGTCCTGTTTCCATCCTTATCATTTATTGGACACACATGAATTTGCACCGTTGATTAATTACCATCTCTTGTGACAATGTTGACCTTTAAGGGAACTGGATAAGGGAGAGGCAAGAAAAAATATCAAGCTCTAATATTCATGTTCTTTTCATATAGCCTTACTCTGCCACAATATAAATCGTTCCAAAAACGGAGATGTAGCATGTTTCTCAGCTTTGAGTTTCATTAAAGACTAGATCAGTCTTGAATATATTCATTTAAAAAAATGAATCACTTAATACATTGACCAATTGATTGAAACTTGGCAGCGGATTCCGCATATGGGCCAGTTAATGCTGGGCGCACAAAATGACACCCTGTGCATCTGCCACCCACATCACTCCAACATGGGACTGCCGATGGAACAGATATCTGCTGCCAATATATTTAACTAACATAATAATTAGATAATTAATTACAGATTAACTTCCTCTTGATCAACTAATCCATTAATAATCTCTGCAGCTCTAGAATATAAACTCCATGCTGGCATTAGACTGTTAAACATGAAAACACATGTAGTGTTCTTTGACACGTGAAAGTGTTCATAAGCACTGTGACAGTGAATTTAAGGTGCTATGTAGGAAGAGAGCGGTTGGTGATATTCTCTGACTGTTGCTCAGTGAACCATGTCAGCTCAGCCTCAGTGACCCACAGGTGTGAGGAAGCAGTTATTATTTCTTTTTTTACCTTTTTACCCAGAGGCAGCCTGGCTGTCTGTAGTAGTACCAACGAGTGAATTCAGTTGGACCTCCTTCTCCACACTTTAACTTTTTCACTTATTTCGCACCAGTAGAATTCGAACAGGTTCAGAAGAAGGCGCTGTAGGCACTCAGAGTTCCATGCAAAATAACTTTATTTTTTATCAAGTACAGAAAACAAAGTCCAAACAAACCCCAGGATCATACTGCTAAAGAAACGTTGTAATAGCATTTGATAGCTAAAGCCTTCTTGTTGCTAATTGGTTGACCTAGGTGGAGGACAATAAACCACCTCCCCTATTCTTTATCGTAACCCTTTTCCGCATACGTTTCCGTACACGTTTCCCTGCACTACATTGACCGACACTTGACCTTTTGTCCACTTTCCTATCGTAACTTTGCACCACATTAACTTCATGACAATATTTGTTTACCTGAACCTACTAGGGTGGCCTCTTCATTTAGTGGGAATGCTGTTAACAGCATTCCAACTAACTGTTCTTCTACGGACGAAATCTTTATTATTATTCCGCCGGAACTTTGCACCTCTTCTCCTCCTGCATTGAACATCGCAGAAACTCCGTTCAAACATCAAAACGTTCAGCTCGGTCGGGAATTGATGGCTATTACTTTTCTCATTCATAACTTTCATAATTCCAGAGATACATCCCATAATTCATCAATTGTTTAACATTGAAGTCAATGGAGGAATATTCAGACTTCAACAATCTTGAAATATGCCTTCATATATTTTTTTAAAACTGCCATAATTTTTCATGACAAACGTAGGAAAACATCTCGTAGCTTGAAAAATGACAAATAATTAAGCAAAAATAATTAAACAAACTGCCTCTTGAGGGCATGACGTGACAAAAACATTCAATATGCCTCCATTAAACCTTTTGTAATTTCAGCCTGATATTTCCTCACAGCAGCAGCCGCACACCTTTAGTTAAACTGCCAAAAAGGCCACATTATTAACCCGAAACTACACAAAAATTACACTTCAGATACTCAACTTCCTTGACATGCTTCACGTTTTGAAATTTCACAGATATCTGTTACGGTTCTTCCACAAAACGTTCACATGTAAGAGGTTTATCTCTCATCCAGAACAATGGAAACCTTTGATCTCTGGACGCCTCGTTAGCTGAAATACAAACACCTGTGTAATGGAACACGATGATGTCATCGCTCCAACTGACATGATCAGAGCAGCAGACTTCAGATAATGGTTAATGGTGCTGCCCTCAACAGCTCTACTCAATTATGGGGTGTCATCATCAAATGCCGAAGAGAGAGAGAAGAGAGAGAGGGCGATCAAGAGAAGAGAGAGAGGGCGATCAAGAGAAGAGAGAGAGTAATGTAACCTCCTAATGCTATAACTCCTATGAAAATGTTCAAAAAGTGCTCAAACTTCACCCGTGTGCTAACAGTCCAGACATCTATGGGACAGTTTTGAGATTTCTTCAAATGCTGTTGCCATGGCAATACAATGCTTGCCATGAAACACGGTTTTCTCATAACTTCAGTGAAACTGCTCCAAACGCCCCAAAACTTCACAGGTTTAGTAACGATGCAGCTATCAACGCATCTAAGCGTATTATGGGGTGTCATCAAATACCGTTGCCATGGCGACAGATAATTCGCCATCAAGTTAGTTCAAAAGTTTGCAGTTCAAATATTCTGCTGCTATTCCAAGCCTTTTTTCTTTCTTTCCTTCTCTCATCACACATTCAAGCCCCCAGTGTTCATGTATCATTTCAATCTAAATTCTTCACTTTCTTCTTACACATTACATTTCAGCATAGCAGTTTAGCGTCAGCTTTTCAGCATAATGCATTCCCACTAGCAATTTCTTCAGGAATTGCATTCTCTAGTTTAACCTTGACACTCTTAATTCCACAGTTTGTGAGGCCTTGTTTTTTTAACCTAGTTCTAGGAATCCTTTTCTGCTACAGTGTATAACATTATATTTAATGCAACATATTCTAACACTTAAAGTGTAACAAGATGTTTGGACAGAGAGAGCTGATCACTCTTTCTATTCATGCTCCATGACATAAAGTGCAGCCGCTTTAAAATGTTGCTACGCCCCCCCCGGATCATTATGGGCCCCTTCATTAACATACATTGAGAAGGGGATTACGTGCAGATCAACACGTCGGCTCTTAATGAGTTATAATGGTTCTCCAGCTGGTGATCATCAAAACAACTTCTTGAAGCACATTTCTGAATGTGACTTAGATCATTGTTCCGTACATTTTGCCTGCTGCTCGTGTCTCCGAGAGCAAGCGTTGATATGTGCACTGACATCCCAGCCCAAACACAACTGATGACCATGTGAAGTACCAACTGCGTCGAAACATGGATATATCATTCTACAGCATACTTAGAATAGACAAAGATTTGAAAAAAAAGACCATTAAAGATGGTAGTGGACCACTTCCCAGATATAATAACTGTCTCTTCTTTGTAAGACTTCAAAAGCAGTTCTCAGAGAGCACATCCCCCTTCTTTTTGCAACACTTCCTTAATTTGCAGGCTATAGCTTCAAGCAAAAAGCTTCAAGCAAAAATTAAGGAAGTGTTGCAAAAAGAATCAGAACTCCATCTATAAGCCAGTGCTTTCTGCTGCTCACAAATTAAAAACTGTCTCAACGATCAAATCAGCCAGTGATACAAACTATTCAAACACTCCACTGAACTCAAACAATTAACCTTCAACAAGCTATGTCAAGTATTTAGCATTTACATACCCATCCACCCATCATAATCAACATCGTCCCTCTGTGGAATTTGTGGCTCTATAAAAACAGCATTGAACTTTTTTAACAAACAACACTCATGATTGTTATCAGCAGATCATTTGAGGGTTTGCATAACAATCAGACCCTGCTTTGAATAGTTCATTACAGTTCAACAGCCTCGCAAACTGTAGCCTCTGAACTACTTCTAAAACCGTCTCAACAAAAACATGAACATTATACCCTTCACAAGGCAGGATTTACTGCGGGACAGCTGTCTTAGCCTCAAGTGTCTGTTGTGTTTTAGGCAGTGGTATGCTGCTAATGTCTTTCTTCTTGGAAGCTGTAACTGTGTGTTTAGTTGTGCACCATTTCTTCCAAAATAACTCGTGTTTTTAAAGGTCCCATGTCATGCTTTCCGGTTATTACCCGTCCCCTTGTGTGTTATGAAGGTTTTTATGCATGTAAACGGTCTGCAGAGTCAAACACCCTCAAAGTACACCCTGTAGCGAGTAAAACTCTAACACAGAAAATACCTCCCCAAAACGCGTCGTTGGAGATTTCTCATTTTCCAATGTTTTCTTCCTGGGTATCGCTACATAGGGATACCCAGTAGCCACGCCCAGAGCTATGGCCGCACCCTCTGCCAGCCGAACATATACTATTGGAGGCTCAGGTTCAGTTCAAAACTGTATCCAGTCATGCCAACGAGGGTCTGTTTCCTGTCTTGTGAGGGGAAATCTTCAATGTATGCCTTACCGAGGGCAGAACCACGACAAAGTCAGTGGTTGACATTTCTTGTTAACACTGTTCCTTCAGAAGTTCGAGCCGGTATTGTACTGTGTGCGTGGCATTTCACGGAGCATAGCCTCACAAACCATGGAGCGATTCATACCGGATATGCACAGCGTAGGACACTGAAGGACGATGCTGTTCCTACTTTGTTTGGACCAGCGGGAGATTCTGGTACACAACCTGTAAGTATGCATTGTTGTTTGTGTATTTATGATGTTTAAAACAAACAAGGTATCTACCACGACTGTTTAAATGGGTAAACGTTTTGGGGGCTGCTAAGCCATTGACACAGTGCTAACTGGGCTAACTAAGTTGCTCGTGTTTCCATACATCAACTCCAATGTCAGCAGATGGCCTTACATGTACAGTGGGGCAAAAAAGCCATCAATTGTGCAAGTTCTCCCACTTAAAAAGATGAGAGGCCTGTAATTTTCATCCTAGGTATACCTCAACTATGAGAGACAAAATGAGAAGAAAAAAAATCCAGAAAATCACATTGTCTGATTTTTAAAGAATTTATTTGCAAATTATGGTGGAAAATAAGTATTTGGTCAATAACAAAAGTTCATCTCAATACTTTGTTATATACCCTTTGTTGGCAATGACAGAGGTCAAACGTTTTCTGTAAGTCTTCACAAGGTTTTCACACACTGTTGCTGGTATTTTGGCCCATTCCTCCATGCAGATCTCCTCTAGAGCAGTGATGTTTTGGGGCTGTCGCTGGGCAACACAGACTTTCAACTCCTTCCAAAGATTTTCTATGGGGTTGAGATCTGGAGACTGGCTAGGCCACTCCAGGACCTTGAAATGCTTCTTACGAAGCCACTCCTTCGTTGCCCGGGCGGTGTGTTTGGGATCATTGTCATGCTGAAAGACCCAGCCACGTTTCATCTTCAATGCCCTTGCTGATGGAAGGAGGTTGTCACTCAAAATCTCACGATACATGGCCCCATTCATTCTTTCCTTTACACAGATCAGTCCTCCTGGTCCCTTTGCAGAAAAACAGCCCCAAAGCATGATGTTTCCACCCCCATGTTTCACAGTAGGTATGGTGTTCTTTGAATGCAACTCAGCATTCTTTCTCCTTCAAACACGTCTAGTTGAGTTTTTACCAAAAAGTTCTATTTTGGTTTCATCTGACCATATGACATTCTCCCAATCCTCTTCTGGATCATCTAAATGCTCTCTAGAAAACTTCAGCCGGGCCTGGACATGTACTGGCTTAAGCAGGGGGACACGTCTGGCACTACAGGATTTGAGTCCCTGGCGGCGTAGTGTGTTACTGATGGTAGCCTTTGTTACTTTGGTCCCAGCTCTCTGCAGGTCATTGACTAGGTGTGGTTCTGGGATTTTTGCTCACCGTTCTTGTGATCATTTTGACCCCACGGGGTGAGATCTTGCGTGGAGCCCCAGATCGAGGGAGATTATCAGTGGTCTTGTATGTCTTCCATTTTCTAATAATTGCTCCCACAGTTGATTTCTTCACACCAAGCTGCTAACCTATTGCAGATTCAGTCTTCCCAGCCTGGTGCAGGTCTACAATTTTGTTTCTGGTGTCCTTTGACAGCTCTTTGGTCTTGGCCATAGTGGAGTTTGGAGTGTGACTGTTTGAGGTTGTGGACAGGTATCTTTTATACTGATAACGAGTTAAAACAGGTGCCATTAATACAGTTAACGAGTGGAGGACAGAGGAGGCTCTTAAAGAAGAAGTTACAGGTCTGTGAGAGCCAGAAATCTTGTTTGTTTGTAGGTGACCAAATACTTATTTTACCGAGGAATTGACCAATTAATTCATTAAAAATCCTTCAATGTGATTTCCTGGATTCTTTCCCCCCATTCTGTCTCTCATAGTTGAAGTGTACCTAGGATGAAAATTACAGGCCTCTCTCATCTTGTTAAGTGGGAGAACTTGCACAATTGGTGGCTGACTAAATACTTTTTTGCCCCACTGTATCTCATAGCAGGAGAATGTCTGCATTCACACACGAAATACTCATAGACAGTATACTCCGGGTGATTTACCGTACGGTCAGTCGCGAAACTTAATTACATTATAGTTGGCGTTCCTAGTGTGTATGCTACCGAGCTAAACAAGAAGGCTACCAAGAGCTAGACATGCTAGGGAAAACATTGTTTTTATGCCAGCTACAATGAATGACCGAATGTAGCAGACTACCCGTATAAGATTGCAATTGTAAACATGTTCTTGCTAGCCTAATATGAACCACTAGCTGTTGTTCATAGTAGGTTGGCATATTACACTGAACAACTAGCAAACGTAGGTTAGCATATTAATGTAACTGGCAAGCTAACAAACCTAAAACAACTAAGTCTCTCTAATATTTTGTGATTTGCATTTGATTTCGTCCTGCCAGATCAGGAAACTCCTGGCGTATCCGGCGGACAACACATGACGGGATGACCACTCTGATGCCTCGTCCTAAAAAGCCCCGGCAGCAGCTTCCAAAGCTGCGCTAGGCAAGATGCCGAAAACGCCTATAAGATATACAGTGTATATATGTATATTATTTATTTATTTACACACTAAAAATAAAGTTTGATGGAAATACTTAGTAGCCTTTCTTCCCAGAATTACATATCATTCATATATAGCAAACCATGATTTGATTTTTCATCAAACACAGTAGTTTATTACAGGTAAAAATAACGTACTCTTCTTCCGTTCTACGCCTCAAAGGTCTATAATCAAATATGTACATGTTATGGAGGTTCTGCAGGGTGTGGGTTATGTATGGCGTATATCTTGGCATATAATGTTGTGTATTTTCAGCTAGCTGGCTACATAATGTTGTAACTGTCAGCTAGGCTACCTTTCTAATTTCTTTGCAACAGACGTTTTCCACTTCGGTAGGCATCATGGCGCAGTTTCCACAAGTGCACCTAAATAACAACAGTTGTAGGTACAGTTCGGTTAGTTAGCTTATAACATATACGGCTGTACCGACACCATTGTAAAACTGATGGGGGGGGGGGGGCAGGAGCTCCAACAAGCCGTTTAGGACAGAGAGTGAATACACATACTATACAGAGATGCGAATGAGAAACCAATGTGAGTTTGTAAAATTGCACAGTATAAATCTATTTTAGTATACCTCAACAATGGAATTATGATCAGTAGAAATGGCCATGACATGGGACCTTTAACATTCTATAACGTTGAACAAACACATTGCATGGAGTTAAAGTGATGCTGCAGCTGTCGGAGAATTGTATCCATCTGGAGATCATAGACATTTAAATTAGATTATTTTTAAATCTATTTTACTATGTTTGGCATCTTTGGAAACTAGAAGTTTCTCAAATTGTCTTCCCTTTCATTTATTTTTTAACAATTTGTTACAGACACATAAAAAAAACACATGTGGAGATGCTTACATAACTGCACCTTTTGTACATCAGATATAATCATTCGTGTCCTCGATGGATACCACAAAGACATACATTGAACTTGATGTAATCAATCTTCATATTGTACAAACATTAGCGAGGCTGTGGCACAGTGGATTAGTGCGTTGGTGTTCGGATCAGGGGGTCCACAGGTTCAAACCCCACTGCAGTCAGCATGTCGTTGTGTCCCTGGGCAAGACACTTCACCCCAAATTGCTCCTCTGGGGATTGTCCACAGTATTGAGTATGTAAGTCGCTTTGGATAAAAGCATCTAACAAGTAACATGTAATTAACAACACAGTGCGGATACTGTCATTCCCATCAACATGACCCTATGATACCTGAACTGTGTATTAAACTCCAGGTGACACATGTACACGTGCAGTGAATCGAAGTAAATAATAAAGAAAGAAAAATAAAAGAAATAAATAGGTGCATTTTTTTAACCTGTTTCTTCAATTAACTATGCTGGTGGGCCGTGGCTTCAGCCAAGAAACTATTGCCATTTTTTTTCAATTAAAAGTAGAATTCTTACTAAGAAAATCTCATTTCTATCTGTCATATCACTGGGCAGTAGAACCAGTACATAAAGCATTAATACTTTTGGAATCATGGATTATGGATCCACAGGCAGTTCTTTCATAGAATCAGAAAACTAGTTGTGTTTTGGTGTGACTATGAATAAAGATAGGACCTCTGATTGGCTCTATATCTCAGTCTTACGCATGTTACCCGTACCTAATCACAAACAGTATTATCAGCATGAACATAGCTATGAGGTAATGGAAGTGCCCGGTGCATGTGTGCAGTGAGGCGAGCTGCCCTATCCCACCCTGTAATACTCTCAACCTGCTAATCTCCCTGCGCAGTGTGTGACCCGCTCTGAGCCTCACTGCGATCACACACTCAGAAAAGTCCTGCTTCAAACCCTGCCACCCACACTCCCTGTTCATCCTTTCTCAAGATTTTTCAGGTCGAAAAGCCCTCAAACACACACACACACACACAACCACACACACACACACACACACACACACACACACACACACACACACACACACACACACACAGGCAAGGGGCCGAGGTGGGAGAAGTACTCAGATCTTGTACCTAAGTAGAAGTACCAGAGTGTAGTAATACTCTGTTGCAAGTAAAAGTCCTGCATTCAAAATGTTACTCAAGTAAAAGTACAAGTATTGGCATCAAAATATACTGAAAGTACCAAAAGTAAAAGTAGTCATTGTGCAGGTTGGTCCATTTCAGAATAATATATATGATATGTTTTATAATGATTGATCATGAAAGTGTTCTCAAAGCTGGTAAAGGTGCAGCTAGTTTGAATGACTTTGTATACTGCAGGGTAGCTTGTGGATTTACTCCAGGTGGAACTAAAGTCTGATTTAATATTTGATTATATTTCACATCATTCATCCACATCTGTAAAGTAACTAAAGGTATTAAATACATGTAATGGAGTAGAAGTACACCATTTACCTCTGAACTGAAGTGGAGTAGAAGTACACAGTAGCGTGAATGGAAATAATGAAGTAAAGTACAAGTACCTCAATATTGTTCTTAAAGGTCACATGTCATGGCCATTTCTACTGATCATATTTCCATTGTTGAGGTCTACTAGAATACATTTAAATTGTGCAATTTTCCAAAATCACATTGTTTTCTCATACAGAATCTCTGTATAGTATGTGTATTCACTCGCTGCTGTGAGCTGCTGCGAGGAGCGGACAGGTTTCCAGGTCGGCGATACAGCGAGAACAAGCGAAACTCATCCTGAGCACACAAACACTCACAGCCGAAGTAAAAACAATAAGTGTGGCTTGATATTGAGTAAGAAAAAGGTTTATAACGCTGTGAGAATGGGTCTGCGGAGAGCATTTCTCCGCCATCCCAACTCGTCTATTACCAGCATTCAGGGAGCTCTATGCAAGTCAATGGTGACTCCCTGTTAGTACGCCAAGGGATCCTGGTGTGTGAGGTGCTCCGCGGATTGGTCCATTTGGACCGTTTACATGCATACAAACCTTCATAACACACAAGGGGATGGGTAATAACCGGAAAAGCATGACATGGGCCCTTTAAGTACAGTACTTGAGTAAATGTACTTAGTTAGTCAAAAACACTGGTCAGGGGAAAGCATTGGTTTGTTTTCTGAGGACCCACAAGGTTTAAGTTGTTGGTCTGTTTTATTGAACCTCACCTGGCATTGTTTGTACATTCTTTCATCCGGATCACGTAATAAACAATAATCAGAGAGAAAGAGAGATCAAACTAAAACGTGTGTGCTGGTGTAGAGGAACAGATAGAGGGAACGTGCATACTCTAGTTTATTTAATGCCATGTAGAATTCAATTCATCTGGATAAAATGTTGGGCATCCTCACAAGTTATCAGGCAAAGAACTAGCAACTGATATCAGCTACAGATGGACAATGTGTTACATTACATTGCATTTAGCTGACGCTTTTATCCAAAGCGACTTACAGATGAAGCACTTAATTTCGGACAGTTTGAAACGCGAGGGCAGTGATTGGTAAGTGGTCTGCCCTCGCTCAAGGGAAAGCCTCCAGCTTGACTTGAGACCGCCCCCGTTATAAATAAATGTAATTATAATGAAGCCAGCTGCAATGGATCATTGAAAACCTGAAATTGAAAATCTGGCAACGCCCTCTTGGAAAATAGTGGGAGGGCTTGACCTTCCTCGAAACTGGGCGTAGGCAGGTCGTAGGCAGGAACAGGTAAGCTGGAGTCCGAAATTAAGTGCTTCATCTGTACAGTAAGTACATTCGACCAGGAAGATACAACCTTGAAGAAAACAGAATCATATAAGTGAGCTGCAGAGGTCGGATGGCAAATGCAGGTAGGCCAGCCAGGAGGGAGTTGCAGTAGTCTAGGCGTGAGATGACGAGTGCCTGGACCAGAACCTGTGTTGTTTTCTGGGTCAGCTGAGGGCGTATCCTCCTGATGTTGTAAAGAGTGTATCTGCAGCAGCGGGTTGTTGCAGTGATGTTTGCAGTGAAGGACAGTTTGTTATCTAGGATCACACCCAGATTCCTTGCAGTCTGAGTCGGGGGAAAAAACCGAGGTGCCGATGTTGATTGTTAGGTCAAGAGTGGGACAATCTTTTCCCGGAAGGAAAAGCAGTTCGGTCTTGTCAAGGTTGAGCTTGAGGTGGTGAGCAGACATCCACTGAGAGATGTCAGCTAGACAAGCGGAGATGCGTGCGACGACCTGGGTCTCTGAGCGGGGAAAGGACAGAATGAATTGGGTGTCGTCAGCGTAACAGTGGTATGAAAAACCATGCGGGCTAATGACAGATCCGAGCGAGTTTGTGTACAGAGAAAAGAGGAGGGGACCGAGAACAGAGCCCTGAGGGACCCCTGTGGTTAACTGACAAGGGTCGGACTCGGACCCTCTCCAAGTTACCCTGTAGGTGCGGTCTTTGAGGTATGAGGTGAGGAGGGAAAGTGCAGTGCCTGAAACTCCAAGTTTCTGGAGAGTGTGAAGGAGGATCTGATGGTTCACCGAGTCGAATGCAGCAGACAGGTCCAGAAGGATGATGACAGAGGAGAGGGATGCTGCTTTAGCAGCGTGCAGTTCCTCAGAGACAGCTAGGAGAGCAGTTTCTGTGGAGTGACGTGCCTTGAAACCAGACTGGTGCGGATCTAGAAGGTTGTTCTGATGGAGATAACAGGAGAGTTGTTTAAAGACAGCGCGTTCAAGTGATTTAGACAGGAACGGGAGGAGAGAGACAGGCCTGTAGTTTATAACATCAGACGGGTTGAGAGTGGGTTTCTTTAGGAGAGGGTTTACTCTTGCCTCCTTGAGACTGTTTGGAAAGTCACCAGAAGTTAGAAAAGTGTTGATGAAATGGGTGAGAAACGGTAGAATATCAGGAGCGATAGTCTGAAGGAGGTTTGAGGGGATAGGGTCCAGAGGACAGGTGGTAGGACGGGCAGAGGTAATGAGGGTAAGAACCTCACTTGGAAAGAGAGGGGAGAAGGAGGTTAGTGTGTGGGTGAGAGGGGGGTCTGGTGACCCAGCGGTGAGTAAAGGTGGGTCAGGTGACCCAGCGGTGAGTAAAGGTGAGTCAGAAAAAGAGGAGCGAATATCATCAACCTTTTTTTCAAAGTGGTTAACAAAGTCGCTTGGGAGAAGGGAGGATGGGGAAGGGGCTTTAGGGGGGTCCAATAGGGTGGAGAAGATGGAAAATAGTTTTTTGGGATTGGAATAGGAAGATTGGATCTTATCTTGAAAGAAAGTGCTTTTTGCCTGAGAGATGGAAGCAGAGAAAGAGGAGAGGAGAGCCTGATAGGTTAGGAGGTTGTCATGGTGTTTGGATTTCCACCATTTCCGCTCTGCTGCCCGAAGGATGGTTCTATTAGCACGCAGTGCGTCATTTAGCCAGGGAGCAGGAGGGGACTGCCGAGCCTGCCGAGATGTGAGAGGACAGAGAGAGTCCAGAGAGGATGAAAGAGTAGAGAGGAGAGTTTCTGCAGCAGAGTTTGGAGGCAGAAGTTGGAAAGAGTCAGAGGAAGGGAGGGCTGAGAGCACCGATGAGGCAAAGGTAGAGGGGGAGAGGGAACGGAGGTTACGGCGGACAGGTGCAGAATGAGAAGTGATTGGTTTGTTATGTTTGGAAAGAGGTAGAGAGAATGAAATGAAGAAGTGATCGGATGTGTGAAGCGGGTTTACAGTGAGGTTAGAAGTAGTGCAGTTCCTTGAGAATATGAGATCAAGGACATTGCCAGCTTTATGAGTTGGTGGGGATGGAGACAGTGAGAAGGCAAAGGTGGTTAAGAGAGATGTTAGTTCATCTATCTTCCCAGTCTGGAGGTTGAAGTCTCCGAGAAGTACAGCGGGAGGGCCAGTTTCAGGGATGTGTGAGAGGAGATGATCTAACTCCTCCAAGAAGTCCCCCAAGGCGCCTGGTGGACGGTAGAGAACAACAATGGTTAATTGTATAGGATGGGTTACTGTAACGGCATGGAATTCAAAGGTGGAAGGAGTGAAGTTAGGTAGCTTGAAGAGGGAAAAGCTCCATTTGGGAGAGAGCAGGAGACCAGTGACACCTCCTCTGCCAGAGGGTCTGGGTGTGTGGGTGAAGGAATATGCTGTGGAGAGAGCTGCTGGGGTGGATGTGTTGGATGGAGTAATCCACGTCTCAGTGAGAGCAAGGAAATCCAGAGACTGCAGGGAAGCGTAGCCAGAGATGAAGTCAGCCTTAGGAACAGCTGACTGGCAGTTCCACAGGCCACCTGCAACTAGCTGTTGGATCTCAGTGGAGCATGTGGGATAGACGAGAGCAGGCCGGTTATATCGATTAGAAGATAAACGGGGCCAGTGATAATATCGAGAAGACACATGAACAGGAATGGAGAAAATACACATGATTATAGCATGAGGGGCTTAAAAAACTAAATAAAACAAAATACTTGTGATACTTAGCTCAATCTGAGTAGGATTTGCCTCCTCATTGCCTCCCTCGTGACTCCCGCAGGACTCTTAATGTCTTTGTCAGTCTTCCGCAGGACTCTTAATGTCTTTGTCAGTCTTCGTCTGGCTGACGCTCAGGAAGAGCTGCCCAAAATGGACACCTGATTGCTGAGTTCTCACAGATGTGGGGCCACGCCCCTCTAATTAGTTAACTCTCTACAGCTGATGGGCGACAGCTGAGTGTTCCTGCCTATTGTAATGCAGGTGTGACCAGGGGCGGACCTAGCTCATTTGGTGCCCTAGGCGAGCTTCACCACTGCGATTAAGAAGAAATGTAAAGTGCACACTAAAGAATTAAAACAAACAACTTGGCTAACAAACAATAATAACAATAACAATAACAAACAATAAAATAACGTGCAAATTTGCTTTAAAAGAGAATTATGTATTGTAAAATACACATGTCTAATAATCAAAATATAATATGCTAAATAAACAAACAAATAAATTCACTTTGTCTCAAGAACTATTTACATTCCACTCCCTATCATCACACAAGGTTAGCCTACATATTAGCTCCTACTGGTTTCCATTTACAGTGCAATCCTTCTGGCCTTCCTCGCTGCAAAGTCATCAATCACATCATCATATGAAATCTGACCACCAACCTCATGGTTAATACTGATTACAGCCAGACCACTGAGGCGTTCTTGAGCCATGGTTGACCTCAGGTATGTTTTCAAGAGTTTTAATTTGGAAAAACTCCTCTCGGCTGAAGCTACTGTTACTGGTAGCGTTGCACTGATCCGCAGAGCAATTCACAAGTTGGGATATATTTCGGTGAGCTGCTTTGTGTGTATGAATTTCAACAACTCAAGAGTTGTCATGCTCTTTGATGGCAAGTCAGGTACATTTTCCAACTCCTGAGCCAGCTCCTTCCCATCCAAATCAGATTGCCCTCCATGGCTTAAGGTGTGTGCAAGTACCTCTGCTTGCTTCATCAGCTCTTGGTGTGGCAGGTCTGGGTAGTTGTACAGAATGCCAAACTTGTCTTGCATATGTTCAAGAGTGGTAAACCTCTCCTTTTGTGCTGACACTGCAGCATCCACCACCACGTTAAAGAAGGTTACCTCCAGATTTTGCAAGGCATCCCTCAATGGCTTTTTTATACTGCGCCCCGGGTGGCTTTGGCCTCTTCATAGTTCTCTAACGTTAGTCTTTCTTTCCTCAACGCTCAATTTTATAAACACTTGACCGATACCCATCAATGCACAGCGCTCTAGCATGTTCTGATTGTGAACACCTAAAGCTGAGGCTCTTAGACCGACCGACCGTTTTAGATTTTTGGCTCATTTCCCCTTATGTTAGAATTTTTTTTTTATGTAAGAATAATGGTTGCAGATATAGAGGGGGGCGCCAAAACTGCGGCAAGCAAACAAATACAAAATATAGGCGCTCTAGGCAACCGCCTATATCGCCTGTAGGAAGCTCCGCCCCTGGGGGTGACACTCGTGACTCACTGAAGTGCTGTGTAACCGCTTTAGTTGAGCAGATCTGAGATTTTAGAATCTGACAAACGCCCAGTTTTAGCTATAATGACTACAGAACAATTATACAGA
>CALSBZ010046815.1:438-11266 GCA_943591055.1 Gobionotothen gibberifrons | reverse complement strand
GGAAGGTAGAGGTTATACCACAGGTTTTTATTGTTTTTGTTGAATGGGCAACATCTTTAAAGTGATTGAGTGAAAAGCCAATGCTGAAGTGCCTCATCTTTATTTTCAAATGGCCAGCAGGTGGCAACTGTATTTGTTGTAAAATGTCTCATTGCATAAAAGTATACGAGAAGAATTTCCAGCTTCTCATTTAATGTACTGCCTCAGTTAACATCACACATTTCAAGTCTTCCTTAATACAGCATGATATTTATTTTACAAATGATGGTCCCATTTAGAGTTAAATACTCAATAAAGCTAGGACAACACCCAAACTGACGCACACCATTTGGTAGGGACCTGCTTCGATTTCAATTTTACTCAAAACGGGACCACAACTTAAACATCATGCTACTTGAAACTTGAAACTGGCAGCAGTGACCATACTCTACTCAGGAGTATGTGTAGTAGAGTTAAACGTCCAACGAGAAGTAGGGACATTTTCTTATAGTCTTCTATACATTCCGACTTCTTTTTTAAATCAGAAAACGCGCCCCCTGCTGGATGTTGGAGAGAATCCAACTTAAAGGCTTCATATTTCCCACATGTCCAGAATTTATTAAATAGCAGTGAAATGAAAATATGGCTACTAATGAAATTCAGCTAAAAATAATGGCTAAGGGTTTTCTCTATCAGATCTTCAATATCATCACTGATCCTTATACTATTTATCAACTGATTAACTATTTAGGATAGGCTTAATTGTAATGCACATGAATTTAAACTGATATGTAGTAGAGGAGTTCTCCAGATCATACCTTCTATTTAATTAGTATTTCTTTTTCATTAACAGTGCAGTTTTATTTTATGACCTCTATGTAGTGATTACATTCTTACAGTCCCATTTATTAACTGATTCATTAAAATAAAAGGAATCAGCTATTCTCTTTATGACCATAGTGCATTGCTCTCTTTAATATGGCACTGCGCTCAATCGAGACGTTGCTGCAAAACTCCTATTATCCTTTTGTGAGTCTTACTATCAGTCTAGAATACACGCAACTCTTATTTGTCTGTGTGTGTGCATGTGGGTGTGTGTCCATGTGCAGGCAGCCGTGTTTCTACTTATTTGCATGCGTATCTGACAGCCGCTGTCAGCACTTTTGTGCGTACATGCAGCTGGAGCTGGAAGCATGTCACCGCAGCAGGTTTCCATTAGAGCGGCCCAGATTACCTGTCATCTGGAGTGAAGCTGCGTTGACCTTGAAGATCTTACTAAGAATACATGTTGTACAGTATGACAGAAAGCTGCCTCAGTGGGTTGATATTCTCCAACTCACTTGCTTGCTTACCACAAATTAGTTTCACTCCATCATCCACCGAGGAGATGTCAGGATGTTTGGTCTGAAATAACCTGAGCTTGGAAAAGGACTGTCACGTCTCATCAGGAACAACAACGGCTCCTCACTAGGTTTCGTAGCTTTGACTGTTGGGGCTTTCACATTGGTATTTGGTTAGCTTTGTCATCACCAAAGACGGATCATTTAGGTATAAGGTGCAGGTTTTGGTCACCATTTCGAAAACAATCTCAAGGAAATTGGAAATAAATCAGCGTAGCTCAATAAGTGTGCTGGCTTAGCCAAGGCAGGAAGAATGTACTAGTTAATCTAGTCAAATATTGGGTACAAAAAGGAGTGAGACCTCTGCTGTATTTTCTCTACTTTTAGAGTTGCACGCGCACATCAAATATTGGTCATTTGCAAACAAATTGCTTTGAAAGACAAATACTGATATAAAGAGTGATACTTTTAATTATCCTGTAAACAGAAGAACAGTCAGGTGGCGTTTATGGAGATGGGCGAAAATAACCGTTTATAAATTAAACAATTGTTAAAGTGGCAAATGAAAAAAATACATTAAAGGTCCCCTATTATACTATTTTTCATCAATATGTTATAGGTCTCAGATATATACAAAACATGTCTCTGAAGTGTTTGGCTTCAAATACCAAACAGATCATTGCAGCATCCAATAAGAGAGCGAGTCTTTTTTCCTGAAACTTTCAGAATCTCTTTACACAGAGGACACATGTTTATGTATAAAAGACATGAACAAGTGGATTTTGCATAATAGGTAACGTAAGCCTGATCAGCCCTTTCAGAAAAAAAGCCAAAACAACATGTGGTACGTTAAAGCCCTCTAGTGGCCGTAGGAATTATGATCCCTGTGAAGGATTAGGAGACATTAATATGAATGCACACAAGTCTTTTGAGGCTGTGTGATAACTTTAAGCAGGTACATATTTTGACCCGAAACTTTCGTAATGTCGTCCTGTTGGTAGTGGCGTCAAATCAGAAAATGTTTATGTGTATGAGTTTGCTGACATTGATTGATTATAGTGTTCAGAACAAATTAAAATATGAACAGGTAGTGTATCATTTTCAACACCTGAATGATCATAAACAAAACATAAACATGGCAGATTACTGAACAAGTTATTACCATCAGAAAATGAATGACAATCTACATTACTACGATTAACAACGGTTTTCCTTTTTTTTTTTAAGTGGACCTATTATGCTATATTGGAAAAATATATTGTAGGGCCATGCCTATACAAAACAGATCCCCCATTGTAGCCATGCCTCATACTGGTCATACCCCTCTTTTGCATTTCCTGCTTTTTAAACATGTGCTCTACAGTACAGTGTTAGCGAGGCTTGCTAATGTAAACAAAGACGAGATTACGTCCAAAACACATCAGGCATTGTTTCTGATAGCAACCTTCTGTGGGTCCGCCGCCGATTTGACGTCATATCGGCAGCAAATCTGTATCCGCTCGTTGTACACCCGTTTTTAAAAGATTTGGGTACGGAGGAAAAGAGAAAGGGTTTTGTTTTCCGACGCTGCGTGAGTTCCCCGACACACCGGGGACACATATTTATGTATAAAAGACATCAAAAACAGCATTTTGCATGATAGGTCCCCTTTAAGTAATATTTGTTAAACCTGTGCCCCATCCTCACCATGTAACCGCTTCTCCCCACTAGGTGTGTTTATACATGTATGTATTTGTGCACTCCTGTGTTTAAGTATTAATCCTTGTTTACTTTCTTTGAGTTTGTGCATGCATTTGTTTGTGTGTTTGTGTGTTTGTGTGTGTGTGTGTGTGTGTGTGTGTGTGTGTGTGTGTGTGTTTGTGTGTGTTTGCAACTACCGCATCACAGCATACCCCCCATTGCTGTGCTGAGATGCATCAAAGCATCTGCAGAATTACTTTAACACGCCCAGCGGCAAAACTTCTTGTAAGCTGAGTCCAACATTAAAGTGTTGGATTTAGGGCTGCATGTGTGTGTTAATAAATGTTGTGTGTGTGGACCTTTGTGTAACCCTAATCTTACACTTCTGGCTCATGACAGGCTATGCATGTTAGAGGAAGTGGATTAACAGGACCTAGCAGGGCAGAAGGTTGCAATTTGTTTGGCTCTGCTACAGCTCCCACCTGTCAATCAAAGCAGCCATGCCTCTGATAATGTGTGGCTTTAAGCCTTAACATAATGAAACGGGTTAGTTGTATGAACGTTTACCACATGTTGAGTTGTACCAAAAATGTTTATCTAATTAAAAAAAAAATCTGAATTCACCAAACCAGACTTTAATATCTTTTCTCTTACCAACAATTTCCTTTCAATTTTAGAAAAAAACACACAATTTCCCTACACAGAAGCGTAAGCCATTTGCACAAAACTACAGAAAACGTTATCCCAATGCTTTCACAATCATTGACATGTGGAGGTTCAACACAAGGTTAATACAGCAGGAAACTGACTTTGATGGAGCACTTAACGTCCTTAAAAAATCAACAACTATTACAAAATAAATGAGTTTGAAGTATTTAGCCGATAGCTGGCATTAGGGATCTCTTGATCGCCAGAATGAACAGAGGGGATGATTTCAACAGAAATAAAATGTTAATGTTCATATGGGTATGTTGTTTAATATTTCAAAATGTGTGAATCTATCATATAAGCAGCTAGATTATAAAACAAGAGTCAGAAAGTATAATTTAGTTTGATTGTGGTGACAAATGCATAACACTTTAAAATGTACAAATTCCTAAGACGTGACAATGTGTCTCAAGAGAGGTTTTGGCAATACAGCCATTTTGTCAGAGAAAAACCTTTTTGTGTTGCACAGATACAAACAAAAAAACAGCCACTATACCAATAAATGCATCTTATAATACATTCAGTCAGTTTTTAAACTGGTATATAACATTATAACATCTCAACTGAAAGGATATAAATACATCCCCATTATCAAAAGTACTGATGCAGTACAGGATAGCCAAATATCAGCATTAAAGCGGCCCAATAATGCTCATTCTCAGGTTCATATTTGTATGTAGTGTCTCTACCATGACATGTCTCCATGCTTTAATGTTCAGAAAGCTCTTTATTTTTCTCATACTGCCTGTGCTGCAGCACCTCTTTTGTGTGAGACAGAATATCCCTC
Source organism: Gobionotothen gibberifrons (assembly GCA_943591055.1). NCBI lineage: Eukaryota > Metazoa > Chordata > Actinopteri > Perciformes > Nototheniidae > Gobionotothen > Gobionotothen gibberifrons. The sequence goes on along the minus strand of CALSBZ010046815.1, from coordinate 6,772 downwards.
TGGAGGGAACTTTGGGATTTTAGCCTTTGCAGACCGAACATGCACAAACACCTATAACGAAAGGAAAGGGAAACACAATAGGACCTCTTTAACAGCAACATCTAAATTATAACACAACTCCATAATCTAAAGGTGCAGGAGTTGACCTTTTATTTTTATATTATGTGTGTACTGAATTTAAGTGCAAACAGAACGGGAGTACAAATACAAAATGGCAGATTTTAAGTGTCCAAAGAAACCTGTGCTTTCATACACTCACACACACACACACATCACCTACAGGCGTACACCCAGAAGAAATTATTATCTATAATACCGTTGAAAATGTATATCAAACCACAACGTCTTTTCAAAGTCATGGTCATATCGTTTGGCTGCAAAAATCTCTCCTCCATCCCCATAAACTATTATGTTGCTGAAAAGAAAAGGTGTCCTTCAACTTAACTTTGGGTATAGATCTGCTGTAGTGGTCAATCATTGATTATCTTTACAGGCAACTACGGATTTGCAGTCCTTATTAGACAAAGGTCCAATAAACCGATACACTCCTTCACTGGTGCCGAGAAAAGATGAATTTAAGTTCAAGCAGCAGATCCATGGTTACATTTTTCTCATCATTTATCGGGTCCGAAATGTGTTGATACAACTGTTGCTAAGGCAGCAAGAACAGATAGGACCTGCCTAATGAAGTCAATACATCCGTGTGTAAATGAAATAAATAAAGGGTCAAAGCGCTTGAAGGTTCAATACAGCAGTACGTGAGGGGATAGAGTGAGAGCTCTGTGATCAGATACTGAAGCCTCAGCAATCAATGACATACTTTTGTATGCATGTGTGGCACTGTACAGTAAGTGAGTGTGCATATTGTTTTGCTATAGGCCATAAAGTGGTGCAGGAATGAGTCCTAAAACCCGGAGACGAGTTAGCATGGTTCCCTATTCTTAAGAGTCAATGGGTTTTTAAAAATGTGTTTGGTTGATGCCGGAAAAGAGGTCTCAGCTCACAAGATTTTCACGGTTTGTTCTATGACTACCCCACTGAAGCTTCTATATGTCATTAAAGGTCCCCTATCATACTGTTTTTCATCAATATATTATAGGTCTCAGATATATACAAAACATGTCTCTGATTGGTTGAAACACCAAACAGATCATTGCAGCATTACCCATAATCCCCTCTGTTTCAGCCCTGTTTCCAAAGTGCTGATTCTCTGTCTGTTACTTTAGATGAAAATAAGGAGCCCCTCCCCACGCCCCTCTGAGAGATATTTGGTTAGAAAGAACACAATGGTGCTCTAGGAGGAGATTCAGGTGATAAGGTGGGGGGGGGGGGTTGGTTATATACCTTGGTTGGTGATTGGCTAATGGTTACACAAGCCAAAAAAATCGTTATGACATCATAAAGTGGCCAAAATCTGATCAGCTCATTTTCAGACAGGTTTTTTATAGAAATGGATCAGGACAAAAAGAGAGAGAATCTTTGTTCCTGAAACTTTCAGAGTCTCTTTCCACAGAGGGGACACATGTTGATGTAGAAGAGACATGAAGAAGAGGGGACACATGTTGATGTAGAAGAGACATGAAGAAGAGGGGACACATGTTGATGTAGAAGAGACATGGAGAAGAGGGGACACATGTTGATGTAGAAGAGACATGAAGAAGAGGGGACACATGTTGATGTAGAAGAGACATGAAAAAGAGGGGACACATGTTGATGTAGAAGAGACGTGAAGAAGAGGGGACACATGTTGATGTAGAAGAGACATGGAGAAGAGGGGACACATGTTGATGTAGAAGAGACATGGAGAAGAGGGGACACATGTTGATGTCGAAGAGACATGAAGAAGAGGGGACACATGTTGATGTAGAAGAGACATGAAGAAGTGGATTTTGCATAATAGGTGACCTTTAAAACAGCAGTTTGCTATCAAGTGACTAAATTAGGTCATAGGTGTCTAGGAAGTCGGCGCAAAAGACACTTGGTGGTGTCTGTGGGCCAAGAGGGGCCAGAGTGGGGGTCTCCTCCTCCCTCTCTCTTCCCATGGTAAGGTCCAACCAATCCATGCAGTCCAGCCCCGACTCCCCCTCCGCTGCCATGTCGAAGGTATCCAGGGGCGACAGGGGGCGGTCCAGGATGCTGGGGGTGCACAACATGTGGAGGTCATCGATCAGAGTCAGCAGACCCCCAGGCTCCGCCCCCAGGAGAGGCTTCCCAGTGGTGCTTTCCAGGAAGTCCTCCAGGCGGCCATTCCCAGCGCTACCGAGGTGTTGTTTTTCTTCTGTGGTGTCGTCAAAGGCCTGGAGCTCAGACTGCGAGGTGTCGCAGCTGGGTGGGGCGGGGGGGGAGAGCAGCAGGTGGAGGGGGGAGAGAGGCCGAGGGGAGTGTGGGTGAACATGGTGGGGAGAAAAGTCTGGTGCTGGTTTGTAGGTGGTCGACATTTCTGAAGGGGAAACACACAGATATGGGAGTCAATCCCGATGTAATCACATTACACTGATGATTAAATAAACATGTTTTATTATACAGCAAGGCACGTTTATTTATATAGCACATTTCAACACAAGGCAATTCAAAGACATTAAGAAGTTATAAAATGGCATTTAAAAACACTCATTTAAAGTAATCAAACAATATTGTTGCAGCTTACCTCCTGTCTGCAAAATGATGTCAATAAAATCCTCTTCAGGCTCTGTATCCTGAGGACACACACAGAAGAAACATCTCGTTACAACTGTGTTATTGCTCATAACAAGATACCACGAGCACTTGTGTGTTAAATGAGAAAAGATACAGTCAAAAACACATGTGTCCTCTTCCTGTAGTGCAGTTTTTTGTATCTATATGTTTCTCTCTTAAATAGCTAACATTACAGCTAAGGCGAGGAGGATGGAAAGACATATCCCATCCCGCACTAATTTGGTCCGGGGTTGCAGTCGAATAGTCTATTTAGCTTAGGAACCTTCCTAACGGAGTGAAATGACCCGGAAGTCCCTCAGTAGCAGCCATGATAAGTGCCGTTCGAATTACCGAAAGGAGAGGAGAAAATGCTGCCCCACAATGCCTTGCAGCCGCAGCATTTGCCGTCACTCAACAGTCGGCCGTTCACGGAAACAAACGATTATGACGGAGAAATGATATCATGAAAGCTACGGTGCTTATTAAGCTTTTTTAAACGTATGTGGTAAGTTGCCAAAGTGATTTGTTTTTAACGTTCATCAGTATTATAATCAAAAAGAGAAATATTATCAAATAAAGTCAACATTTCACAGTCTTTACTGAGCTGTGTGGGTTTTGTTCAACTTTTAAAAGATGTTTGAATGGTGATATACACAGTGATAGATGTTAAGGACTAACGTTTATAATAAATACATTTGTATTTATTTTAAGATCTTTTCTTACATGGTGGTTTCCATGGTTTCCCCACAGCAGCAGACGCACAAAAGGACGTCCGCTGGTGCATCATAAACACGTCGGATAGTGAAAGTGCAGTCGGATTCTCTAAAGTACTGCAGTCTCTTCTCCTAAATCCTTTTGAATTCTCCTATCCACTATCCCTTAACCTCGTGACGTTTCACTCAGAGGTCAAGGAATAGACGATAGGGTTAGAACTTAGGAGCTGATTTTAAAACTATTCGACTGCAACCCAGGAGTAGGAAACGTTTCTTTCTGCGCAGGGATACGATGGTGGGTGGGGTTCGGTAGATGGTAAAATAGTTCCTACATTAAACTGCAAGCGCTGTGGAATATCTTGAATAATTGGGTCATGATTTCCTGAAAGACACATTGCTGCTGAGTGCCAACAGGTTTTATTATATTTAGGCTGAGAAATGTACAGCTAGGCAACTCACACCAAACCATCATGATCAGAAATAGCATCGGGTTGAACTCTCTTTTCTATAAACTGTAGTTAAATGTGGATTAAGACGATTTAATTCATTTTGTACATGATAAAATGAAGCCTGAGGTGCGTCATACTTTGTTATCAGGCGATGAGGCAGTGGTCCAAATTGAAGCTGGAGACAGAGGACTGAACAATACATCCAGACTGGGACACAACTCCTGGAGGAGAGGAGGAGGGAGAGAGAAAAGGGAAACATTAGTTACCTGTGCATCTGAAGTATTAACTAAATCATTTGTAAGTCATCTTGATAGATTGTCCATGTCATCTGTAGATGACTTACGGTTTGAGAAGGAGGTGAGTATTTCCCTGAAGGAGAACTCTCCTGGTCCTTAAAGAAAGGCTGCAGGCTGGGGGGGGCAGACAGACACTGAGAAACATCCTGCTGATGGACTACAGACTCCTGAGGTCCCCCATTCTGTGGATACACATCAGAACAAAGTTAAGGATCAAATAAGAGAAGATGAGATAATATAAAATACGATAAGAAAACATAACAAGCTTCATTAATCCCAGTAGTTTAGGTTCAGAGCAGTAATAGCACAACAACAACAAAACATTGCATAATAACAGTCACAAATACCAGCTCAAACAAGGGTAATAAGATCAAAATGTAAAAAAAATAAGATATGATAAAAAATAATCAGGATTATTTAACAGTTTGTGTTGGAGCTATATATCTCTTTATATTATTTAATAGTTTAACATTTATTTTCTTGCTGTTTATAGTGTTTATTGTAAATGTATTCTTAGTTAGTGTCATAAGTTAAAGTAGTTTCTATGCTTTTATTTTGAAGGCATGTTTGGGCACTGTGATTAGAGCACCTGGTGTAATTGTATATATTGGAGACAGGTGGAGGTGGGAGCCAGAGCACTAGTAGGCAACGTTTTTTTTACCAGGGTGTTTCAAGCCAGCAAAAGGAAAGCCATAGGAAAGGCTTAAGGAAAGAGATATAGGAAACCTGTTCATTGTATTTTGTAAAATGCACAACGGAGAATGTTGTCTGGACCTGGATTATTGCCCTGCGTAAGGTCCGCTAACTAGTGCCTCAGCGGCTGTATTATTTTAAGTTAATTATCTGTTTTAGTTCTATATGATTTTGGCCGCTACAGTTTGGTTGGATAATCCATTCTGATTGGTCCATTTGGAATTTCAGCAGTTTGTTATAGCAGGCCGTTGCTAAGGACGCTCTGAACATAGGACGATGTGCAGGCATATCAAACCGCAGAAATAAGCCTATTAAATGTATTGTCAGCTGTTGCTAAAAAAACGTACTAGTTTTCCATCTAATACTGTGGAATACTTTTTTTAATATTACTTTTTTAATAAAGCAGGTGCATGAAACTTTGGATTCAATAAGGATTGCTGAACGGGCAATGAAGACAGAAGAGAGTAAGAAAACAGTGCACTATAAGGAAAGGGGTTAAAAAATGTTTTCCCGTTAACGATAAGGAAAAATAATTCAAAGGCAGCCGAACTAGTTATTTTAGTAACATCTGAAATCACTCATCATTTCTGTCTCCTCAGAGTGCGATAAGAGGAAGTCGGCAAAGACTGCTGATGACAGCATTTTCCAAATCTGCACATTTTCCAGCACACCTGCAGATTCTCTACATCTCAATTAGCCGCGACGCAGTGGAGTTTTTGTTCCTCCTGTTCACAACATACATCACGGTAATGGGAAGATGACGTTAGAGTAATTAGCCCAGCATTAATAATTAGCATCGGGCTAGTGTCAGAGACTCTTATCTAAGACTGCTGTCACCGTCTCCAGCAGTTAATATCGATCGGACTCAGCGGAGCAGGCCTCATGTTTCTCTCCTTATGAAGCTCTAACAGACTGCTCTGTCCATTTTCATTAATACCATCCTTTCAAATATATTGATATTGGCGGACTATGGTAAGGTTATGTTTCTGTTTTCTGCTTTTAATTAACGACAGGTGATTGTACCGTAACACAGAAAACGGTTACTTTGAATCTGGCGGCAAATTCAGACGAAACATATTTGACTTGAATTCTCACCTTTGTCTCTTGCTGTTTTAAAAATCCCACATTCTGTTCGCAATGATTTTCAGCGTTTGTCTGCTGAACAGCGTTGTGGCTGGGGAGCTTGGCTGGAGTGGACTGTAGTCGCTAGTGGAAAACGAAAAATGTACACAATAATATTAGTTTTGATATTTGTAATACACTATGTCTATGCAAACAAAAAGTGAAAAGAACACATTCTGAGGCAGAAAAAAGTATCTCTAAATCTGTTTTAAATGTACTGACCAGAGGTGGGAAGTAGTGGAGTACAAATACTTCCTTACTGTACTTAAGTAAATGTTTCTGGTATCAGTACTTTACTCCACTTATTTTTCTGACGACTTATTACTTTTTACTTCTTACATTTTGAACACAAATACCTGTACTTTCTACTTCTTACATGTTGAAC
>CALSBZ010046814.1:84373-121603 GCA_943591055.1 Gobionotothen gibberifrons | reverse complement strand
GAGAGAGGAGATGTCTTATTGTTGCCCTTGCACCATATTGATTCATTTAACTACAAAATGCCCCCTGGATTTTTTTGATTATATTTCACATGATTATTCAAAATCCGCAAAGCAACTAAAGTAGGCCTATTAAAAATAAATGTGTAGTCAAAGTTCAATTAACCTCTGAATTCTTGTGAAGTAGTAAGAAGCAACACACTCAAGTAAAGCAAGTACCTCAAACTTGTACTTAAGTACAGTATTTCATTACATGTAGGCCTACTTATGAACACCACTACATATAGGCCTAAAGTAGAAGAGTAGCAGAATATCGTTTCACAGATTTCTTCCGAAAATCAATGAACCTGTTTTTAGCGTAACATTCATTACCCAGCCTCATTACACAATTGAAACAGAATAAGTGGAGATCAATTAACATTATCGTAGTTTACGGCTCAGAGGCCGTCTTTATATCCTGTCATTCACACATTTTACTACATTCAACCCCTTCCAACCAGCGATTAACTCCCCAGATTAACGTCTCACTTCGTCCGTTACACCTGCACTCTCCCCTCCTAGCGGTTGTCATGGCGGGTCGCGGCCCTCCTCCACTCCTCCACCTCCTCCGAATCCAGGGTCCACATCAAGCTTAAACCCCTCTTCTTCAGACCGACCTCCATCAATCCCTTCCCGTCTTCACCACCACCAGTGTTAGACCCCAGGAGGAGGTTTATCGGCTCAGTTTTCCCCTCCCTAATGATACTTCCGCACAACGGGGTCTAACCGCCAAACACCGTTACATTCATCTGTGTATTCTTGGCAATATTTTTTAAATCAAAACAAGTCTCTCCTGATATAACTATTGATATCCTTACCTCGGGGACAACTGGATGTCCTCCTTGTTGATCATGTCTTCCGTGTTATCCATTTCTTCTGGGTTTTTCTGTCTGTCCACAAGTACTCTTCAAGTAGCTACCAGATGAAGAAAGTAGGCTACTAAGCGTTGTTAACAAAATGTTTGTCTGATTAGAGTCTTCCTCAACGTTTCCAGCAACCTTCCACTCTTGAGTTTTTTTCCAACAGCTGTAGGCCAACAGGAGCTCAATCAGGCCAAACGTTTTGATCATTCAAATACAATTTATTTGAAAGTTCCAAGTTTTTATCCTGGACTTAAAAAAAATACAATGACATTTGTTTATAAAAACAAGTATTTCCAACGTTTTTCCAGGTTGAAAGTTATTTTGATTCAGTTGAGCAATCCTTTTGAATAAAACATGTTTGTCTTCATATTTCACTTTTATACATATTTGAGTAGGCCTATTGTGCATAGAAAATGTTGAGTTTTATTTCTCACATCACAATTCGTAAGCCTATTTACACTTTATGGTGTTTGCAAAGCCAGCTGTAAGCACTAAGCAGTGCTTCAAAATACTGGAAGTTCCAGATCACTACATGTTGTGGGGTGTGCATCCCTCAAAGCAACCCATACATCAAAACCCCGGTCTTAAAAATGGCAGGTAATCCAATCTACCAATTGTTCTTTACAGTGAAATCATTTATTTCAGAACCCATATTTATGTGTAGTATTGGAAGTAAGGAGGCGTGTGGCGCAGTGGGTTAGTGCACTGATCTTCGAATCAGAGGATAGCAAGTTTGAGTCCCACTGCAGTCAGCATGTAGTTGTGTCCCTGGGCAAGACACTTCACCCCAAAATTGCTCCTGTGGGGATTTCCCACAGTATTGAGTATGTAAGTCGCTTTGGATAAAAGCGTCTAACAAGTAACATGTAATGTAATCAGGTATTTTGTAAAAGTATAGTTTACTGTTACCAATAAAAGTCCTTTGTTAAAATGTTTCTTAAATAAGACTATAGTAATAGGATCAAAATGTATTGAAATACAAAAAGGTACGGCCCTCAGAATTATTTTATTGATTGGATTGTAATTATTGAATTCATGTGTTAACCACTTTAATATTGCAGTTGGTGTAAGAGCTTTTCTTTACTATGTACAGTACTTTTACATTACTTGAGTAAAAGTTGGCATTGTCCACCACTGACTATAGAGAGAAAATGAAAACCTTCAGGACATAGGGGCACGCGCATCTTTCCAAAAATAGAATTATATTTAGAAGCATATCACCAACGGAAAAATAAATCAATAGATTTAGTCTAACACCCATACTAAAATGAAAGCTTCAATGGTGTGAGCATCTAAACAGCCGTGAAATAAATGTCTCCTACACATTACATATCAAAATTCAGATTTAATGAGGTCTTTGAAAAGCATATTTCACACGCAGCTTAAACAATCCACAATAAATGACATTTCATAAATTTAAAGCTTACGCTCACACAACAGATATACAAAAATATACAAAGCCTTGAAGTCATACAGTAAAAAACATCCTCCTTCCTGCGCTGCTGAACTTTGTACTTTTATGCAAAACTAAATACATGCAGGGCGGCGCTGTGACACTCCATTCACACTATACTACAGTTATTTCAGTCAGTTGAACACACGCAATTTTTGCAATATAATATATTTTGCATTACATGGTGCATCAATTACTTTTTTATGAGGCCTAGTGGACGTGTCGCTGTTGTCTTCATACAGGGATAATATGATTTAAGTAATCATAAGACCTTAATTCTGCAACCATTTTTACATATCTTCAAATTCCATTTTTTCCTCCTGCTTGCAATCAAATCTCAATCAACACCCCAAAACTGCTTTTGCTGCAAGTGTATGTCTTCAACTAATTCAACTTAAGGAAATTCGAGTGCAGGACGATACAGAGGCTCATTTTTAAAGTAATTCCTCCATTGACACAAAGATCAGTAAGTCACACACATTTTCATCACCTAAGTCTTTCGCTACATGTGTATTATGTGAAGTTTTTCTGCTGTGTCCATTTCATGAACATTTTACTTTTGTGTTTCTGTATGCATGTATGAATGTAATCACAAATTATATTATTCTTATTGATATTACACTGTCAACATATAATATTTGGTTACATTTGTTCTATAAAACTATACACATTACCTGTATGTCCCCATATCTTAAGACCATCCCTCCCTCTCACTGTTCTCCAAGACTTCTTTATAAAGCCAGCTCTCTTTGAACTCCTGACTTTTGTCCATCAGCTCAAACAGTCGGAGATACTCCTCTGGATACACATGGCCTGTCAGAATGTCCTCCGACAGGCACATCTCTTCTAACAGCTTGCTCCCACTGCCTGGAGACCAGAGACTAGAGAAACGAACAGGAGAGGGAGACAGAGAGTGGAATAAAGGTCAGATGAGGTGTTCAATGACAGATTATAATAATGCTTTAGTACTGATGGAATAAGAGGAAGACTAAGAGAACAATTTAAAACAGTTGTGCAATGTGTCTCGATAGCTTTGTGTTAGTGAAGTGTGTTGGATCAATGGACATTTGCAACGGAAAAATAAACACCAGCATACAAGCTGAAGTGGATGGGGTGCAGATCTCTCAATGTCTAAACACCTGGGGGCGTTTCAGTCACAGGCCAAACAAGACGAAGCTTCTGTTTTGAGATTTTGTGGGATATTTCTTCATATTGTATATCGTTTTTGGACTCAGGACAGCAGGTTAACAACCGTCTTTTTCACTAAGTTTGTTTATAATGGGTCAGTTAACAATTTCAAACGAAGTTTTGTCTGCCATAAGCTCAGTCAGTTCCCGTATATCGGTATCTTAATTTAAATATATATATTGACACTTTTCTGTATAAAACTTGCTTACTTGAGCATGTCGATGAGCTTATCCTTCCTCTTTACCAGACACTGTTTGACCATCATTAGCAGAGTTGAAGCATTAGAAGGAGTGAGGCCATTAGAGAACAGATCAGCCCGTGGACGAAGGCGCACCAAGCACAGGTGGTCGTTGGGAAGCTGAGGGGAGAAAGAGGCAGAGGACACAGGGATATGCTATATTAAATGGAAAATATCAAGCCACTCTACATCGCTGTTGTTGAGTCTGCTAATCCTTACCCTAGAGCGAGGGACATTTAGTTTTGAAGTGTACACAAAGGATTCCCAGGGCTCCTGCGCAGACAGAGAAGCAGAGGTTGACATCAAGAAGACTTATTACATTTATGTTGAAAATGCTTGCTAATATGAAAGTGTGAGTATCATCCCCCCTGGCATTAGCTTCACGAAAGTATTTTTAAAAAGACAAAACACTGTAGAAAATGTTTAACTTGAAAAAAACGTTGTTTTCTTCTGTGTAAGTCTCAACCTAACTGTTTTTCATACAATGCATAAACACCATAATGCCTTTCTTTTTTTGCCTTAAACTTTACCTTGTGCAGGAGTTCGATATCACAGGCCATCTGCCAGAGGACAGCGAAGGGTCTGTAGTATAAATTTTGACCTGGACGGGAAATTAGTTTCTGTTGGAGGAATAACGGCATTCAATATTTGACACAAGGATAATAAACGGAACAATATTCAATTTGCCTACCAGACACAAGTCTCCATCAGCTTTAACAAGTGATTATATTTTGGACTGAACACACACAATATTAGACTCTGTGATCAATAGATTGACTGGTCTTTAATACTTGAGAGGTTAAAATGTTGTAGTTCTTTACCAGGTATTCACTCTCCGAAATGAAGAAGTTGAGCTCTATTCTTCCATATCTGAAGACAGACTGCTGTTCAAACAAAGCGTAAATCATCTTCCACAGCGTGCCACGGATATTACGATTCGGCAGGATACCAAACACCTTCATTGGGACGTCTGGGGAGACACACACACACATTACAAAAAAACACACTTCAGGAGGATATTACACTATTTAACGCACAGTGTTTATTAATTCCAGTGTGCTATTGTGAAAAGCTATAGGGCAAGTACATTGATTAGGGGTGTAAAGGTATCCGTCACGGTTCGGCACATGCAGCCACACGACGAATACGCCTTTTTTTACGAGTGGGAAAAAAGTCTGTCACTCAGGGCAATATCCATTATACTATATATAATCCAGGGGGCGGTATTGCGCCTAAAAGCTGTTTGCCAGCCGCCCTTAAACAACAAATTAAGAACAAGAAGAAAACACAACAAAACGAACAAAATACAAGAAGAAGAAAAGTTAGTTTGGCGATTTCAGATAACCCACAGGAGCTAGAATCTGCTTCTTTTAAATCAGCTGTGTGGGAACATTTCGGGTTCCCTGTGGACTACAACAACGATGGAGTGCGAGTGGTGGATCGGACGAAGACGGTGTGTCGGCGTTGTTCGACAGCGGTGCGGTATGCTAATGGTAGTAACACACGTCAAACATGCTACATCATATCAGAAGGCATCACCCAGATTTGCCAATCACCGGAGCCCGGCAAAAGACAACAGCAGTTCAACAGTTTATCCCCGCTGTTTTTAAGAAGCCAATATGCATGAAAGCCGAGAGACCAAAATAAATAACGGAAGTTTTTCGCATATATATATATATATATATATATATATATATATATATATATTTAAACGGCTATGCGCTCTTGAAACACTTTCTTATTATTTACGATGTAATATTTTCAAGACATTCTTTTTTGTTGACATCAGCCATTATAGATAATCTGGCCATCTGAGTGTCTGTGGTACCGTTTGTGGTTTGTTTTTAACTGTGTAATACAGTTAATTATTCAAAATGTTAGAGTTCCTTATTTTTATACTGAAACTTGCACTACTGTTCAAAAATAAATAACAACAAACCTGGAATTATGCATTTGGGACTTTTTTTTGCTTTTTCTTGTTGTACCGAACCCGTACCGAACCGTGACCCCCAAACCGAGGTACGTACCGAACTGTGAATTCTGTGAACCGTTACACCCCTAACATTGATGCATTGTGATTTTTAATCATCAAACATTTATCTATAGTTTGAAAACTGTGAGTTGCTGAAAAATAATCGAAAATATAAAATCGAATATTTGCAGCTGTATAGGCAATGGCAATAGAATAATACGTTTTGTATGAGGGAGGTGGGATTTGTTTACAGTCAGAGAGGCTCAATTTAAGGTGCAAAAAACCCTTATGTGCATGTGTGGGAGATTTAATTTGCCACATAGCAGTGTCTCCTCAGTTTGTTTTTCTCACCATCAGTCCAGTTAGCCTCTGATATTCCCAGATCATTGAACAGTTTGTCAGAGAACATAGAAGGGGTTTTAAGGGCTCCATTGCCCACAGGGTCTAGTTTAAAGTAGTCACAGTGAACCACTTCCAGCTGACCATCAAGACGGCCTTCCAACTCCTACAACATGAAAACATGTAGGGGATACAACATCATTTGTCAAACTTTTACAAAAAGGGTACAATTATTTGTTTAACAATTACCATTTGATGATTAAAATGATAAACTAAAACTTGGTTGACTTTTGCTTCGGGATATATGTTGATATAATTGTGTTACCTGTAATTTTGGTAGGAACAACTTATCCCCTTCAAGAGCCACAACTCTCTGAGCTCCAGCGTTTATAAGAGTCTTCGTCAACACCCCAGGACCTAAGAAAGACAGACACCAAAAAATCCAATTATTTGTTTTTTCACAGACATTAGTAATATGCGGAATAAATTTTCCGCCACTTTCCGATTCACCAAACATTGCGTACCGGCGAGGTAAGTGCGTATGGCACTTCCTACACCTGTTTCCATTAATAAATCACAACCGACTCGAAATGCGGTGCAGCTTTTGCGGGCTTCACGTAACGCCCATATTTGCCTATAAATAGTCAAAGAAACGCCCATTCATTCATTCATTTTGACTGACTGCATGAAGAAGATAGCAGGAAATGACGACAGAACAGCTAAAAAAAACGGGAGGTCGAGATAAATCATATTGTTTGGTGGATGCAGTTTGAACCAGAGTAGCAGCATGGAGGTCGGATCGTCACCAAAATAAATAAATAAGTGGTCCGAAAAAGTTAATGACAAAAAAAAAAATCCACATAGCCTTCCTCAGGCAGTGTGTTTGTACCGGGGACAGGAGACCCCCCTTGATGAGAAACTGTAAGAAATGATCGGGGAATCCCTCCGGAGTGGAGCCATGACGACTGGATCTGAATTATGTGCTTGTATTCGGTGGTTTGTGTCCCAGCTGTCGATCAGCTGTGCGCAGCGTCTCCACTGCAGCCTGTGCATCTCAACCCCCCCCCCCTCTCCTCCGTAGCAACTCTATATCCACCAGTTAAAGTAAATACAACTAATGTGTTGTGTTATATTAGCTGTACAATTTACCACATATGGTGCTCTTAGTTTCCATACCTCCTGTGTTTTACGAGCGACTTATCAAGTCTTGGCAAACGGCATAAAACACGATTACACGTGATATAAAACCATGCTCGTATCTACAACCAATAGAAATGCAACACGGCGTCAGTTTAGACGTAATTCTGTCCTCCTGCTTACCGCATCATTTATGAGAAAACATTTCATAACATTAACACAACATATTCGAGGTGGTTTTAAATAACATATCCGTATTTATTTATTTCTCCAAGTTATGTTTTTGTGTGCACTGAGGAGTCTCAAACAGGCGTTTGTTAGATCATTTTAAGATTGGCTTTAATCAATTTGTGAAAATGAATTCTTCATATATGATAAATGAGGTGTAACATTTTATTTATGGTATTATTTCCACATATTTCTCTCCATTCTTCCTTCTGCCAACGGTGTCGCAGTTTCTCGTCTCTCACGTTTTTGTGCTTAGTGCGTACGCATGGGTTAGAGTTTGCGTGGAGGACAGCACGGTTTCCCGTCAAGTTACTATTTTATAAAATCGCAAACATTGCGTAGAAACTGGCATACGCCATTTTTGGAGCGTATATCGCTTTATAAATGAGGCCCCTGAGCCTGTTTTCAGGTTTCAGGCTCGAAAATGGCATGCCCAGAACAAATGACTATATCTTCACTTCTTAAAGGGGTAAATCAATAATCTTTTTTCTCAAAGCAAAAGGCACTTTCACGCCGGAGTACTTTTCCCAGGAATAGTTCCGATAGTTCCTGTTATTTTGCGTTCACACCAAAAAGATCTGGAACTAGAACTTGTTTTTGCAAACCTTTTCACCCCTTTCCTGGGGAGAAAAAGGTTCCAATTTCTGATTGGCTGGGCGAATTGCAAACCACGCCCCGGAAAACTCTTGTGAAGCCGCCATTTTATTTGCTCGCATTATTAGCATTAGCCCAGCACACCAACGGAGAGAGACTAACTAAGCCAGTCCCCCAACTCCGGGGACTTCGGGTGGCAGTATACGCCGTGAATTTGTTTGCGGCCTGCCAGTAAACCCAAAGCAGAAGAGGAAGAAGAAGAAGTGACATCAGCGGCTCCCTCAGGGACTTATTCCGGTGTGAACGTGATTTACTAGATAGTTTCAGGAAATAAAAGTTCGGGGAACTATTCCTGGGAAAATTACTTTGTGTGAAAGCGCCTATGGATACACCTGTGAGTTGGATGTAGAAAAGGCAAATTCAGATTGAACATAGTAAAAAAATGTAAATTATAGTTTCCGTCCAAAAAAACCACATTACTTATAGTGAAAACCACCCTTGAATGATGCGATAGTAGACTAAAAGCTTTAGGAATCCAAACTATAACATATCATAAGTACCCTGTATCAAGATTGATGCAAAACAAGTGACATTTGACCTTTTTAGAGAGATTTAGAAAGAAAAAACCTCCTCTGGGGTCATTTGGGTGGATTTGCCATATCTCTGGAACCCATTGGTTGAATTTGGTGATTGACACCTCTTTTGAACCGTTAGAGCCAATAGAATCGAGAGGGAAGTTCCTAAATCCACCTACACGTTACCATTGAGGAGTGAGAGTGATGCGCACGCAGTTTGCCCAAACCGAAAGCTATGTTACGCTCTGAAAACTAGGCTTATTGCCATAAATATGATGATGGACATCAGTAATCATTTAAAAGGGACACAGAGACATTGGATTAACCTTCAACATCGTTTATCTGCGTTTTAATGCCATTGAACAACATTTTTTATCAAAAAACAGCAAAGGTAAGACGTATTTGCCGTTTTGGCTACGTAAAGTGAAGTTGTTGTCTTTGCTGGCTTTCGAGTTTTGGTCGCACACACAGTGATGATACTTATACCATTGGAATCTGTGGAATCTCAGTTTATATGCTATCAAGTTTGTGCAGATCCGATGAAGTATACAATATTTCTACCGTGAGTTATGTGCCAAGTGCGTCAGCACTCTTTCGCTTAGTGCTAATTCAGAGGCTCGGCATTAGACTTGTCTTTTGTTTCGGTAAAAATTGTTCATATCGACAGGTAGCTGAGTTTCTTCCCGTTAGGTGGGTATGACACATTCATAGTTTGTTAAATGTTAAGAAGCCCTCAGACGCTGTTTCTTGCAAGATGTTGCGGGGGCTCCCGGGCTTAACAGGTTAAGAGCACTTTGATATAACATGCTGACTTCCATTTTGTTTCCAAATACATACCTGGGTTACATTCTAAGATAACAGTTTTAGCATCCTCAGGTTCTATATGCTGTGCTACCAGCTGAGCCAGGTCTGGGTCCACGATGTAGTGTCTGGCCATTTTAGAGGACTGCGCATGGAGTCTATTCTCCTCGACGTCACCGAGATCCAGGACGTCATCCAGGAAGTCACACCGGGACAGAGGACGACACTTGCCCTGGAGAGAGACCAGATAATGCAAATAGAAAGTGAAAACCATTGCTACCATGTGAAAAAGCTCACAGTATATTGAAAAGTACTGTGTAATGTTTTCCTGCTCTCAATTGTATTGATTATTATATTATTATTATACGTCACACATAGTGGTTTAAGTAGCCAGGAAAAGTCAATAATTATACACCGTATTATCCTAAACAATCAGTAACAGAGTGCAGAAAACTTCAAAGCAGTTATAGGAGTACAACCAAAACATGTACATTACTGCGTAGCATAGGAACTATATTGATCCCCCATAGGGGAAATGTATTTGTTACAGCAGCTCAACAACAATACAATGAAGGGACAAATCAAGCAAAGCCAAAGAAAAGTGCCTACCTGTAGAGCCACAGCAGACAGGTTCCTCTGTGCGAGTGCTGAGGAAGACGTCCTCTCTGCAAGAGGCTGCTGGGAGCTTTGACCAAGGGTATGTCGACCAGGACCCGAAGAGAGAGAGTCCAGGCTCAAGGCCCTTCTATGAAGCACAGGAACCCCAGAGATACACCGGCCAGAATGACCCACAGGGTGCAACACTGCCTTGTGCAAACACAATCTGCTTCTGATGGTCTGGCAGCAGGCCGGGCGCATCATCAGCTCCACCAGTCTAAAAATGTGGATGGACATAGTGGACCTTCAACTACAGAAGAAAGAGACGAGACGGGAGGGAGATGGGGGGCTCCTCAAGAGGTCATTCCCTAGAGTGATTAGAGAAAAAAGGACAAGGGATTATAAAATGAATGTCAGACATTGAAATAACACTATTAGAAAAAACATGTGCTAGCATTAAATGGTTAACTAGACCAAAACGGTACATGTAAGGTTCGCTAACTTGTTCTTTACCGAATATTTGAAAGGGTTAAGAAATTAGAAATCATTTAAAAGTGACATGATTCAAGCAAGTGTCAATTATTAATAATAAAGTCAATAACGATATTCAAATATACGTGTGTGCCAAAGTAAGTACGTTATCAAATGTTCTCCATGCACGTTTGGAGAGAGGTATTCACCTTTTCCACCCTGTAAATTCACAGTGTATGAGAATATGCACGCCAGGCACACAATAACATTGCATACACTCTGTTACAACTCCTTAGTTGATTTGTTTGGGGATTCTGAGGATATGTAAGTTGTTAGCGCGCTGGCTAGCGTCACGCTAACGTCACTAACTACGACAATGCGTGTGCATGCGCTATATCTAAACATACCTTATTGAAGAATATCCTCTATATATCCAAATAAAACGACATCAGAGATTTAAAAATGCCTCTTGTGTGTCTGGTTCCTGTTTAGACTCAGTGACATTGAGGTCTCAGTTGTTCTTGTAACTCTCGTGGTGCAGATCCAGGCGCATCTGAATGTCGTCATTGAAAGGCGTCTACGTAGAGGACCAATCAGAAACGCGAGGAAGTTATTGCGCTAACGACTACCTACCCATGCTACCTACTAATGCTAAAATGTACCATTACACACTTAAAACAAATAGATACATTAAACTAACGTAGATGGGCTGACTCTCTTTGGTATGAGCCAGTTATTGTTATAAAACATTCTCTGACCTAGAATACACACGTAACGTGACAAAATGTCTTGATACTTAATTGTTTTGATAGTAAAGAAAACCTCACGCAGTTGTTAATGTCTGTTAGCATATTAGCATAATGTTGCTACGGAAGTAGACTCTGGAGCGCTGTTAAAAGTGCACGCAGTCAGCTCTGCTCTGTCAGTCAGTCAGAGAGACTGGTGCAGGTATCATCTCATCTAACTCCTCCACTGTTGCTGCTGTAACCATGGTCCGTGTCGAAACATCATCCAGCAGACCCTACCATCTCATTATCTTCGGAGCCACCGGATTCACGGGACAGTTCGTGGTGGAGGAGGTGGCCCGGGTCGCATCCGAGGGTCCGAACGGGAACCTGAAGTGGGCGGTGGCCGGCAGGAGCAAGCAGAAGCTGGAGAAAGTTCTGGAGCAGGCGGCCGCAGAACTCGGTACGTACCCCAACAACTCCATTAGTTGTGCGTTTTCTCTGAGGTGGACAAATTACTCTTGTACTGAAGTCAAAGTAGAAATACCAGAGTGTAGGGTTACTCTTTTAAAGTCCTGTAATCAAACTTTTTCTCAAATAAAAGTGGGAAAAAGTATTGGCATCAAATTATACTTAAAGTAGCTACCAAAAGGAAGTAGCCTACTCATATTTCAGATCGAACAATTTCAGAATCATTTATATCATATGTTTTGATTATAATTATTGATGCATTAGTTTGTGTTTATCAAAGCTGGTAAAGGTGCAGCTAGTTTTTTACTTTGAATACTGCAGGGTAGCTTGTGAATTTTACTCCAGGTGACTAAAGTCTTATTTAGTGTTTTTTATATTTCACATCATTAATCTAAATCTGCAAAGTAAGTAAAGGTATTAAATAAATGTCGTGGAGTGAAAGTACACGCTTTACCTCTGAACTGTAGTGGACTAGAAGTACAGTAAGTAGCAAAACATTGAAATACTCAAGGAGAGTACAAATCCCTCAAAATTGTACTTAAATAGAGTACTTGACCAAATGTACTTAGTTACTTTACAACACTTATTTTGATCAGATTGTTTCTAGAACCAACAGTTCTGCAACGGGATAGTTTCTCAGTGAATATGTCCAACATCAGAAGTATGGATAATGTAGTTAGAGCTGCACCTCTAATCAGGTTTTACAGAGTATTTACAAAGGCATACGGAAATCACTTAACTCTCAGTTCAACTCAGGATCACTAATCTATAGATGTTGATCCTGCTGATAGCGATTCGTTTAACATTACTTTGACCTTAAACTCTGACTTAACTCCAAAGTACAAACGAGGAGGCAACTTGACAAAAAGAAATCATACCATTATTGAAATTGTATCCACCAAAAACTAATTTTTTAGCTCTTACTTTTTTCCCCTTTGAACAAAGTTAAAAAAGATAACTCTCACCTTAAATAACTCAACCAACACCTTAAACAATTTATCCTTACTGCTGATGGTGAAAAAGACAAACAAGATTACTAACAAGGGGTAAGAGTTGTAAAAAATGTTCAACACAATTTGCACAAACTGCCTTTATTAACTACAGCAACAATACATTGGAATGCTATTCCCTGCACTAATAGTACCGTATCTATAAGAGGCACATTTTTGTATTATTTTATTTATACTTAAAATAATAAAACCATCAAACTTTAAGTCAATATATTTGCTGATGATCAGCCTTAAATGAATTGATAGATTAATGTGTTTGATGACAAATATTTGAAAAAAGAAAATTCCATTTACAATTACACACAAAAAAAGGAAAATTCCCAATAAAAAAAAAAACGTTTTAATATTTATATTTACTGAATAGCGGTAAACACTAATTGTGTGGGCCAGTCATTTTGTAGGATGTATATGCAACACTCTAAATCTGGATAACAAATTCCATGACTGGATCAAGAGCAGGGAGCTTTTCTGTTGTCATGATAGTAATGTGATTTTCCAGAGGATTAGATAGTTATTCTGTTGTGTCCTCGGGGAGCGGACAACAGCTGATGGAACAAACCTGCTCACTGTACAATCCTCAGCCATGGCAGCACACACTGTCATTCAGGAAACACTGCAAGCAGTTTGTCCATTTTTAACACAAATGTGCCTTTCTCCAACAAGCCCCAAATAGTTAGTTATTTCACAGGATGCACAATATTTGTTAAAGGCGGAATATGTGTCAAAATACCAATCTGAACAAAGTATTGTTGCAGCATACAAATCAAATTTTGAACACGATAAAATCTTTGTTTAGTTTAGATTCTTGTATGATAATTTTTCAATGATGATAGTCAGGTAAAAATCATGATTTCTGAACAAACTCAATTTCCATTCTCAGTCAAAATGATCGCAGTTAAATATGTTTATCCAAATCAATCCGCTCTAACATTTTCTGTGCTTCTTGTAGCCTATTTTCTCTTGTTCTTTCTCGTGTACTCATTTCCCACAGCTGTACAGTACTCCCATATTCACACCTGGTAATCATGAATATTAGTAATTATGTTAACTATAAAGACGTTTTGATGTTTGAGACTGTAACGCAAACATTTGTATTCTGTGTGTGCTTGCAGGTAAGCCTGAGCTGAGGTCAGTGGATGTCATTGTGGCAGATGTGGGAGAACCAGGCTCTCTTGCAGCCTTGTGCAAACAGGCTGTGATTGTTCTCAACTGTGTAGGGCCTGTAAGTAGCTGCCTATCATTCTCTTTCGTAAAAAATTACACATTTCTTTATTCATCTCATGGCAAACTATTTTTCCTCACATCATCTCACAAATGTAGCATGTTGGCATCTCCCTTTGGCACCAGTGTAGTTCAACATATCCCCGTTTTCTCTCTCTCATTAATACACACAGAACAGCCTTTGAACAATGAAGCCAACTGACTTGCAGCACACAATATGTCGTATTGTATTTGAGTCAGGATGGAAAGCATCCAGCACTGCTTTGCGTTCTGTGTGAAATCAAGGTTCTTGTTTCAATTCAAATTCTTCCACTGCAGTTTCCCTACTGTTGTACACAGCAGCTGGCAACTTGGTTTAAATGGAGACAAATATTTGAAGTTAAAAAATATACACCCTCTTATTTCTCTCATCAGTTCAGTGTTTCTATCTCGTCTTTTAAGTGAGTATACATTTATTAAATCTGGTAAAGGCCATTGAGAGTGGAGTGCTGCCAGTATTCTTGTGACCCCACGTTTCACATACTAGCCCAAGAAGAAGAAACAAGGAGTGTTACAAAGGTGGAATGTACTTCGCTCTGCAGGTTGGTTATCCAAAATCAACAAAATAAGCTTGACTATTTAAGACTACAAACAGAATAACAACTCGTAATAATCAGACGGATCATATGACTCGCATGTATTTTTAAACATGAATATATAAAACAAAAGAAACCTCAATGTTCAAGTTTAACAGGATTCCCCTTGGAGCTAGGTTCTGCAGCTGCAATGCTTTGTGGGGAAATCCAGTGGATCACATTTTATTATTAATCAGATATTTTATTATAAATGTTGCAAACATTAATTTAAAACACAAAGTGTAATACACAAAGATGACACTGTGCATCTATCATCAAACATACTTGCATACAGACAGACATACCAACTGTGCTCAGAAGGTGAGGAAGGTTAATAAATGCAAATGAGCCTATTTATATATCAGAAGAAAATGAGGAAGAGAATGATATGGTTTCATTCATGGACGGACTATATTAGAAGAGGTGTTTATAATATGAATGCAAACGGTTGAGAAAATTAAGAGTATTTACTTTAACGCGTGTCATCACCTCCTCCACCCA
Organism: Gobionotothen gibberifrons; assembly: GCA_943591055.1. NCBI lineage: Eukaryota > Metazoa > Chordata > Actinopteri > Perciformes > Nototheniidae > Gobionotothen > Gobionotothen gibberifrons. The sequence continues at coordinate 106,569 of CALSBZ010046814.1, read as the reverse complement.
GCGATTACGTGATGTTGCCAGCTGGGGATGTCTTGTTGCTGCATCGGCAACAAAAGGGAGTGAGAGTCAATATCTGGGGGGGGTATGTTAGAATGCTAGGTATGGTGGAAAAATGAATTATTAATTATAAATAAATGGTTTCTGACATATTTTGCAACCAAAGGGGCCTCATACAACCTTCACATTTGTCCGACTGTGTGGAGGTTAGGCAGTAATGATAAGTAAAAACACCTTGAGATGTGATATGCAAGGGAATATCTGGTTTCAACTGTTTATTTGGATGTGGTTACTGCAGACATCTTAGATTTTAATCTTGAAACATTTTTGGTAAAGTCAAATTCTATATTCAGATTTGTGCTGAATAAACAAAAAGAAATGATTGAAGGCTTATAAAGTTGTATCATTCATAAAGAAGCTGTCAAAAGCTCTGTATTTGTGAGGAGTCTTTTTTTTTTTTACACCAAATTAGGCCCTAGGCTTAGTCGGAGGCTTGGCCTGTTGTTTTTCTGGCTAACATTCAAAGAGTTGAACCCTTTTTTAGCCCAAAGCAAAGTAGTTACACAAACAATTGGCCGGGGAATCAGACCTCCACCAAATAAGAACAATAAGATTTTGCATTATTTAAATATATGTTTGTCTCTGTCTGTGTATAGTACAGGTTTTTTGGCGAGCAAATGGTGAAGGCCTGTGTGGAGAATGGAGCCCACCACATTGACATCAGTGGAGAGCCTCAGGTATGTCTATGGTGCTGTTTTTCTTTACTGTAATGTTGGGCACATCACTTATCATCACTTCAACTTGTAACTGTTACAGGGAAGTCATTTTTATTATTGTATTAACCTTTTTTATTTCCCTTCCTGAGACCTTAATCTTCTGAATACTAAAATGATATGTGCCCTAAATGTAATGATGCATGTGAAATTAAAGTAAAAAGAACATACTGTACCTGCATGTTTTCAGATCTGACTCTGCAGCTGTGCTAATGTTCAGACGTGCTGCGTTTCATGCTGCATCCTGTTAGACAAGATAATCCCTCACTTGGCCGCATGACAGCAGTTTGTCCAGGCTGTTAGATGGAGGTCTGATGCACCATGTATCATTACAACACAGTCAAACCATCCGACCCTAAATTCCCAGCAGAAATCATTTATATACAAAATATTTGAGCAACTCATTTAGGTCATGCTGCTGCCAAATCCAGAATTGCTTAAGAGAAGGTACTAGGGCACCTTGTACCAGGCAGCAAGCTAGTCAAAATCTCTGCTTTATGAAATGTAGAACCAATTGTAGACCAATACGACAGATGTCTGGCTTTTTTTTTTTTTTTTTTTAAACCTCAGCTATACATTTTTTAAATTTGTCAGACTAAATCAATTGGATTATGTTTTTTTTCTAGATAAAGGTTGTGGTAATGCATATTAAGATCTGCCCAGTTTTCAAAGGGATATTTTCGGGTCTCATTTTTTAACCTTCATTTTAAACTTCTGTATTTAAAAATCATAGGTTTAAAAAAACTAAAACACAGTCCCCATTCTGACAGCCTAACTTGGATTCTGTTGTGTATTGATTCCTTTTAAAAGCTACACAAAACACCCCAACACCTTCACCATCATTTTGTGCCAATTGTTAAGAGGTGGGGGAAAAACTGTCGAATCTAAATCATAGTAACATTTCCATTCATTTTTTTAACTGGCACACAGAAAGCACTTGTTTGTGTCTTTTACTTGTGTATGTGTGTCACATGTGTGTATGTTTCTGTCTGGCTGTATGCAGTTCTTGGAGGGCATGCAGTTGAACTACGACAGCCAGGCAGCTGAACAAGGTGTGTACGTCATAGGGAGCTGCGGATTCGACTCCATACCTGCCGACTTGGGAGTCCTCTTCACCAGGGACCAGTTCAAGGGTAGGCTCACACACATTGATGCAAAATGACCCCCGCTTCACTCCACTCGCCCTCTTTCTGTTGCTATTTTTTGCTAAATCATGTGTATGTGTGTTCTTCCACAGGCACCCTGACTGCAGTGGAGAGCTTCCTGACTTTCGGCGCAGGAGAAGATGTATGTAACTTGCAAGTCCAAACTATGGACCATCTTGTTGTTGTTCCTTGATCATCCACTTTCCTCTTTTGTTGAACCCTTCTTCATTCTATTGTCTTTTATGTTTTCCCCTTTCTTCCACCACTTCTTCCTCCACATTGTCTCTCTACCTTCCTCTCTCAGGGAGGAGTTCTCCATGATGGCACGTGGCAGTCAGCTGTCCATAGTTTTTCTGAGGGCAGTGAGCTCCAGACTCTCAGGAGGAAGTTCAATAACAAACCCCTCCCCACTGTTGGCTCCAAGATTAAACGCAGGTACATAGTAGAGTCGGAATTTCCTTCAGACATAAAAATAGCGCTTCCTTTCCGTTTTCTCAACGGCACTTAAACAGTTGGTTTCTCTAACTTGCTTAAGAATTGAAGGAAACTGTCCAACTGGCAAATGTACTCAGTCATACAGTTACTGATACACTTTGGACCATATTTTTGCACAGGAACAATGGCTGTGTTTTCTGTCCCTTATCTGTTACATTTAGCTCATGTTGGGTAATATGAACAGGCAACATGACCACAGCAAAGTGAACAAACTCGCTGTGACAAAGTTCCCTTCAGAATAACCTTTCACCTGGTCAGATAGCACGGCTGATAGCAGTCTATCATTGAAACGGTATTTGGCACCAGCAGTGCAATATGTTTGTTTAAGCAGCGATATCAAGTGGCATAACTTCAGTAGAACCTGGTGATTTAATAAAACCAATATAGATATTGATATTTAAGAGTTAAAGAATCTAAAATAAATATATCAGGCCATTTTCTTTTCCTAATAGTTGTATGGGAAAAATAAATATGTTCTATTTATTTGTGTGCATTCAGGAGGAAATATTACAGTGGGAAAAGCTGCCTGTATAAATAATGAATTGAAAAAGATAGCTGTCATTACCATTTATTATACTTTGTACTGTAGTTTGCCCAACACCGTTGTTGATAATGTTGAGTGTATTTCTTTGTGTGCGTTTGCAGGGGGAACTTGTTCTTCAGTAATGAGGTCCAGCAGTACTCGGTGCCCTTCCTGGGCTCCGACCCCTCCGTTGTGAAGAGAACTCAGCGCTACCTGCTGGCGGAACATCAGGACAAGCCGGTCAGTCTTTCACTTCTGTTTCCTTTAATCAGACTTTCTTTGTGTGGATCTTCCTCTAATTGTTCACTATTCAAATACATTTGTAATACAGTGTTAAGAAGAAAAAATAACACCTATTGTATAATTTCAGTTTAAGTTAATTACCTTGTACTCATCGTTTTTTATCGTGGACATTTTAGAATGGAGGGGGTTAAAGTTTGATGTAAAAACCGTTGTGTTATGTTTTAAGGTTGTTGTTTTTTTTTTAACCAAAAACTGGTTTTGATCCTGGCTTTGTGCATTATGGAAAAGTTGGGATGGGGACACATATCATTTTTTTGTTGTCTTGACATGACATTTCTTGTTTTTAGCTTAAGATGGGGCCAACATGAGAACAGTGTTTATATTACTGCCCCTGCCATGTTTGTCCAGCATCCAATAATCTGTTACTGTTACTCTCAGGTTCAGTATGGAGCGTATGTGGGGATCGGAGGAATTCGCAACGTTTTCAAGATGCTGTTTGCGGGCCTGGTATTCTGGCTCTTTGTCAAGTTCAGTTTTGGACGCAAACTGCTCCTCAAGGTAAACAAACATTGCACATCACATAAGCCAATTTAACTGGGATATGTTTAGGTGCTTATGTGCGTGTGTTTTATTTGCCCACCCTCTCAGAACCCAGAGTTCTTCTCCTTTGGAGTCTTCTCCATGGTCGGACCGACTAGAAAGCAGGTAAACAAAAATAAAGTTAAAACACCGAGTTAATGCTCTGCTGCGGTTCACCTCATGCATATGCAAATACATTTATTTAGTTTAGATAGTAAAGGATGCTTGATTTTCTGATACATCTTTTCTGTGTGTCCATGTGTGCATTAGATGAAGGAGTCAACCTTCCAGTTTGAATTCTTTGGAGAGGGCTACACGGAGGGGCAGGACCCCTCCCAGGGAAAACCCAACGGCAAGATCCGCACTCTGGTGAAGGGGCCAGGTAACTCAAAATCCTAGTTTTGTACTTGATGCAACAAAGAGAACTATTTTAATCCCTTCATGAATGCACAAATAAAACCTGTAATCTGAACCTCAGTCATGTTTTCTTGCACTATTTCATTTCTGGTATGTTGGTGTGTCTAAAGGTTTTGTATTTGTCTTTCTGTTGTTACTCAGAGTGTGCATATGTGGCCACACCCATCGCCATGGTGCAATCGGCCCTCACAATGCTCAACGAACCCACAGCCCTGCCCAAGAAGTGAGTTATAACAGCATACTGCCTGACAAGGGAGTGACTTTTCACCCAATACAGATTCAGCACACACAATTTGAATCTAAATGTCTCTTTGCACAATTGATATGCTTGTTCCAAGTTATTGTCTAGTTTGTTGTTACATTTTGGATATACATATGCAGGACTAATATTTTGCAGGTCCAGTCCATTTGACCATATTTGTTATGTTTATATTTAATCCATCTAGACAGTGACACATGGCAAAGTATTGTGTTAAATATTTTTAATTGGAGTAGGCATAAAACTGAATATGTGGGACTGTTATAAAAAAACAACATAAGAGGAGGTGATCTTACATACAGGAGCTTACATAGGAACCTGGGAACAGTTTTTTAAAATCCTAAATTATGCTTCAAACAAAGCGTTTTCATTTCTATGTTTTACGGTTTAGTGTGAATATCGCTTGAGGAATGAAACTCATTTTCTATCCTTCATTTCCAGGGGAGGGGTCTACACTCCAGCAGCTCTTTTTGCAAAAACCACCCTGACGGACCGCCTCCACAAACACGGGATCGAGTTTACTGTCCTCTAAAGTTTGTCCCCTCCCTGATGCCATACTCCAGGTTTTTGTCAGCATACTTGCAATATACTAATAATACATGGAAAGCTTCCTACTTTTATAAGAGGGCTATTTAATCACGATAGCTTTATGGAGTGCACTTTCAGATTAAGCTCTAACAGCATTTTTGATTGCATTTTCTGCATTTATAATTTCTTTATTTAATCAGATACTTGCTGGTGTCTCTTTGGCTTGAATGTACTATTGACCCTCTGCTTGAAAGACAAAAGGTACAGCTGCTGCAGCCAAGCACAACAAGTATTCAACAATGCACAACAGCTGCGTGTGAACAGGTTTAACACGGCTATGCACTAACATGATTATTGCCCATGAAGTTTGTTCAGGTTCGATGTGTGTCATTTCAATTCATCTTTTTACCTAATTGGACAAAACATGTTTGCTACTAGTCTTGCTCTACTACTGTACACTGTCAGGTGATACAAGTGAAAACATTTAGATTGCCTATTTATCATACCAAAGATCAGTTCATGAAATATTGTACTGACAAATATGAAATTATGATCCAACAGTGTTTACATCAAATCATTACAATTCTAATAATGGTGTGTCCACCTACTTATACGTGGCAACAAGTCTCACATTCTCTCAACTGTTTCATCAAAGAGGAACTTTGCCAATGTTCATTACCCACCGAGTAGTGTAAAGCTATCTCTACTGTGTATGTGTGTGTGTGTGTGTGTGTGTGTCGGTGTGTGTGCATGTGTATCCTTGCCTTTCCTGGCCTGGCCTGTTAGCTTGATTGCTTTGTTTTTGACAGTTAATAGTTTGATAATGGCTAAATCATCATACTTTTTCAATCTTTCTACAGTTTTTTTTTGTATCTGAATGCTGCAATGGTTCACCATTACGAACATGTGTTTGAGCCTTGACATAAAATGCATCCAGTTTGTGCACGAGACGGCACTGTTTACTCCAATGGACTGAAAGTATCCTGTCTGATGTTTTTGATTATGTGCATGTGACAAGAAATGTGTTGGGTTTTGTTTGGTTGTGCTGCGCTTTGTTTGGGCCTCGTAAATAAAATCATCTCTGCAAAATAAAAAGTGCCTGTCTTTCTTGCAAAGATCTTTGGATACATACTTTATGAGCATAATGCATTTCCTGTCTACAGGAAGAGGTTCTCGGGATTGGTGGTTTACATTCAAATACTTGTTTTCAAAAAACAAAGAGTATTATAGAATTTTAAAGTTACAAGTTGGGACAATCTCTGAAAAAACACTCAAGTTGATATTGGTACATTTCCATTATCAAGAATGTTGTGCCTAATTGATTTGGCTCGCTATCACTGAGATAAAAAAAAGAAGTAGTTCTGTGAGAAAGATGTTACTGACACAATGTCATTTTATTTAGTTTAAGACCGTATGATTCATTATTACCTTATTTAAAATGAGTCATATCTGTGATCCAAATAAAGTATTTGTTTCTTAACAAAATGTCCCGTGTTTAAATAATCAAAGTCAACTTTATTGTCAGTCTTCCAGTTTGTGTGTACAGACATAGAGATCGAAATACCGTTTCCCACAATCCCAAATATAAAAACAAATGTATATACAAATATGTGTGTATATATATACTTGTGCACACATTAAGACCTAAATAAAAACACAACCAATATGTACAAAATCAGTCACTTACTTCAATATTTTGATAATGTACATTAGTGCAAGATTGTCCTATAGCAGCGTAAAAAGTGTCCGGTGCTAGATTTGAGTGTGTGTGGGGGAGGGGAGGGGAGGGAGGGGAGGGAGTTCAGCCTCCTGACAGCCTGGTGTAAAAAACTGTTTTTTACGAGTAGTGCCCGACCTCAGGCTGTGGAACCTCCTCCCGGAAGGCAGGAGGGTGAAGAGGCAGTTGGAGGGATGGGTGGGGTCACCCACAATGCTTAGTGCTCTGCGGGGGAGGCGGGTGTTGTAGAGGTCCAGGAGTGACGGGAGTGTGGCACTGATGATCCTCTCAGCTGTGCTCACAATAATAAAAGGATTATCATAGAAATACAATTAATGATTATTATTGTGGCCAGGATAATCATCGTAAAGTGAACATTTCATATAGCCCGATTCCTGATTCTAGACAACTGAAAGTAAAGTATTGCATCAGTGAGAATCTCAACATCAGGGTTCATACACTTTTTCCCCAATGATTTTCCATGACCAAAAAAATTACTCTTTCTCAGCGGTACCACTGAAACATTTTTATTTTATCATGGTAAGCTGGAAAATAAGGTCTGCATATGAAACATGTTGTGCCTATCTAAAACAAATCAAATAGTAGGCTTACTAGCTCCTACAGACTGAAGCCACTGGAGACTAGAGGGCGTGATTGTAAAAATGTCTCACCAGCAAAATACCTCGACAGTTAAATGCCATTTTACGTTTCATTACTAAACGATACAGTATTTATTATCGTTATAGTATTACTATTTTGGTGATTAGATAAAATGTAAATTATATTTGATGCAACTTTGGTTACATTTCCATGGCTTTTCCAAAACTTTGGGAAAAATATTGTTTTCCATAACTTTTCCAGGGCCTGGAATTTGCATTTTGAATTTCCATGACTTTTCCAGGTTTTTAATGACCGTAGGAACCCTGCAACATGTATCGTTGAATCTTAAGCATCACTTTCACAGGAAGTGCCATCTTTTATGTTTTATAAATAATCCTTTAATGCTCTCAAAAACGTTTCTGTTTCACATTTAATTCAGTCAGCCATCCATAGTTTTTCTGAAAGACATCAGCTCAATAGTCTCAGCAGTGAGTTGAATCACGAAGCTCTCTACACTGTTGGCTCTAATATTGAACTAAGGTACGGAGAGTAGGAATGTCTTTCAGTTTTTAGAGTAAAGCAATCCTTTACTTTTCACAATTGAACTAACAGAAACAGTTTGTCAAATGTGGTATACCAATATCGTTATTATTCACAGTATGTTTTTCATTCAGAAAGAACTGTATACTATCTAAAAAAATAACGTTTACTACACCTGTTGTACCTTATCCTGTCCTTACAGGATGGGTTTAGAAAGTTTTTGCTTCAACATGCACAGTAGGCACACTGTGCAAAGCAACACAAAGGGCAAATGATATACTATTACGCAACGAATGGTGACTAATAATGAGTTCAACTTATTTTGCTAACTCATGTAGTTCAGACAGACTTTGGGCCATATTTTCGCACAGCAACAATGACTTTGGATTTTTTCTCTCATCTCCTATACGTTTGGATCCTGTTGGGACAGGATCTTTTGTTGGTCATTCTGAACAGGCAACATGACTACATCAAAGTCACACACTCTCCTCCACACTGTGACAAAGCTTATTTCAGGATTAATCTTCAGGTTGTGAGATTGCATGCTGATAGCTTGCTTACAATTAAAACAATGATTAGCAATAAAATATGTTCGTAGTAGCAGTGATATCCCCACAGAAAAGTGCCTTAACATCAGCTACATTACATTTAGCTGACACTTTAAGTGCTCAACCATGAGATAGTTAATATTTAGCTGTCTTTGGCTCTTTTCTTGCTGTAACAAATGCAAATGTTCCATCTGTGGGACGTATAAAGGTGTTCTGATTCTAATTCTGAGCAACAAACTCAAAAATCCTACAGGTACATTTCCTATCTATAAACCCAACCAGATGAAGTGCTACTGCACAGTCCACACCTGGACCTGGTGTGTATGTGTGTATGTGTGTGTGTGTACAATTTATATATGTAAAAAAACGTTTTGCCAGCTATTTTGTAATTTCACAATGCAACGTCAGATAAAAGTAATTAAGAAGTCTTAACATGTTCAAGATTTCCAAAGACTGATTTGGGAAATTGTATTCCCAATTAAGGCCATATTTTTTAGAATGAATTCAATGCAGCTTTTTAGGCTTTTTTCACAGGCACCTCGGACAATACAGTCGTTTTTGCACTGCCGCAATGACTTTGAAATTTGTCGTTATAGCTTACATTTAGATCCTGCGGGGAAGGGACATTTGGTTTGTCATCATGAACAGATTTTTTTTATCATCTTGTGAGATTACATGGCTGATAGCAATCTATCATTAAACCAATAATTGGCATCAGCAATAATATATAATAAACTAATGTTTTGTACTAGCAGTGATATCAAGCAGCTGTCACTGAAACGTGATTTTATGCAAGTATGTATGACTATGTTAAATTGTATATGTATACATTTAACTATGTACTTGTCTGTCTGGATGTTTGTATATTCATCCTCATCCATAGTGAGTCTTCGATATTATTGATATATCTTACTGACCAGCCCCTATAGTCTTTGTTTTATTACTTTTATTCCCTGCTGTATTGCTAATTGTATGTCTACATCTCTTTGGTTGTAATGACAAGCTGAGTTTGTGGAATTTTTAGACCTTTTTTTAAAGTAAATGGTGTATTTAGCAGAATATCAATTTGCACAAATATATCTAATCTCATCTCACATTCAGAAAATACCACCTCTATGACTGAATTAAGAGCTGACGTGAATAAGATACTATAATGCAATCATGCTTTCTCTCTTTCATGGAGACAGCTGCTGAAACAATCAATATATATAGTATTAAGAAAAACATTTGACTTTGCCATGACCGTTATTAGAAAGTACATATGGGCATATATAAACTTCACCATGTCAAGAAGTAAAATCGGACTAAAGCACCAGATATTGTAACAAAATTCAAATATTTATTCATAAAAATAAATGTATCTCCGGTACAAAACAGACAGCAAATTGTTCATGAATAGAAATGGCAGGAATATGATTTGTTCTTCCTCACATAATGTTTCTTGGCAGTTTAAATTGTAAAACATCTAATTTGTTCCACTTATTAGCTCATACTTTAAGCGCAACCTTACCAAACGATTATATATCCATTCATTGTTTTCATTCTGCAGTTCAGTGGCTATCTAGCAACCTTTAAATAAAAAAGGAGGAGCCCCTCTTCTGCAGTACAATATCTTTGACGATAGCTTTCAAAGTACCAGCGTACTACATTTGCAGTTTGATCCATATTTCAGTCCAGTGTTTGTTGCTCATACGTCTTCGTGGTTCAGCAGCTGGTGGGAGTAGATCACGTCTTCGTAGCGGTATTTCTCTGATATGGCCATGATGGAATCATTGCACCGGATACTACTTAGAATCTTCAGCACCTCAACCACAGCAGACCTTCAGGAGAGTAGGACACAGAAACAGTGCATTACAGTATTGTCTGTTGTTATAAATGTATTAAGAAGAGTCATGACATCTGAGTGAATTTATGCTAAATACATTTCATTTCATGTCGTCACCAATGCTGCATACTTGATATGATGGGGAAATGAAGCTCAGCGCAAGTTCTTTCAGGAAGACTGGTTCCCACGCTCTCATTCACAATTCTCTCTCACTCACTCGCCCCTTTTCTCAATAAGCAAAGGCGCAACTTACCCCAGCTAAACCAATCGGCTGCATCTCATTCCCCACAGCCAATCACAGCACACCTGGCAAAACGTTTAAATCTGCTCTTTCTCTCCCCTAACAGCATCGTTCAGGAGAATTGATGCAACCCTCCTCCACCTCCAGTTTTTCAGATCCAAGGCAGGACAGCCCAGATGAACCCTCATCACTCCGGATGTTGTATTTTCCCTTAGTACTCACCACCACCAGTGGCTAGACCCCGGGGGGTTTCTCTTTCTAGTCGCCTTCTCCTCCCCCTTAATTCATCACAGTATGATGGGGTCTAATCTCCAAAACGCTATTGTGCATACGGCAATACAAATGTTATCAACTACAAACTAAGTCTCTCCTGATTGAAATAGCTACGTACAAATAAAAAAACAGCCTTTTCAATATATAAGTATTACAATTAAGCATTTTGGATTTTAGCATTTGCGTGGCTTTGAAAGGTGAACTTAATGACGTGCTGCATTACGACATAAGAGTCTTTTTTTCATTTCACTCCGACCAAGTTGACCGTACAGCAAAACAAATGTTATGTTCCTTACTTGGTGCTTGGCTCCTCAGGAGGCTGCTGTTTGCAGATGCTATGAGCTTTCTGAACAAGGTGGTTTCTGAAGTTCTGGAGCTGAGGCAAACAGGAATTCTCTCCTTTGAACCAAGAGAGCGGCAGACTGTCTGCTATCTGAAGAAAGAGAGGGAGGAAGTGTGAGGTTAAGAACATGAGGGGTAGTTGACGAACAGCATAAATCAAGCATAAACAAACAATGAAAATACACACATTGATCATTGAAAATACTAAATGTAAGCACCTTTCTGCATGCATGGACGGCCCTGTTGCTCAGCGTCTGGCTGCACAGCGCCGTCAGCAGGTATCGGTTCAGAAGTTTGTCCAACATCAGTTCCTTCAACACAGACTCGGGAAGTAGCAAATCCCATTTTCCCATGTTACCTAGCAGCTATACAACACACACAACAACAATTAGCAGCAGTCTGCAAACATCTCCTTCCCCAAGGGAAAAACTAAAACAATATAACAAATATTTAAGTATTATTTGTAAGCGAGCAGTACTTTTATGGCCGTCCAGAACTGTTGATCCCTGAAGCGACACTGAGGAGATGAGCTGTCTTCTAGGAACCTGTTAGAAAAACAAACGGTATTAATTAGATTGAAAATACCATATTCAAGTCATTTGAAATCATTTGCATTAGACCTGATCTTTAATCCATCACAGTTAAAGGATGTTGATCGTCTACCGTACAGTCTGTAAAGCCCACTGAGACAAATGTGTAATTGTCTGTTGTTGGGCTTCATAAATAATATTTATTTATATTGATTGATAAATGTATCATGAATATGGAAAGAGGTGTAAGAGCATGGGCTAATGAGTGGACATGTCTTCAACAATGATAACACAGGATTAAGTATTTTCTGCTTTCTCCTCGTTAGTCATACAAATGTTCAAACTTAAAAAGCAGGAAAAGAAACTGACGTTTTAGGGTACAGAGGGATGAAGACATCGTCATCCACGCAGCTCCTCAGTTTGCTGATCACAGCCTCTCTGAAGGCCTGCAGGGGACACAATGAATACAAACATACATATTGCATATTCAATTATATTGGGGTTAATACAATTACATATTGAGGACTTATTGCTTTAGTGTAACTTAAAAATCCTAAAGAAGTAAAGCAGGATCATTTCTATGAGTTGGCGTTACCTTGACCGGTTTACTCTGCTCTCCTTCAAAGATGGAGTAGTCCTCCTTCAGTCGGTGACAAACATCCGACACACAGACCGACTGTTGGCGGGACATGGGATCCCACACCAGCTCCACATAGCCTGCGCAGAGACACAGGAAATACACAATGTCATGTTTCTGTAGTTTGACACATCTGTGCTCTACAAACAGACAGAGCATGTGAAGTATAGTGTTGAGGGGTTGTTGTAATGTAATAAATAACGCTTTCCATTGTGGAGCAGCAACCTGTTAAAGGAGCAGGAAGCGAGGGGATGAGGGAGAAGAAACATGTTGTTCTTAAAGAGGAACAGGTACAGAAACTGGAAAGAATATGTTTTTCTCTTGGAGACTTGTTAAGACTTGACTACATTTTTAACCTGAATATAACCGCCACAGCTCCAAAGCACTTGCACCCCCAATAGACCTTCAACTCACAATAGCTTTTTTAATCATCAATTAATCTGCAGATTTCTTTTTTTAGAATAACCGATTCATCGTTTGGTTTATAAATTGTGAGGAAAAAAAGTTTTAAAATGCCATCCCAATTTCTTATAGTCTTATAGGTGATGTCTTTAAATGTCTTGTTTTGTCGGTCCAAATTCAAACAATATTAAGATAGATATGATATAAAACAAAGAGAAGAGGGAATGTTTATATTTGAGGCTGAAAAGGCGTTTCCTACTCTATTTGCATTAAAAATGTGTTTTCTTTCCTTCTGTAGATTGACTAATAGTTGCAGCTCTACATCAAATAGCTTTTACCAATGTGCTCTTCCTATTGCATTTGACCACATTACACACATTTAAAACATGCCTCATTAGTGAGTGTGTGTTACCTGTCAATTTGGGTATGACGGTCTTTTCTATGACATTAGACAGTGTCTGTCTGTCCGTGTTCTCCAGCTCCTCGTGGCCATGACCGTGACAAAATGTCTCCACTGCAGCGAACCACGGGAAGTTTTCAAAGTCCCCACTATCACTCTGTTACAAAACAAATATAAAAAAGGTCAAAAGTTGTGCCATGACATCTGTGAGCATGTAAGAGCTAGTGTCTGTGTCCACATGTACCTTTAATGGGTTCCATGGCAGTAACTGATGTCTAATGATGGGGTTCAACAACTTGGGCAGACACAGAGAGATGTAGGCATTGTGGTAAGAGTCAGAGTAAGACCCTCTCCACTCCTCAAATCGGGACAAAATCTTCTTCACGCTGGAAAAGTCATCCTGGACGTCAGAAAACACCGCCTGGGACCTCAAGAGGATATCAGCTGGAGAGAGAGCAGAGCGAAGTGCAGCATGAGCAACACTTCATCCCATTTTCTTCAAAAAGAATGTATCACAGTGTAGTGTTAAAGCTTTTCGAACAAATCTGGCCTGTCGGTGAAAGCCATTAGTCTATTAGATGTTATTCCTTCTCACCTATCTTCTTCTGCAGCTCCTCCTCCTCTTCTGCTGAGGGCTGGGTGTCTTCAGGTAGATCAAAATCTTCTTCAGCTTTAACACCAGAGTCTGCACCGCTAACATATATAAAGTAGAGCATAGTACCCATTTCAATCTTGTTTATGTAAAGAAGATATCAAATGTATGAAAAAAGTTATAAACCAAAAAAGAAATAACAGAAATATTTGTACACTCACCTTTGAGTTTCTGTTCCATTAGTTGGACTTCCACCCTGCTCATTGGTGCCATCTAAAAAAGTGGGATAGATCAATCGGGTTCATGTACATATTCTGTCTGGAGAGTATTTTGCTCCACATTGTACATTGACACAATGCAAATAGAGACAGGTGGACACACAGATGTAACTTACAGCTGATCTGCTGCAGGCGGTCGGCCTGCTCCCTGGTGCTCTGTCGTCTCTGAGCCAACAGCGCCTCCATGTGGTCGGACAGCAGGGAGTGCAGATCCAGCTCCACGGAGTTGATCTCCACAACCTGCCAACAATCAGAAAACCATCCATTAACCAGTCAGAACATTCTGCAGCTTCCTGTTGTTTTAAGGAGTAGAGCTACAACTGTTCCATACAAGCTGTTAGTGTTACACAAAACTGCCTGATTACGACACAGAGCTTTGAATAGAAAGAGAGATCAAACAATAATTCATTGACATTAGCTTTTATGTAACAGTTAGAAGACATTAACAGAACAGATTCACTCCTTTTCTTACCTTCTCCCGTAGACACTCCACCACGTTGTGGACATAGAGGTTCGTGTCCCTGTAAAACTTGAGCTGTCTCTCAGAGGAACTTTCCTCCAGAGTCTCGGCGGATGCCCGAGCGTTCTCCACATCGCCCTCCATCCTCCTCAGCTCCGCCTGCCGGGCGCTGTGCACCTCCTTCAGGGATTCAAGTCTAAAGAGAGAAACAATTGTAACTGCATTTATAGAAATTGAATCAATTTATAATGTATTAACGTTTTTTCTTCTTCTTTTAAATAACAATATTAGGTTATGTCAGATCAGTATTTGATTCATAAATGTTATCCCTGTTGACATTAAAGAATATAAAGGAGGAAACTTACTTTCCAGTGATCCTCTTCTTGACCATTGAGAGACTGACGGCAGGAAAAGATGGTATTTTGAGCCCTTTTGATTTTTTCCTTTGTCTGTTCCGCCTGTTGCTGCTGCTGCTGTAGCTGCTGGATTCACTGCCAGATGGGCTCTGACAGGAAGGAAAGAAAAGGATAAGGGATGTAACAGCTGTAGTACTCAGGAGGATAGTTACACTTATGGAAGCCTTGAGTGTTTAGTAATATAAACTATTATCCCACTTAAATACAAGAAGAGTGAGACACAGACAAATGACAGTAAAAAGATATCAAATATCTTTACCTGTTCTCCCGGCCGTCTCTTGACTCCCTTCTCGATTTGTGTCACCTCCCAAAGATCCTGCTCATCTACATCAGATCCTGAGAGACTGTTATCACTGTCTCCTAGATTTACACACAAACATACAAAATAGTAAACTTCACAACTCCACAATTAGGTGCAAAACAGACACACAGATTTTCAGACAGCCAGCCTAGTTTCATGTCTATGACGCTCATACAACAGACTAGTTTAGTTTAGTTCAGTTACTACAACAGAAGATTGAAAAATACAATCGATTCTCCCAGCTTTTCATACCAAGTTTATCTGCAATCCTCTCCCTAATGCTCTTCAGTCTTGGGGCGAACTCAATTCTTCTCTCGTGATCATCCGGCTCATCATCGTCATCATCAACTCTGTCTTCGTCATCTTCCCTGCTGCAGTGATCCGGGGTGCTACCAGCTGAGCTGTGGCCGTCTCTACCCAGGGAAATGAATTCTTTCTGGGCTCGATTGGCGCGTCGCTGCCATCTAGCTGCCTTGATCTCTTTAGCATTAGGGATGACTGCTGTAAAGACAAATAAATGCAGGTATGGACAATGAACATGTATGGAACAAACATAGGTCCAACTGTCGATCCACACACAAATCCGCAAACCTTATACAGACATTTCTCCAAAAGCATGCAGGCTTATTTTGAAGTGTTTCTGTAGGACCCTGCAGTTTTGTCTAGTCTAAAACCTTTATCATGCACACATCAACATCTATCAGTGGATTCAAAACCCTGACTGTTTTCCTCTCTGACACACACATACAGTATAAACACACACACACAAAAACCTCATACCTGGTTTAGTAGCAGAGCGGCTGGAGTCTGAGCTAGCTGAGGGAGACCTGGCATCACATTCATCACTGTCATTGTCATCATCCTCATCATCATCCTTATTGCTGTCGTCATCATCAGTGCGGGGCAGATCATGTGGTGAAGCCTGACTGTCTGAGTCTTGCCTGGGAGAAGCAGACGGTGGGACAACTTTACCTGCTGGGGCGGGGAGAGGAGAGGGAGATATGCCAAAAATAAATGTCACAATGTGATGATGTTAGCCAACATGTTTTCATTGTTATAATAAGAGAAAACTTCTTACTACATGTATACAGTTTATAAGCACCTTTTTGAAAACAACACACCTCTACACTTAAAAAAATGCATAAATAAGTATGTGTCCTCCTACCACTTGTTTTAATATCCATTATTGTTCTATACCTGACGTATTATTATTGGACGTATAGTATACTGTGTTTTAATACAAAACTATGTCTGTAATGGCACATCTATCAGTGTGGCATACCTCTTCTTTGTTTCGTCTTGGCAGGTGATGCTTCCTTCTTCTTCACTTGGAACAGCACAGCTTTATCAGAAGGCTTCTTCAGTTTAAATGTTGGTTCCTTAGCTGAGAAAATAATAAAGAAAATAGATCCATGAGCAAAAACCTGCTGTTAAGGCTTCAAACGCAGCGGAAATGGGGATAATAAAAATAAATGTAAATTATGATAATGTACCTGGGGATACAATCCTAAAGTTACATGTCTAATTAGATGCATTCTGTCAGTACATTTAAATAGTTTTGAGTATGATATTGACATTGTATTTCATATATATTATGTTGCTCTACGTTGGGTAAACGTCTGACCTGAGTCCATCTTTAACAATATTGATTTAAAACTCCATATCCCCACTTAGTTACCTTCTTTGTCGTCAGAGAAACTGAGAATTGAGTTTGTTGTCTTCTGAACCTCATCTCTGTCTTTATTTCTTTCTCCTTCTTCTTCTGTCACTTCCACCGTATCCCCGTCCTCTCCGCTGCTGCTGCCCGGCTTTGGAGGCGTCGCTTCCCGCTTGGTGCTACACGTAATGCCGCGGCCCTGGGACAGTTTCTCCGGCTTATTTACCGCAACTGGAGCCTCCTCAGTTTCCACTCCATGTCCCCGGGTCTTCCGCTCGTCCTCCTCGTCACTAGAGTTGTCTTTTCTCTGTCGAAAGTTTCTCCGAGGCTTTTTATTAAACATGTTTTATTCACTAACATGGAGGTAGTAACTTGGTTGTAGAACCGTGGTACGTCAAGTCAGAAACCACTTTCACTGTCGTAAAAGCGTTAGAGAAAATAGCCGCAATGCACTGTGGGCTATGTAGTTTTTTTTTATTCGTTTAAACTGGCCATCCTGAATAAAAAACGTAGGCAACGTGAGTTTAATTTGGCGTTATTTTAAACCGGCACTGTAAGTTAAATAATTTCCCATAAGGTGGTTAACTGTAGTTCTGGATACTCTATTACCAGTTCTTATTGGGACCATCTGTGCTACTGAGTATATGAATAATATTCAGGAGACATTAATAATGTATGGCTGTTGCCTCGGAAGATTGTGTCACAATCAATTGGTTGAGGAGCAAGACCGTCCTCATTTCATTTATACAGTCTTCAAACTATCTTTTAATCAACATATGATACTGTATGTTATACCACTCTGTGTGTCTCCTGACAGAAGCCTATTTCTGCAAGTAGGCTATAAGAAAAAAATAGCATAACAACTTTCTAAAAATCTTAAGTACATCCAAATAATAAGCTTCCTCAAAAATAATGAGTTCGTTTTTCAAAATAATAATATAGTTTCTCTAAATAATGAGAAATTATAATGACAGACATTCTGAAAATAATAGGTAGCCTACAAATCTAAATAATTAATATCTCAAAATAATGACAACGTTTTGGAAAATAAAAACTAATATCTCTAAATAATTATAGTATTAAAAATAAAATAAATGAAAGTCTCAAATAAACAACAACATTTTTCGAAATATTGACTTTAAAAAAAGTAATCTCAAAATAACGAGTTAATATCAAATATATACATCATGTCTCAAATAATACATTTTACTTTGACTGAGACCACTAAGTCATTATTTGTTGGAGGATTCTCATTATTTTGAGTAGGACCTTTTTTTTATAAAATTGGTGGCGAAAATGGGCCTCCACAGTATGAAGGAGTTTGTACTCCACTAATCAAGATTATTGCCAGGTACGTTTCCACATAGGAATCTGCTTTGCTGTTTGGTGGTGCAAACATGTGCGTCACTTTGTTAGAAATAGTGGTCTGGACCATTTCTCCAGATTTAACATCAGCATAGCAGAAGACAAAATATATCCCTCTCCTGAGAGCTGAACCTTGAGCACCTGCATGAAGAACCAATGCATAGACCTCTGGACCACTAATGTGTCAGAATGTTGCTATGGTTAAGACCCACCATGGCAAAATGTAAGAGATATGGAAAGCAAGAAGGAGTGATGTGATAATGAGAAAACTGTGACTAAGAAGGACTCTTGGTAGGTTTGAGATCTTTGATGTGAGGCTCTTCTCCACTATAGCAGTGAGATCACGCACACATTTAACAACATATCAGCAGCACAATATACAAAATAACTTTGTATTTTTGTATATTCACTAGAGTTAAGCAAATGCAATTAAAAAAGAAAATCCTTGATGCAAAAGCTTTGATACCTTACACAGATGTAATGTAGTAAAACCACCGGGGTAAGTGATTTGTGATGTGATTTTGGTAGAACTTGACGATAGGGATGTTATTTAATATTGCGTTGCAGTCTGCTTACTAGTTAAAGAAACAAAACAATTGAAATGGAGCAAGTGCTACAATATTTAGTGGTTTTAAAAGTCACATTATTGGAAAATTTGAAAAAAGAGTATTCGTGATGGTGGATGTAATTATTAAAAATAAAAATAACACAATTTAATATATATTAAATTGTGTCATTTTTATTTTTTTATATATATACATCCGAGCAATAGGAACAGGTTAAAAAATTGCTCGGATCCAGTCAGCTGACAGATCGTGTGACCCCTGCTGTTTTGACAGGAAGACATTTCAAAAACTTTCCCTGTTTACTGTCGTTTACATATCTGTTTTTTACATTTTCTATTTAAAGTGTACTAACATGTCCACATTGCACATCTTGACACTAAACCAGTGTTCTTGCTTATTATATTTCTTTGTGCACGCAATTTTTCAGTTCAACTTTTAAAAAGTGGTATGGACAGCATAAGGAAATAAGTTGAAGGAAACATATACAAATTATAAAAATAAAATGTAAAAATAAAATATGTTTAACAACAAAAAATGAAATAAAAATAAATAGCAAACGTAGAACAATGAATATATGACACACTGCAGTATATTCTATTTCAGAGTGGAAGGCTGTGCAGATTATATATATATAGAGAGGTAGATATATATATTGAAATGTGTACAAAATATGGGAATTTTCTTATGCACCTATGCTTAAAAAAAGACAGTACTTGGGTTGTCCTGTGTTGCATTCTCCCTTATCTGTCTCCCACGAGTTGTCCCCCTCTCCATCTGTTAACTCCCTCTCTCTCCTCCCACTCGCCGGACGCTCACACGTTAACAGCGATCCTTCGACGTCAGCCATGTTGTTGCTGTTGCACACTGAGCTGTCAGCAACAGGTTACTTTGAGGAGCAACGCTGCTAAACTTGAACATTTATACCACACATTCTGCTCTCTTCGGATAATAAACCTTTGCAGTGTGTCCGGGAACAAGTCCCCAAGTGGCGGATGATACCTTCAGGGCCCCCGGAAGCTCGGAAGTTGGTGTTTTTCTGATCGTTGTGAGAGAGGTAAGCAAGCGAAACTGCTTATCTAAGCATGAGTGTAACTTTACTACTGTTCATGTCTCCATAGATGACTTTTAAGTTGCTCACAAGTGTTTGGACTATGTGCATGTTGATGTTCGTTTAGTTTATTTGATTCAGGAATATAAAAGGAAAACTATATTTAAAGGAGGTGATTCTGGCTGGGATGGGAGTTAGGTTAGCTATAGCTAAGTTATGATTTCATGGTATTATTATCGACAGTGGTGTATAGTAACGAAGTAGATTCACCCAGGTAATGTACTTAAGTACAATTTTGAGGTAAGCTACTTGTACTTTACTTGAGTATTTAGATGTGTGCTACTTTGTACTTCTAACACGTTACGATTCAGAGGTAAATCCTGTACTTTTACTTCACTACATTTATTTAATATCTTTAGTTACTTTGCAGATTGGGTTTAATGGTGTAAAGTATAATCCACATTTAAAAGACTTTGAGTAACATTCACAAGATATCCTGCAGTATATAATACAAACTAGCTGCACCTTTTCCAGCTTTGATAAACTCATTAATGCATCAATCATTATAATCAAAACATATCATTTATATCATTCTCAAATGGGCCAATCTACATAGTGAGTAATTTAGATTTTGGTTATTTAAGTATATTTCTATGCTAATACTTTTCTCCTTTTACTTGAATAACATTTTTGTTGCAGGACTCTTACTTGTAACAGAGTATTCCTACACTCTGGTACTTCTACTTTTACTTAAGTATAATATCTGATGACTTTTTCCACCTCTGATTATCGATACCTACACACTAAGTTCAGTGTAACCTTTGTAAAGGCAGATTTGCCGGTCAATCCCCTAAATTCCTCTCGGTTCAAACGAGTTGAGCAGGTTGCAGTCTGGTGACAAGTGATCAGGGAATGTTACTCTATCAGTTTATCATTCAGACTCACACAGGGAGGATCAACTCCCTTTGAGAATAAAGACTGTGGAGTAACAAGCTTTTATATTTCTTTCTTTTGGCCTATTTTTGGGTTGTCACATTGTGGGTGTCCTTATCTGAGAATTGTCTAAAATGATATACCGTAATCAGATCCATAAATAACCATCATTTCCAACTAGGGTTGCTACTAAAGATTGTTCTTCACCATAGGTTTATGAGTACTTCATTGATGAGTATAAATTACTTGATTTAGAAGACATTTGTCTTTGTTTAAAATCCTTCCTACTTTTCAATCCACAGCAGACAGATGCTTAAAAAGCTATCCTGCAAAAATGATTGCATTGATATTATAATTAGTCGATGTTATTTTGACAATTTCAATGCAACTTTCATTATCGAGCAATCATTACCTCACACTGACAAACTAACTGAAAAATTGCACGTCTACAATTTAGCTTACTGCCATGGAGGCTTTTCCATATTCTCTGGACCTTTTTTATTAGGTCCAGTGTGGATGTTTCAGTTCATTTGAAGTTCCTAATGGGAAGTACATGTTGAAGAGTCTGCTACAGGATGGAGAGTATCAGTTGTTCTGTGTAGAGAAGATGATGCTAAAATACTGAAGTGAACGTTTATGTTTGCATGCACCTTCGGTTGTTAAAGGAGAGTGTTGTTGTCTATTATTGCTTAGACACACACATACAGTTTAATACAGAGATTGAATGCTTGGCAAGCATTCAATCTTGTTATCACTGTCACTACCTGTAATGTAAAATACTTTCTGTTCTTGGTAGCTTCCTTTAATTCTTCGTACTTTAATGCTGAACATGGGCTTTAATTGTTGCTGTTCACCTTACTGATATTATTTTATAATTGCTTGGCAGAGAAGTGAAAAGGAACTGATCAACCTGGTTTTGATCTCAATGTTACCAAACTGTCTGCAGGCTGAATGTTCTTCAAAGCAAGACAATGGATGCCTTCCAACTGAGCTTTACCTTAGACCTTTCTTCAGAGTGAAAGGTCAGGATGGCCATGTTAATATTTATTACAGTATTAACATTATCAGTATGGCAATCATTGGGTGCATTGCCAATTTATTGTCAAGTGTGACTATTTGCACTATAATAATGGTGTGGAGATCTTATAGTCTTATAACCCCTACTCCTTCTTTATTAACACACATGAGAGGAAACCCATGCGCATATACACAATACTGCCTGAAATACACTGTTTTTTTATCAGCTTTATAAAATATCAATGTTTCTCCACTCCTGTCATAACCTCGTGACATATGAACAAATCAGGGCGGGCCAAAGCAGACTAAAGGAGGGAGAGGCCTGCCTTGCCTCTTAAGAAAACAAAACACAACACTGCAAACAGTGTTAATGAAAACCAATCTGAAACACTCCTAAAGATCTTTGCAGCAGTTGCTGAGAGAGGGAACCAGACAGAAAGACAGGAAACAATAATAATAAGATGAATAGCCAAAGAAACATTGGCTCAATTTATTTGTACATAGAAACACACACACACACACACACACACACACACACACACACACACA